>ML776705.1:2560823-2572132 GCA_009831015.1 Picea engelmannii | reverse complement strand
GTGCATGGTGTATTACGGTGTATTGGTGTAACTCTTATACTATTGTTCATTGCTCATTGGATATAGTTGAATGGTTTAAGTATAAGTTGAAAAAGGTTTTAAATTGTACTTGATACTGATTCACCCCCCTCTCAGTATCAACAATTGCTATTAGAGTGGGTTACCTTCAGTACATTTTAACCACTGGAAGGAATATCCTATGCAGAAATGGAAGACAACATTCCAAATGGGATTCCACCATTTGATGGAAGCAATTATAGAATGGAAACTTACTTGAAAGTTCTTGGAGTAGATGTTTGGTTCTCAGTTGCTTCAGGATATAATGCTTTGAAGAAACCAAAGACTGCAACTCAGAAGGAAGCAAAAAGGAACAACAAACTGGCGATAGATACCATCCTGGATGGATTGACAGATTTAGTGAAATCCAAGGTAGGATCATGTGCATCAGCAAAAGAGATTTGGGACAAGCTACAAGACCTTTATGCAAGGGAAGAATAAGCAAAAAAAGAAGAAGTTTAAGAAGATTACAACATCTCACATTTCAAAGAAGAAAATAGAGGTCAGTTCTTTTCCTTTAATTTTGAAGGAGTAGGACATGTTGAATTTGAATGTCCTCATCCAAGGATTGAAAGAGATGACAATGAAGAAGAAGAAAATCATAAAGTAGAAATGATTCAACAAGAAGATTAGAATCTTAAAAAATTGAAGCATGTTGAGATTGAAAATAACAAGCTCAAAGACACGTGTAGAAAACTAAGAAGTGAATTGGTTAGTTGTGAAAAGATAGTTTTAATCTTGAAGAAACAATTAGAAGACTTTGAGAAACTAAGAGAAGAAACCATTTCCTTGAAAACTCTACTCGAATAAGAAAGAAGAATAAGAGAAGCAAGGAATGTCCAAATGAAGAAGAAAGAAGAAGATTGTGAAAAACTTGAACAAGAAGTTGTCTCATTGAGGAAAAGCCTAAGAAACTCTCAAGTGCCAAAAGACTTAACACATCTTGGATGCATGGGTGAAACAAGAAGGTTGAAGAAAGAGCTACACAGACAGTTGATGAGAAGTGGACCAGGATACCAGAAAGAATGAATGAATACAAAAGAGATGAATATCCAAGAAGACCTCCTACCTTCAGGAATCAAAGAAGTTTCAATCAATATGAAGGAAACTACAGAAGAATAGATCATGAACCCAGATGGACTACATCACAAAGAATCCCACTTACTCCAAGGTATCAAAATTTCTCTCTTGGTCATTGTTACACTTGCAAAAATTTTGGACATAAGGCAATTAATTGCAGAATGAATGAAAGGAACAAATATGCAGGAAACATGAATGGTGTAAACATAAGATATGGAAATAATCATGGATTTGTCAATAGAAGTTATAATTCATTTTACCCGTTGATGGAAAAAAATATTGTATGCTACAAATGCAATTATCTTGGTCACA
Organism: Picea engelmannii; assembly: GCA_009831015.1. Classification (NCBI taxonomy): domain Eukaryota; kingdom Viridiplantae; phylum Streptophyta; class Pinopsida; order Pinales; family Pinaceae; genus Picea; species Picea engelmannii. The sequence goes on along the minus strand of ML776705.1, from coordinate 2,570,683 downwards.
AAGCATGAGATTGCAGATATATGAATGAATATGTCCCTATGCCAACCACAATATGGAGAAGGAAAGAGATTCCAAATAATGAAGATTGTCGAATAGCATTGACCGCTGAAGAATGTAAAGAAGAAGATGAATGGTACATAGATAGTGGATGATCTTCACACATGACTGGGGATCAAGACAAATTCATCAGCTTGAAGAGAAAGGGTGGCAATGTTGCATTTGGAGATGACTCATCTGCCAAAATACTTGGAGAAGGTGTAGTAGAGTTTGGAAGAAAAAATGTAAAAAAAAATAATGTTCTATTGGTTGAAGACTTGAATCATAATCTACTCAGTGTTAGTAAAATGTGTGATCAAGGATATACTCTTATGTTTGATTCCCGAAAATGTAAAATCAGAGAAAATAACTCAGCAAGATTGGTTGCAACTGCAACAAGAAGACCGAACAACATATACATCCTAGACATGAAGAAGAAAGAGAAGACAGAAGTCACACAAAAGGATTCTAAGGAATAAAATGTCCCAAAGACCAAAAATAAGGATGAAGTATTATTGAGTGCCACATGTTTAGGGGGAGCAACCCCAAAGAAGAGAGTTACATTTTTCCATTAAACTCAGGGGGAGCATCCCTAACCTTTTCCATTGATGTCAAAGGGAGAGATAAATTCAGATCATGATGATAGGGGGAGCATGAGTGTTTCCACCAATGACAAAGGGGGACATTGTTGGAAGATTGGTTATTGTCATTGATGTCCACCCTAGTCATGGGTTTTGGACCAAAAGATTGATAAAGGTATTTGGACATGAAAGACAATGCACATGCATATACAACACCCATGAATAGATAGTATACATCATGATGTTTCTGGTGGTATGTGGCATGTCACGTGGATCCTCATAGTTGAGGAGAAATGAAATTTTGAAGATGACAAAGTGAATTGAAGAAGGAAGTACATGTAGGCCCTAAAAATAATTAAAGAAACGAATTACAAAATAAGAAAGTGTCAGGTCAGCCCTAATGTTAAATGGAAGTGACATAAATGGTATAAATAAACATCATTATACATTCATTTTATACAAGTCCAATTTTAGAGGTAATAATAAGATAAGAAGGCCAGATTTCAAGGGAGGATGAAGTCTTTTGGTGATGTGTTCTAAGGTATGTTATTTTCAAGTCATCTTACCATTTTTGCTATAACATTTTTTATAGAATGATTCAGATGGTGAAATCATTATGGTATTGATAAGACATATCAAGGTACCTATGGTAAAAATTTCAGCTCTTGATTCACTATAATTATGGAGATACACTCTATGGAAGATAGGGTTTGTGACCAGTCCTGAAGCTAGTCAATAAACAAGTGTTACGGGTAAAACAGTCATAACTTTTTCATACAGAATCCAAATCAAGTGGGACCACTTCCATTGGAAATATTATGGACTATAGTTTCTTGTGTGCGATTTTCAGAATCAGATGTTAAATATTGAGCGCGGGGCATGATGTACAAGTTGGGTCTTCTGAACATACCAGAATTGAATAAAGTCTACCATTCTTTCTATAACCTCTTTTTGGGGAGGATTCAAGGAGTGAAAATTGGAGGAGTCTCATAGAATACATTGATTAATATTATCTACAGGATCATAGTACTCCAAGAATTGAAGAATTGCAGAAATTGAAAAAGTAACAGGAAGCATTATCAGGTTCTATGTGATGATTGCTTGATGGTGATGATTTAATGTAAAGTTTTATTATCTCTCATATATTCTTGGGTGGAAGGAAGGAGAAAGGATGGAGAGTTCAACTCTCTCTTGATATTGGAGGATTGTATCTTCCTCTTGGAGGTTTATCCCTCCCTCTACATTTGGAAACTGTAGCTACCTTTGGAAGTCATTACTTCCCTTGAACAATAAACTATTGATTATTTCTCATATATTGTGCATGGTGTATTTAAGGTGTATTGGTGTAACTCTTATACTATTGTTCATTTCTCATTGGATATAGTTGAATGGTTTAAGTATAAATTGAAAAAGGTTTTAAATTGTACTTGATACTGATTCACCCCCCTCTCAGTATCAACATACCCAATAATGATGTAGCTTCTTATAACTTTCTTGACTTCATTCGACAAAGTAAAAGTTGAGATTGTATTATTACTGATTCATCTTTGAAAAAAGTGTTATACATATTCTCAGTTCGATATCTTATATAATGCTTAGCATTTTTCTTCCCAAATTTGTCTCTAATATACCAGATATCAAATGTATGCAGAACGGAAATTAAATGATATAAATGGCGGATTAACAACAATATAATCAGAACATTCCCCACAATAGCACTGAAATGATAAGAAAATAATAACATAAATAACACTTTGAATCTGAAAGCAATGTTCATGGGCCTCTTCGAGGAGGTAACCTCCAGTTGAGCAGAGATCTATTACAATAATATCCAAGATAGGGTTCTCATACCCTTGACTCCTATTTATACTAAAAAGACGCATATAGAGGAAGATCCTTCTAGAAGCGGAAGCTTCTATTAGGTCTTCTTACATCTGCCTTATTCTATTTTATTGAAAGGCCTTATTAATATTGACCTTTATTACATGTGAATATATTTTTCTACCTATGTGTGGGTTAGGACCCTAACATGTCTGCCCCCTTAAAAACAACCTTGTCCTCAAGGCTTGAGATGTGGAAATTGTTGCAGAATGGTAGCTGGTTCCCAAGTGGCATCTATTGGAGTTGTATATTTCCACTGGATTAGCACTTCCTTGATGGTTCTCTGACATAGGCGATGCTCACGCTGGTCCAAAATTTCTTCTGGAAGTAGCAAATGGATCCTTCTTCAGCTAATTCTAGAAGGTTGGTTTGAATTTGGCACTTAGCTCCAATCACCTTCTTTAAGCATGAAACATGAAAAATAAGATATAGCTTCGAATGGCTGGGCAAAGCTAACTGACAAGATACTTGTCCTACACGCTTGAGAACGGTATAAGGACCATAAAATTTGGGTGCTAGCTTCTGACAATGCTCGGCCTTGAGGGAAGTTTTCTTGTAAGATTGCAGTCGAAGAAACACCTGATCCCTTTCTACAAATTGATGTTTAGAGCGACCTTGATATGCTTGTTGCTTCATGCGATTCTGTGCCATGACCAAATTCTCTTTGAGTGTACGGAGAATAGTCTCTCGAGTTGTAAGTGTTAGGTCAACCGCCTGGACCTTCGAGGCACCTGGTATGTATGAGAGAAATGAAGGTGGCTTCTGTCCGTATACTTCTTCAAAAGGAATCATGTGTGTAGTTGTATGGTATGAAGTGTTGTACCACCATTCAGCTAGGGGTAATGATTGAGCCCACTGATTTTTCTTTTTTGAGGCAAAACACCTCAAATATGGTTCCAAACACTTGTTGACAACTTCCATTTGGCCATCAGTCCGGGGATGATAAGCTGTGCTGAGATGCAATTCAGTGCCTTGAATCTTGAACAGTTCTTGCCAAGAATTTCTTGTGAAATTTGGGTCGCAATCAGAAACAATAAAGTGCGGCATGCCATGAACCTTGAAGACTTGATCCATGAAAATTTGAGCCACCGTGGATGTTGTAAACGGGTGTTGAAGGGCGTAAAAATAAGCATACTTGGAAAGGCAATCAAAAACCACCATGATGACTGATTTATTCCCGATTTGGGTAAGCCGGTAATAAAATCCATAGATATATCCTTCCAAATAGCAGGTGGAATGGAGAGCGATTGTAGTGTTCCCGAATATTTGACTGTTTCTCCCTTGTTGCATTGACATACATCACATTCAATGACAAAATTACGAATTTCATATTTCATACCATCGCAGAAAAAAGTAACATTTGACCCTGTCATAGGTTTTGGTGAACCCGGAGTGCCCTGTTGTGGGTGTAGCATGAAGCTCAGAAAGTACCGTGGATTTAAGCTTTGATTGTTTACTTAAATACAATCGGCCTTTGTATCAAATCTCATCATGGAGCCAAGAGTACCCTGGGGAAGTTGGAGCATTGGACTACAATTGTTGGAACATCTGCGAAATTTTGGGATCTTGTAGCCATTCCTGATGAACGGCTTGGAGCCAATCTGGGATAATGAATGAAAGAGAAAAAATGGATCCTTTATCTTCATATTTGCGGGAAAGTGCATCCACAACCACATTGTCTTTGCCTTTCTTTTAAATGATCTCATAATCATATCCAAAGAGATTAGTCACCCATTTTTGTTGTTCTGGGGAGGAAATGCGTTGTTCCAGAAAATACTTGAGGCTTTGATGGTCTGTATTAATTTGGAAACATTGCCCCAATAGATAAGGGCACCACAGATCAATGACATGCATAATAGCCAACATTTCTTTTTCAATATGGATTTGCCCAAATTTCCTTCAGATAGTTGCTTTCTGGTAAAGGCCAAAGGTTGACCCTCTTTCATAAGGACAACACCAATTCCTTTCCCTGAGGCATCACATTCCAACACAAAGGTCTTTGTGAAATCGGGAAGGGCGAGGACTGGAGTGGTGAACATGGCCATATTCAAGGTTTGAAAATCTTGAGCAGTGGTTGGAGTCCAAGTGAAAGAGTTCTTTTTGAGGAGAGCAATGAGAGGTGTTGCAATCTTCCCATAATTCTTAACAAACTTGCAATAATACCCTAATAAGCCCAGAAATCCACGCAAGATCTTAAGAGTCTTTGGGTGAGGCCAGTATTGCATAGCTTCAATCTTTTTAGGATCCACCCTGACGTCATCCTTGCCAACTAGATGACCCAAGTATTCTACTTCTGAGGTGCCAAAAGAACATTTAGACTATTTCAGGAAAAGTTGATGCTGAGAGAGTAGATGGAGAAATTGATCCACATGAGAAAGATGGTATGTCCAGGTTTTTCTATAGATGAGGATATCATCAAAGAAAACTAAGACAAAATGGTGGAGAAAAGGAGAGAAGACATGATTCATGAGGATTTGGAAGGTGGAGGGGACATTACACAAGCCAAAGGGCATGACCAAAAACTCATAGTGACCCTCGTGAGTTTTAAAGGTAGTCTTGGGAATGTCTGCCTCTTTCATACGTATCTGGTGGTATCTCGAATGAAGATCCAATTTAGGGAAGAATTGGGTGCCACTTAATTCATCCAGGAGGTCATCAATGACATGAATGGAGAATTTATCTTTGATGGTAAGTTTGTTGAGGGCATGGAAGTCAGGACACATTCGCCAAGAACATTATTTATTTAGGACCATGACCACAGGAGAAGAGTAGGGGCTCGTACTAGGGAAGATAACACCTGCATTAAGGAGTTCCTGAACCATTTTCTCAATTTCATTTTTTTGGGAAAAGGGGTGACGATACAGACGGATATTGGGAGGAAGGATTCCGAGTACAAGGGGAATGAAATGATCATGAACACCACATGAAGGAGGGAGTCCTTGGGGAGTGGAAAAGACCAATTGATGTGTAGAAAGGATGGCTTGGAGGTCTTCCAGGACCGAGGATGTCTCTATTGCTTGTATGGCATGGAGTTGGGTGATAACACCAGAATGACCTTTTTTGAGCAGTTTTTCCATGTGATGGGAACTAATGATTTTAGGTGAACCGACGATGATGCCTTGGAACTCATATTGGTGGCCCTCCTGGTCAAATTGTATGGTTAATTCTTTAAAATACATGAGAATGGGACCCAAAGTCCTTAGCCAGTCTACACCCAACACAATGTCACAACCTCCCATGTCGATAGCAAACATATGGGATTTCAGGTGGTAGTCACCAATTTGGAGACACATATTTTCACAACGCCCTCCACATTTCATGGAACCACCATTGGCAATCATGATTTGGAAATTATTGACGGCATGGATGTAGCAATGAGTTTCTTGGGCAATGCAGCGATGAATACAATTATGGGTGTTTCCACTATCAACCAGAATAATGACCTTCCAATGCTTGATGTAACTAATTAACTTGAGGGTTTGGGGAGAGGAGAAGCCAATGAGAGCATTGAGGGAAATGACTAGTTCTACTTCAGGGGGGGTCTGAGGGAGGGGTTATGTTAGTGGATTCAGGTGACGCAGACACAAGGGGAGTTTCTACATCCTCTTCCGAAATATCCTTAGAGATGGCCATAAAAATCTTTTGTTATTTACACTTGTGGCCCAGGAAATATTTATCATCATAGTTATAAAAAAGGCCTTTGAGTTGGCATTCATCCATTTTAGCCCTGGTCAATTTTTGGATCTTTAGTGGAGTAGAGGGAGAAGTGGGATTTACTAGTTTAGGGCAAGGGATAAAAAAGGGTTTTCAATTTTGAGAGGATACAACATGTTGTGCTTCTTTATCTCTTTTAGTGGCCTCCACCCAACTCTGAGGCCGAGCCATGAGGACATGGGCCCGAATCTCATCCTTGAGGCCGCTGATAAAACACTCTCAAAAAAAGGCATCAAACATGCCCTCTGTTCTAAAAGCCAGGTGCTCAAATGAAGCTATGAAGTCTTCCACTGTTCCTAATTGTTTCAACTTTGTCAAATGGCTGAAATGGTTGGTGTTAGTGTCAAAGCGTTCATAAATCTCTTCCACAAAGTGTGTCCAAGCAATATACCCTCGGCGAGAAGTTTTTCTCCATTGCCACCATTGCCACCGTTCTTGATCTAGATGGAGAAAACCATACTGGAGTTTGGACAAGTCATTTGTAATGTCGTATAAATAAAAATAATGTTCCATTTGGGTTACCCAACCAGTGGGGTCTGAGCCATCAAATTTGGTCACATCCACCCGTGAAAGGCGTAGGTCACATTGAAAGTGATGGTTCTGAAAGTTATTGGACTGAGAGGAATGGTCGCCTTCAATATGTGGAGGTGAGGAAGAGGAAGGGTTATCTATAGGGATATGTAGTTTGGTGCAGAGTGCCGAAAAGACTGATTCAAGCTAGGTGGTGAGGTCTTGTTTGATTTCCTCCATTGAGGACTGCATGGTTGTATTGATGGCTGCAACATTGGCACTGAGTTGTTTAACTTCTTGTTGGGTTTCGATGAGACCATATTGCAAGGTTTTGAAGTGAGCTTCCAAGTCTTGGCTACGAGTATGGGACATGAGGATGGGGGAACTGAAAAGGAGTGGGCGAGGTCAAATTTTTTTTCCGAAAAATGATATGGATGAATGTGATAAGGGCAAAGAGATGAATCCAATGGAATAGGTCTCAAATAATGGTGAAAAATTTTCCACACTTTTTTTTTTTGTTTAAACCTGTGGAGTTATACTCTGGCCTGAAGAATATTGTAGAGATGAAATGCCCAAACACTTAACCAAAAATAAATGTGTATTTACTTGGTAACCCGAACACAATTGCACGACAATAGATCATGTTTGTTTTAATTTGTTTATGTTTCTATCCCCAAGGGTTAGGTATTCAAGGGTTCTAGAGACGAGGGTTTTCCCTGTGCTATAACTCTCTGATATACGTGCATGCTCCAACAGTAGTACTCGGGCCAATATCTCAGGGCACTAATTAAGGAGGATAGACCGTACCCTTAGCCATACTACCTAACTACCCAGGTACTAGAGACTATCTTCCCGAGTGTTTTTCTCGGTGACACTATAATAGTCAGGCGACCAATCGGTTTATCTAAAGAGGGCTTCAGGTAATCTAGGTCGATCCATACATAGGTGTTGTCTGATGCGCTACCACTCGAAGGGGTACCAACATGAGTTACAAGGGTGGCCAACAGATGTGCACTTAAGTACCACTTGTATTTCCTGTGTGTATGAATCCATCAACCGTGGGTTTATGCGTGTAACGACAGAGCTCTGTGGCTTAAAGACATCGGAATACGTCTCTACCCTGAAAAAAAAAATTAACCTACACTTTCTACCGAGGAAAGTTCTCTGATACCACTTGTAATATACCATATATGAAATGTATGCAAAACATAAATAAAATACTAGAAATGAAATATTAACAACAATATAATCAGAACATTCACCACAATAGCACTGAAATGATAAGAGAATAATAACAGAAATAACACTTTGAATATGAAAGCAATGTTCACGGGCCTCTTTGAGGGGGCAACCTCGAGTTGAGAAAATCTCTATTACAATAATATCCAACATAGGGTTCTCATACCCTCGACTCCTATTAATACTAAAAATAAGCATCTAGAGGAAGATTCTTCTAGAAGCAGAAGCTTCTATTATGTCTTCTTACATATGCCTTATTCTATTTTATTGAAAGGCCTTATTAATATTGACCTTTATTACATCCAAATATGTTGTTCTACCTATGTGTGGGTTAGGACCCTAACATTTTCAGTATCAACATTTTTTAATTTTTCATCATCAATGTTGATAGATTCTCCTGCATATTTTAATTTAAAGTTTATATTAAAAAACATAACCCGAACACAAATTCACTAAATTATATATACTTGAGTGTTCATCTTGTATTATTTAAATTTATGTACATACCTATAAGTGATTCGTCTTCGTCTTCTGCTTCAATTTCGGTTTCAATGTCTTCTGCTTCAATTCTGGTTTCAACGCCTTCTGCTTCAATTTCGATTTCGACATCTTCTTCGACATTATGAGACAAATCTATTTATGTTTTTTGAAAAACATCAAATTGTAATTACAATCAATTATATTATTTACAATATTTTAAATTTGAATTGTATACTTTGAATTATGTACTTTCTGAATACATTAAAAATGTGTGTCGTGTGCTCGATCATCATATGTGCATGCATACCTAGTTGAAATTCTTCTTGTCGAAAATATCTATTGACATTATCATCGTTTCTTTCTTCAATATTTGCACGTTCTTATTTCTTTCTCGGATAAATCTCTTTCCTTTGTTCGATTTGGCGAGTATCATCTCGAGTGCAATCAAATTTTCTCTTGCGCAAACTTTTGTTTCCCATGACTTTTATAGTTATCTGTAAAAGATATGTTCAACAAAGACTTCACCTTGAAAAAATGTTCAACATTTATCTTTCAACATATAAATTGTTATTCCAATAAAAACTTGAACAAACATCAATTACCTTATTCAACAAAAACCAAAAAGATGATTCAAAACTTTGTTTAAGTGCTCTATAAAACCATCATGTATTGATATCGATCCTCCGATTAAGCCAATGGAACAGAGGGAAGAAATAAAGAAAGAAAAGAATACATCTACAATTAGTAATAGAAATGCTTTGAAATCCCTATCCCCGAGCTGATATATGTCTGGCCATGCAATGAATTGTGTTAAATGTGTTCGGCCGAAAGCCTATTTATACAATTTGGCACGAAATGAAATGATATGACGTGTCTTTTCATTTTCCGACCGACGAAATTCGCTCAACATCCTTTCGACTGAAAGAAGTTTTTTTCGGCCGAAATATTAGTGTTTCGGCCGAAAGATTATTTCAGCTGAAAACATGAAATTGAGACTGAAAACAAAAACCAGAGAATTTCCCCAAGTTTACCTGAACTTCGAAGGTTGCGAACTCCTACAAATACTCAGAATTTGGTTTCAAAAATGACTCCAACATTTCCAAAATTGAATCTACTTTCAATTCTTATAATTTGTTTTCAATTTCTTTATTTTTATCTAATTTTATTTAATTTAAAAAAAAAAAAACACTACATAATATTTACAACAGACATTGTGATTTGGTGAAATGAAATATCGGTATCTATAAAAATATACAGTAAAAAATTTGGAAAAAAATATATTCATAATCCTTAAACTGTTCTTTTCAAAAGGGTATATTTAGATTTTAGTTTTAAGTAAAAATTAAGATAGATACAAGGTGTAGAAAAACATGTGTTTAAAATCTACAACGTTTTCAGCTTGGTCAACTTCAAAAAATT
>ML776705.1:2513908-2536985 GCA_009831015.1 Picea engelmannii | reverse complement strand
GGTATGTTCCATGGTTATCTCTTTCTGTTATTTGTTGCATACACACATATAAACACATCTAAAAGGTAGATCAACAAAGTGTTTGACGAAATACCTCACTCAGAAAAAGTTTTAAAAAGACACCAAAACAGTGATGATCCTTGGATAATGGCTTGGGATCATTACATAGAGGGAGTTAAACAAGGGTTTAAGGTGTGTGTGTGTGTGTGTGTGTGTGTGTGTGTGTGTGTGTATTACTGAGTTTTAATTAAAATCCAAATAAGAATACAATTCGTAAAAAAAAAAAAAAATCAAAATCAACAATAAAATTTAAATTTTTTACTATGTATGGTTTTGAGTGAATCACCATACCCTTTAAAACCTGAGTTTCTGAATATTTTTGTTGTTCCAAAGTATTATTCTACTCCATAGTGCTCCCGTATATGTCTCTCTTCCAAATCTGTTTCATGTAAATTTTGGCAAAATAATGAAAATATTGAATACCTTCTTAATATTTAAAAAACTTTATGAAAAAAGTTTAGAGTGAATCACCATACCCTTCAAATTCTCATATTCTGAATAATATTGTGGTTTTAGAGTATTATGCTTCTCCATAGTGTTCCATCATATGTCTCTCTTGCAAGTCTCTCCCCTGCAATTTTTTGCAAAATAATGAAATAGTGAATATATTTTTAGTATCTAAAGGACTTCTTGAAATTTGATTCCCGCTCTTTTTTAATAGTTTAAAAAAATTGCTTTGTTTTAAAAAATTTAGGCATGAGGGTCTGTTTATGTCAGATGCACTAGTGCGCCTATATTACATTACGCATCAGTGCATCCATATTATATGATGCATTGATAACATATAATTGTTTTTTATTAACAAAATCTCGAAACACAATGTGGTTAATTTTTCAACACACCAGTTCTTATTATTAATATGCACACCAATGCATTTGTGGTTTATAAGCACACAATGATGCTTTTAAAGTTATTTGAACTTTTATTTGCACATAAAATATTATATTCATCTCAAATTATCTTTTAGGATGAATTCACATGACTTACAATACTTTAATATACATTTTACGTTTTATGTCACATTATTCTTAAAACATGGTTTCAAAACTATATTCAAACTTAGATTGTGGTATGGTCCTCGAAATATATTTTAGATATGTACAAAAAAATTATTGCTAATTTTGCTAAAATGCAGGGAGAAACCTTATAATATGATCAAATGGTCAATTATTCAAATTCTATCCCATTCCATATTACTCAAAGTCCATCGCGGAGTTCTCCCTTTCCATCTTTAGTAAGTTTAACTTATTTTATTTATGTGTCAATCATCTAATTGATTTTTTTTATCCATGTCAATCCGAATAAAAATGTATCCAAATTTGTAGTATCTTGATTCAGAATCGAGTTTATATGCAAAAAATATTCCAATACCGGTTCAAAAACATCGGAAGGTCTTATGAGGCGAAACATACCACAAGCAGTTAGTAGATGAAAATAGACAACCAATTTACTCTGCCAATAGTGACATTCCATCTTCTAGCCACAATCCTGGGTTGACGATGGTAATAATTGTTTGGTATAATGTAATTTGAACACACAAATCACTGCATTGTGATTACTAATATCATCGATCTACTACTATTCAATATTTTTGAAATTAGGATTCTGATGATGAGTGACCTACCTACCATATTCAGTTGTACCCCACAACAATGTCAACCCGAGAGAAGGATGCAATGAGAGAAAAGTGTCGTGAGAAATTGAACCTACAACCATGTATCTTTATTACTTGTTGGGTTTGGATTACAGCTCCCATATTTTTATTAAGAGATAAATAATTTCTATAAATGCAATAAAAAAAAGTTTCCAATAGATTGGCATTGCAAACAAACCAATGAAGTCTTGAAACCTTGAACTTAGCTTAAAGGTGGCATTCATTTAATAGCACAAAGGTTGATCCATTGCTGGAAATTGAGGAAAAATTCTGCTTAAATCAGTTGATGTCTTTTGGTCTAGACACAACAAGGTAAATCTATCATTGACTGAATCAGAAACATAGATTTGTATGCATGTTGATGAGTAACAACAGACGAGAATACATTTAGAATTGTACTAGAGAAAAGAGATATTGAATTTTATTACTCCAAACTATCAGTGTTGATAAGACAGATGGGCCATAGGCCTATTGCTTACAAATCAAAACACAAACTTATAACAACTCTAATTTCAAATAAAAGGAGATAAAATTAACAAACCATTCACATTGAAAAGAAAAAACACAAAACATGATAGTGGACCATAAAAAAGTAAAAAAATTGAACATCCTCACCTCTTGTCAATTATAATCCAACAACATAATCCATTTGGGTTAATTTAGCATGCTAAGTTAAAGTGACTAAAATTGTAATCCAAACACTTAACTTTGCATTGAGAATTGTAATTCTTAAAAAAAAATGCATTGGAAATTGTAATTATGAAATACAAGGACCATTAAGAATTATTATTAATTCCTTGGAAATTGTAATAATGGAACCTCAAGATCATTGGAAATTCAATAGGATTTCTAGTTGAGCGAGTCATATAATTTAAATTAATAAAAAATAAAGAAAAAAGCCATCATTTTTTATTTGGGGAATATAATCTTCCATTACTTAGGATTTGCAATCTTTTATTAAGTATATAACCACCAAATTACTTGAATTAAGAAAAAGAAAACATTTTTTTTTTGTAATGTTACTTCGCTTTGCAAGAAGTTATAGATTAGCAAATAACAATTGAGTCTTAAGAATGAATTTTTTATAAAGAAAGAAGAATTGTCCCAATGCATTGATTTAAGTGGAAATATATTCCATTGATTTTAACATTGATGCAATATATATTATTATTTTTAGAGAAAACCTTTGTTATTATTCATTAAGTTTTTGTTTATAATGTTAAGATATATTGAATGCATTAATATAGAGAATGCATTAAAATCGAAAGCATGCAACATAGTATAAATAGAATTATGAGAAACATATCAGGATGGATAAAGGAATTATTAATATTGAAAAGGAAAAGAGGAAGGGTATGACATTTACTATATATATGGAGTTAAAGGTTTAAATGGTCTTTGGTTTCAACTTCCTTCTCATATGATCAATATGAAAAGATGAGAAAGCTAAGCTATGGTTATAAGAAAAGTTGGAGAAGATAAATAGAGATTGTTCATTGTGTAATCCTATTACTTTTTTATTGTTGGCCTTTTTCATCATTTAACATTACTACTTTATTACTATTCACCTTATTCTCCATGTAACTTTTGAAGTGACCATATTGATAATACTCTTCATATTATAAACTATAATACTTAAATTTTGAAGCATCAAATTCTTCTAAAACATATACATAGTAATGATCATATACGATTTTGATGTTGTCGCAAAATAGATGCATCTTAACAATAAATCTACAGTTAACCCAAAAGATCGAATAAGGTGTAAACATTTCCTCAAATTTTTACATTATAAAAAAAATATTAACCTTTAAAGATTGATTCCTATTAACATATAAATAAAATAAAAAATAAAATAAATTTATGTATTAACATATAAATAAAATAAAAAATAAAATAAATTTATGTATTTTTTAACATGCTGTAAACTTCTCTCATTACTACTTGTATTTCTAACTATAACTCTATTTCATTTATATGATTGAAGTTACACACCAAATCTATGAAAATCCAATCTATGAAAATCCTTTTACTGTTTGACTCATTGCATATGTGAGCAATACAATCTCCTCCATTATTTAGACACCATACTTCCATAATTGCTATCTGAATGCCAACCACCTTTTTGAAATTTAGTGCATAACCTTCATATAAGATGCAATATCATATAATATATTTTAATAAAGACATTAATAGTCAAGTCATTTGGTTCATATGAAACAGAGATATGCCCTTCCCTTGATTCGCGACCTTATCGTTATATAATTATTATGCATGGCGCTCCTTTCTGCACAAGGAATTCTAGAACCCGCTTTCATTCACTGAAGAACAATCGCTTGCATAAGACTGAAGACTGTCATATGGGTACAACGAGTTGGCACTCAAACTTTTCGGATGGAGTTTTCAAATGGTTAATGAGTTACTGTAGACAGATGATCTCGAAATTATGAAGTATATCACAAGACGCTGAAGAATTAGGCATCCAAGTTCGCCATTCCAATGATTGAGAGATAGAAAAAACAAAATAAGCCCTTCCCTCTTGGCAATATAAGAGAGATTGTTTGGAATAGTTTATATATATATATATTGAAATGTTCATTGTAATGATGGATGGAGTTTTGATTTCAATGTTTTAGGAAGAAAAATATCTCCAACACTATATTTTATATTTGAGAAAATATATTTGAGGTTTCGTGTTTAAGGTTACTCACTTGAAATTTTACTCCTAATTGGCATTTCTTCAACGACCTTTCTTCTTCTATGTTTTTCTTTGGCATAGAGTTGTCTTTTCTTTGACATAGAGTTGTCTCTCGCACACTCTTCTAGTGTAGTTTATTTTCTCTTTATCTTAGGTGTGACTACTCATTCTTCACTCCTTACTTTCCTTTCTTCACTCCTATCCTTGCCTTGTGTCCTTAGATTATCTCTTCCTATGTATCGCTTGACTCTTTTTCTCCTCTACTCTTCTAGGTCCATTCTCTTCTCACCTTATGTCATCTTCTTCTAGATCCCTTGCACTGGATCCATTCTTTCCCTCTTCTTTCCAACCCTCCACCCTCCCTCTCCACATGGGGGGTTTACTTGGCCATTTTATCGGACTCCATGTGCATTAGCCCCTTTTCTACGAACAACATCTTTATCCACAAAAGGTATTTCTTCTAATAATCTCCTTCTAGGGTTGGATACAAACTTCCTTTTGTAATACACTCGACTTCTAAATACCCTTTCTAGGGGTGGGGCATCAAAATGTTGCTCACTCTAATCATCTCAAATCACCTCTCTGAGATCTTCATCCCCTTCTACTCGCCCATAGCTTTCTGACGAATGTTATCGTCTCTAATCCGACCTCTGGTTTGCAAGATGTAGCCTCCCAAAGTCGTTCAGGAATTATCATTTGGGGACCACATGGCAGTCGGCGTTCGGCACTGAATGACCCTTTTTCCTTAATGCACGCATACTCCCCGAAGTCTCGAAATCTCTCCACGCGGCCGCAGCCATTTGGCGATCGACGTTCGGTGTTTGATGTTTGAACATTCGACATTCAACATTCTACGTTGAATGTCGGTGTTCGACGTTCGACACTCGACGTTCTACGTTGAACGTCGAAGTTTGACGTTGGACATTCTTCGATGCAATTTGGTCTTTGTAATACTTAATTCCTCGAGGCTCCGGACTCTCAGAGTCCCGAACACTTAACTCCCTCAAAACTTAGCCCATGATTCATAGGCATTGGTTATATGGAGCTTTATCAAGCCCCAAAGGATACAGTGATACCTCTTGGCCAAGGTTGGGTTAAGGTCGCAACACCCCAGAGCTCCGAATTCCTGAAGTTCTGAAGCCAGAAAGGCTTAACTCCTTTCAGCTAGCGCAGGGTTCATAGAACTTGGTCATATGGATCCTCTAATGAATCTTGGGTTGTAATCTCTACTCTTAGCTGAGATTTGGTTAAGGTTGTGGGTATGAACCTGTGGTCTCTTAGGCTGTTGGTTTGAAGGAAGTGCCCTCCAAATTCGCAGAACTTTAAGTTCTAAAAAAAGATGGGGTATCTTCAAACTAGCCTAGAGGCCCAACTCATCATCTTACACTCGTTTGCATGCAATGCCTTAAAAAAGAATAGTTAGGAATTTTCATTATAAATTAGATGTTGTAAACCTTAGTCATGTACATAGACATTCAATCATGCATTTAAATTCAATTACAAAGGGTTCAAAAGATACTTATCTATTACATGTCGCAGCCATCTAACCAACTATGGGTGTTTGCCTTTCCACCCAACCATAGGCTTAGAGGCATTCATTCTTAGCATTCTAGCCACCCTCGTGCCAAGCCATGATATCACTAGGGAACTATGCCATTTCTCAAAGGTCTTCTCTTTGTCACAGTATCCCTGTGAGGTTTATTAGATGCTTCCCCAGCATCAAGTTCACAACATTCCTCTTTTTTTCTGCATATCCGGGTCATTCCTTCCCCTCTGTGCATGCATTTTTGTCTAGTGTCTCTCCTGCTCTCTGCAGAGCCTCGTGCGCTCTTCTCTTCCTCTTCAGTGTCTTCTCCTTTTTCTCTATTTTCTATATATATTTTCCCAGGATGCTTCTCCACCTATCTTGTTCCTTCTGTCAGAAGGAAACTCAGGTCAGTCTGGTCTGCCATACCCTGCAGCACTTTGGGGTGACATTCTTCAGTCAGACCATGCTTCCATTCATGGGGGTGGTTGAGTATTCAACCATGAGTCCTTCCTTCATTAACTTATTCCTCTCCTTAGGATCCAGAGGGGGTTTATCATTCCCAACAAGCGGAAATTTGGGGTCATTTGACATAATGAACGCTCTCTTATAGTTTTCCCATTATTTCCTCTAGAGATATCATGGCCAGTACTTCAAGGCTTCACCCCCACAGTCAGTCATTGGAAATATAAACAATAATGCATTTACATCTTTCACATTCCTTAGCATGGTAATCATAATTAATGATTAATTACAAGCTGGGGGAAACATAAGTGTTACAATCCCCTCCACCTTAAAAAGGAACATTGACCTTGGTGTTCTTTCTCAGTAACACCTGTCACACCTTTGTCATTCAATTGCTTTAGAAATATTGATCCTCTTTCTAGGTCAAGTCTTTTTAGACTCTTGGCCTTTGTCATCTGCCTTCAATAATATTGGACAACAGGCATATTAACCAGAGTTTCATGCGAAAACATTTGATTGTTGTGCAACATTCAAGAGGAAAATTTTCACAATCTAGCACAATACTTATAAGTGTAGTCCCTGGATTTGCATCCACATGGCTATCTGGTTATCTAGGCTCATTGTTTTTCCTAGACATACCCATTGTGTGCATGATCCCAATCAATATTGTATGAGAATTTTCAAAGTCCCTTGTTCCTTGCGGTCACTCACCCTCCAGGCCTAGGCTTAGACATCCCCTTCTCTATTATACAGTTCCTTAGGTGATCCATCTTTCCTTGCCAAGTATTTCTCGCACACGAAGAGTTTTAATGACTTCATTGAGCCTTATATTCAAGGCATCCCTCTGGTTTGTGTTACCACAAGACAACATGTTCTAAGGTGATCATGGCTTACCACAGGGTTCTCCTGTCCCAACCAGTAGCCTCTTTCATGCTTTCCAACTTGAAAGCCTTCATCTTTCCTTCCTAGACATATATTTTTCATCTCACCTGTATCACAAGTATATAACAATTATGAGAAATTATCATCAATTTCAAATTCATAATTTTTTCGCAAATTTGTCACCCGCATATTTTTTTTTCAATTCCATATTTATTTTCAGATTTTTTCCATACAGGGCCCAGATCCACAAACATGGGACTTTCCTTCCCATTGTAGTTTGGCTTAGTCGAAAATTGGTATTCCTTATGGGCTTACGATAATTCCATATCCAAGACCCTTTTCTTCCTGCAATTTCAACAATCCTCAACCAAACAAATTGTTAATTTTCATGCACTTTATATTTTCAAAACTATGCATACTTACAATCCAAGTAATTTTCATCCATTCAAGGGTATAAAGGAAAATAAAATATCATTATTGACATTGTTATCACATGAAATTGTTCAGGGTTGCAGGTGACAACCACAAGCACAGGTGAACAGACGGGTGCAGTTTTCCCCGATGGAGATCCCTTGTGCATTTCGATTTAATGCCATCTTTAAAAGTGGTTGGAAGGATTCCATAGTCGACAGGTAGATAAAACTTTGGAGGGGGCACTAAAATAGATGGCGTGCCCAACTCGCATATTGCAATCGGATCATTGACCACCAATCATTTTGATGCCACAAGCTACATGAGCATTAAAATCCAAAGGCGGACTGAAATCCAAACCACGGTATTATGGGCAGGCTACGTGGTGAAAGATTGTGCATTTCGGGCCCGAAAGTGGTGTGGGTCCAAATCTCTTTCAATAGGCCCGAAATCATGTGCATGTATAAAGTCGTATCCAATAGCAACACGTGGTTTCCTGCTAGTCGTCCAACCATGCTCCAATCCCGAGGAGGATTCAGTTAATGAACAAGGATTGGTAGCTGAAACCTCATCTCAATCCATAAATAGGAAGCATGAAATATATGGATGAGGAGACAAAATTGTCATCCCGAGGTACCATGATGGGTGATTTATTCTTGCAGGCCCATATTGATATAATATTTCGTCTGGTAGGAGGAAACACACATAGTCTGAGAGAAGGATGCATAGATGAAAAGCCTTGGATGGAGTGGCCAGATGACTCTCCTAGCGATTGTTCACTGATCTGAGTATAAATAGATTAGTTCAATATTTTGTTATGGTGGTCGATGGTTGAACAGAGCTACCTATTTTGTAAAATTTTGATACCCGAGTTGTTCTTCAGTTATGTATGAGACCTGAGACTTTCTCAGTAATATAAGTCAACTTCTTTCATCATCTTGTTTACTGTTGTGCTGAAACACTTGTGCATGGAAGATCCAGACAAGGTGTTGTAGTTGTATTGTAATGGAGGTTTGATTATAATGTTGTTGTGACTTTGTTTCAATATTTTCCTTCGTTGTCTTGTTTCCTCTTATGCTGAAATGCTCATGCATGGATGATCCAGACGAGTTGTTGTAGTTGTATTGTAATGGAGGTTTGATTATAATATTTTTGTGACATATTTTAGTATCTTAAACTTGAGTTCAAGAGTGCTCTTGTACCTGAGTTTTTCTTCACCAAGCTGCTTGAAGGCTGGATGCCCATGGCATACTTGTCCACCTTTCTCACTAAGTCTTCCTTCTGCTCACCTTTAGCCTAAACCACTGACTGAAGTTAATGAGAATCTCATTTCCCTATGCATTTCTTGTTCAGTTTCTATGTTAATTCATTCTTGTATTGAGTTTTTCCCATTTGACCTCCACTCATAAACCTACCTCCACAAACATTTTGATGGGTACTGGGATTATCCTCCTGCAATATGAGGGTGAATCTCAGTGCTAACATTCTTAGCATCGTTGTCGAGGAACGAATTGAATACATTTCCATGGGATTGAATGACAAAGAAATTATGATTCTAAAGGTCCATCACAAATTAGTGCCTTGAAGATTGCATCTTGCACCTGGCGACTCCACTATCTCAATCGTGGCTCCCAAATGAAGAAACATGAGTTCTACTCCACATCTACCTCTGGAAACACCTAAAACTAACCCCAAGAAGATTATCAAGAAAGGAAATACCTCTCAAGAAGGACTTTCAATTATTGTACTAGGTGATTCTGGTAATTTACATGACCCTTATTTTAAAACTCCAGTAGCTTTATCCAATTCTCCTTTTCTACCATCTACTGGAGTTTCCAGAAGTTTTAATTTTGAAAGATTCTCTGTTGAATTTTCCCCTTTTAGTTCTCATTTGGAAGAATAAAGTTTTGAAATCCCTATTTCCCCTGATATTATAAAGTGGTTTAGACCCAGGA
Source organism: Picea engelmannii (assembly GCA_009831015.1). Lineage (NCBI taxonomy): Eukaryota > Viridiplantae > Streptophyta > Pinopsida > Pinales > Pinaceae > Picea > Picea engelmannii. The sequence goes on along the minus strand of ML776705.1, from coordinate 2,527,335 downwards.
TCTTGGAAGATTGTCCCACTTTGGGTTTTTCTACTCCTCCTCCTATCAAAGTTTATGTAACTAAAGAGGGGGAATCTTATTTTCCTTTGAACCCTATACCATCATCCTCCAACACTCAATTGTTTCCCCTTGCCCCTAGGAACAATGCTGCAATCGTACCTGTCCAAATTACATCTCCCCCTGGTTCTCCTACAGTTCGCATCCCAATGGAAGGTGCTAATCTTCCTAGAAACAGGATGGATGCCATAGTGGTTGCTAGGTATGCCTCTCTTGTTTTACCTCAGACTATGAATTCTCTCCCAACTGGAGACTACCTTAAGTGCATGCCCAAGTTCACAGGGGAAGAAGACATAACTATAGAAGAACACCTTTTAGCTTTTTATAGTTATGCAGATAATCATAACATTGAAAATGAATATGTGTGGATAATATTTTTTGTATAGAGCCTTGATGGTGAGGCTGGGAAATGGTTTAGGGGATTAACTCCCGAATCTATTGCTGGGATTGAACCTCTAGATGATTCATTCCTAAGGCATTGGGGAGATAAAACATATTTTCTTTATTATATTACAGAATTTGGGTCACTTAAGAGGAAAGAGGGGGAATCTGTTTCAGAATTCTCAAAAAAATTTAACAAAATGTACAACAATATTCCCACTTAAATAAAGCCTACAAAAACCTCTTCCAAGATTACTTATGCCAACGCTTTTGACCTTAAGTTTTGCCTCATGTTGAGAGAAAGAAGAGCTACCTCTTTAGCTCATATGCAAGATGCAACCCTTGAAATAGAGTCTAATATATTGGCAACTGACAAACTTAAGAGTAAATCTGATAGATACAAAATAAAAGGTAGGGCTGAAGCTTCAACCTCTGATTCCTCTTCTACCTACCCTCAAGTGGATGAATTGACAAAACTGGTAAAATCACTTTCTGCAGAAATGGAGAAAATGAAACTTGAAGGAAAGAAGATATATAGCAACAACTTGAATGTTGATAATAGGGGTAATTTTAGAAGACCCAATAATGCCCCTCAGATCATCCAAAGAGATCAAAGAAATAGGGATAGGGATGATCAAAAAATCCAAGTTCCTCTCCAAAATAACCTGGTTACTGATGAAGAAGGAGAGGAAGAAGATGTTGATCCTGAAATCCATTGTCTTGGTGACACCTCTTCGTCTCCTCACTTAACCCAATCTGCATATGAAGAGTCTCTCATGGATAGACAACTAAATTAGATGAGCAAAGGGGAAGGGACCAGTGGAAATCCAAATAGATACAACCTAAGATCAAAGAAGAAAGAGGGGAAGCCTAACATTTCTGATCGGCCTACTAGAACAGAGAATCATGCTAAGGGTGTGGCAACTAGCAACAAAGAAAAAGAGGCACAAGACCCCCAGGTAGTGGTTAGGATCCCTACCCCAGAAGTTAAGGAGATCCTGAAGCCTACCTCCTCTTTTATCTTTGAGAATGAGATTCAAAAGATTAAAATCCCTGTACCTTTTTTGGAGCTAGTTAAGAATGAGGATTTCAAAAGGTAACTTTCCAAAGCATCCTGAACCTTCATCTTGTCCCATAGTTTCAGTCAACCTCCAAGATGAAAAACCAACTGTCATACTAGGGCCTTTGGTAGAGGATAGGGATGAATCTTCCCCTCCTTTCTATACATCATTGAACATTCATGTTAAAGTGTTGCAAAAATGTTTGATGGACTCAAGGGCATCTCATAATGTCATGCCTAAGACTACCATGGATGAGCTTGGGTTGGAGGTTACAAAAACCTAACATGACCTATACTCATTTGATTCTAGGAAAGTGAAGTGTCTTAGGGCTATTAAAGACCTGATTGTCTCCTTGTTCCAATTTCCAATGAAAATTGTGGTCATGGATATTGTGGTGGCTAATGTCCCCGCTAAGTTTGGAATGCTCTTGTCTAGATCTTGGATCAAACAACTAGGGAGAAATTTTCAGATAGATCTTTCATATGCCACCATTCCTGTGTTTGGGGGGGAACATAGAAGGCTTTATAGGGAAGCACAACTTGCTTACATTATCAGTGATGAAGCAAAACCTACCAACCACCCCATTTTTGTAGTTGATACTGATTTTGGAATCAATATGTTACAACTCATTGATGCTCCTCAAACACCTATTGAAATCAGAAAACATCCTATTACGTATTGTGAAGATCCTCCTCCCAATACCTCTATTTGGAAGATATTTTTTTATGGAGCCTCTTCTAAGGAGAGTGTTGGTGTTGGGATAGTATTTGTTTCCCCTACCCAAGAGACCATACCTCTGTCTTACAATATGGAATTTGAAATGACAAACAATGTGGCAGAATATGAGGCTCTTGTTTTAGGTCTGAGGGATGCTAAAGACATGAATTTTGAAGAGCGAGAGGTGTTTGGAGATGATGAGTTGATTGTTCATCAATTCAAAAATCTATATCAAACTAAGCACCCCAGGTTGAGGACCTACAGAAATGAAGTATGGGATCTTGTTGATAATTTCTTCTTGGATTTTAATATCTCATTTGTTCCAAGAGAGGAGAACACTATAGCGGATTATTTGGTTGTCTCAACAAGTAAGTTCAGGGTTCCTTTGCCCTCCAAACTCAAGTATGATGTGGAAGTAAAGTATAGACCCTCTATTCCTAACAATGTCAAACATTGGAAGGTGTTTGAGGATGATCTTGAGATAAAATTATTTATTGAGATTGTGGGTGAATTTTCTTCTTTACATATTGATCAAGATCAGGATACTGAAGAAATCCCTCATGCTGATATTTTTCTGAATAAAATTGTTGATCATCATATTGTTCAGTTATCCAGTAACCATATTCCAAAAGGAATTGTCCCCTTGGAGAGAGTGTTTGACATAAATGATGTGGTTGTAAAGAGTAAAGGTTCAACTGAAAATGTTCATGTGACTGAAAGCAATTTAGGAACAAAGGAAGACCCAAGGTATGTTAAATTGTCTAGCAGTTTGTCAAAGGAACAAAGGCATGAGTATGTTAATCTTTTAAAGGATTTTGCTGATGTTTTTTCCTAAAAATACGAATACTTAAGAACATATGACACAAACATCTTTGAACATAAGATCCCTTTGAAAGAGGAGACCAATAAATTTAGGTAGAAACTCAAACAAATAAATCCCATGTTGTTGCCTATTATGGAAAAAGAAGTGAAAAAGTTGTTGGATGCCCAGATCATCATTCCTTTGAGATATTCAGAATGGGTGGCTAACTTGGTCCCAGTGAGAAAGAAAAATGGGGAAATCAGGTTGTGTGTTGATTTCAGGAATTTGAACAGGAGCTCCAAAAAAGATAACTACTCCTTTCCAAAGATGGAGCACATTTTTTCGAGAGTAACCGGTTCGTCTAGGATGTCTATGATTGATGGATTCTCTGGCTACAATCATATCTATGTTATGCATGAAGATAGAGAGAAGACATCCTTCACTATTCCTTGGGGCGCATTCATGTATGCTAAAATTCCCTTTGGATCAATGAATGCAGAAGCAACCTTTCAGCGAGCAATGGACATTTCCTTTATTGGGGGGAAAGACAAATTTGTAGTCATCTATATGGATGACATTAACGTGTTCTCAAAATATAACAAAGAGCATTGTCATCATTTGAAGAAGGTCTTCCTGAAGTGTAGAAGGTTTGGTATCTCTCTCAATCCTAAGAAATCTTTGTTTTATATGAAGGAAGATAAATTATTGGGGCACATTGTGTCAGCAGAAGGGGTAAGGATTGATTCAAGAAGAGTAGAGGCCATCCAGACCTTTCCTTTTCCTATATCTAAGAAATAGGTTCAATATTTCTTGGGTAAGATCAATTTTCTAAGAAGGTTCATCTCTAACTTTGTTGAATTAGTGAAGTACATTACAACCATGCTTAGAAAGGGAAATGGGGTGAAATGGACTACTGAGTCTAGAGATTCTTCTGACAAAATAAAAAAGGCCTTGACTAAAGTACCTATGCTCATCAACCCTGATTATTCCAAGGAGTTTCTGATATTTTCCTTTGCCTCATTTGACACATTGGTTGTTGTTTTGATGTAGAAAAATACAGAGGGGTTAGAACAACCTATTTCCTTTTTCAACAGAACATTGAGGGATGTAGAAAAGAGATATGATATCATGAAAAATAAGGATTATTCTTTGGTCAAATCCCTCAAGGCTTTCAGAGTATATGTTATCAATTCAAAAAATGTTGCATATGTCCCTTCAGCCTCAATGAAAGAGATATTGATCCAGCCTGACATAGATGGGAAGAGGAGCAAGTGGATTGCTAAAATTATGGAATTTGACCTTGAAATGAAGTCCACTAAACTAGTGAAAGGACAAGGTTTAGCCAAGTTGTTGGCTGAATAAAATTTCAAATATTTAAGGGTTAATTTCATGAACACAAACTCAGAAAATCAACAAGCTGGGTTTGCTGGTAAAATCTCTCGTGCCAGCCCCAATTTGGCAAAACACACTTGGTATAAAGACATCATATATTTTCTACAGAAGTTGCAGCCTCCTGATGGATTGGACAAGAACAAGGTGAGATCTTTGAAACTCAAAGCAATCAAATATTGTCTCATTGATCAGGTTTTGTATTGAAAATATCCCCTTGGAGTTATTTTGAGATGTCTAGATCCACAGGAGGCCCAAAGGACCATAACTGATTTTCATGACAACTTATATGGGGGCCATGATTTTTGGAGGACCAAAAATTATAAGATCCTCAAAGCTAGGTATTTCTAGCCTAGCCTTTTTACTGATGTTTGTGCAAAGATCGGATCTTGTGTCAAATGCCAAAAATTTTCTGGAAAGCAGTAGCTCAAACTTTTTCGTTGAAACCTGTGGTGTTTTATGGGCCTTTTCAGTAGTGGGGGCTTGACTTCATTGGAGAAATGTACCCAAGATCAAGTGGCTAGCACAAGTGGATTTTGACTGCCACTGATTATTTCACCAAGTGGATAGAAGCCATTCCTACAAGGAGTGCCTCCCACAAGGTAATCATTAGCTTCCTTGAAGATATCATGTCTATATTTGGTTGTCCAAGCAGGATTGTTACTGAAAATGATGCCTCCTTCAAAGATGAACCATTGATAAAGATATTTGAATAGTATGGTGTTGCATTAGTCCATTCTAATCCTTACTACCCCCAAGGAAATGGTTTGGCAGATTCCTCTAACAAGAGCCTCATAAATATCATCAAGAAATTGTTAGAAGACAATAAGAAAGCATGGGACTCAAAGCTAAAATTTTCCTTATGGGCTAATAGAGTTACAAGAAAGAGGTCACTTGGTGTTTCCCCTTTTTCATCTTGTATATGGGATTGAAGATATCTTTCCTACTCAACTTGCCTTGCCTGTGGAAAAATTCCTCCAGGACTACCAAGGAGAACATGATGATATGGTCAGGAGGATACAACAACTGGTAGAATTACAACAGCCTAGGGAGAAGTTACTTGATAAATCTCAGGACCATTAGCAGAAGATAAAACGAGCCTTTGACAAGAAGGTAAGAAAGGAAAATTTTCAGTTGGGTGATCTAGTTCTCAAATGGGATGCACCCAAGCAATACAAAGACAAACATGGTAAATTTGAAGCCTTATGGATTGGTCCTTTCAAGATTTTTGAGGTATTTTAAAATAAAACTTATAAATTGAAAATCTTGGAGGATTCTGAATTTTTTGGTGGCCCTATCAATGGGCACTTTCTTAAAAAATATTTTTCTTAAGCCATGTTTGGCTTTCCATCCATTGTAAATACCACTTTCTCTTTTGATTTTTGTTTGAATAAGTGACCCCATGACCCAAAAGCTAAGGCACTAAAACTGTTTGTTCTTGACATCTCACATGGAGCATTCCATCCCACGTGGAGACAATTTTATTACATGAACTTGTTCAGGGTAGTAGGTGATAGCCACAAGTGTAGGTGAATAGGAGGGTGTAGTTTTCCACAGTGGAGATCCCCTGTGCATTTTGATTTAGTGCCATCTCTAAAAGTGGTTGAAAGGATTCCATAGTCGACAGGCGGATAAATCTTTGGTGAGGGCACTAAAATAGTCAGTGCACCCAAATCGTAGATCGCAATCGGATCATCGACCACCAATCATTTCGGTGCCACAAGATGCACGGGCATTAAAATCCAAAGGCGGGCTGAAATCCAAACCGTAGTATTTTGAGGAGGCTACGTGGTGAAAGATGGGGCATTTTGGGCCCGAAAGTGGTGTGGGTCCAAACCTCTTTCGACGGCCCTGAAATCACGGCTGTGTATAAAGTTTTATCCAATAGCAACACGTGGTTGCTCGCTAGTCATCCAGCCATGCTCCAATCTCGAGGAGGATTTGGTTAATGAACAAGGACTGGTAGCTAAAACCTTAGCTCAGTCCACAAATAGGAAGCATGAAAGCTATGGTCGAGGAGACAGAATTTTCAGCCTGAGGTACCACAATGGGCGATTTCTTCTTGCAAGCCCATACTGATTTGAGCTTGCATCTGGTAGGATAAAACACGCACAGTATGACAAAAGGATGCATAGGTGAAAATCCTTGGATGGGGTGGCCAGATGACTCTCCTAGCGGTTGTTCACTGATCTGAGTATAAATAGATCAGTTCAATATTTTTTTATGGTGGTCAATGGTTGAGAAGAGATCCCTATTTTGTAATATTTTGATACCCAAGATGTTCTCTGGTTATGTATGAGATCTGAGACTTTCTCAGTAATAGAAGTCATCTTCTTTCATCATATTGTTTACTGTTGTGTTGAAACTCTCGTGCATGGAAGATCCAGACGAGGTGTTGTAGTTGTATTGTAATGGAGGTTTGATTATAATGTTGTTGTGACCTATTTCAGTATTTTCCTTCGTTGTCTTGTTTCCTCTTATGCCGAAATGCTCGTGCATGGATGATCCAAATGAGTTGTTGTAGTTGTATTGTAATGGAGGTTTGGTTATAATACTGTTGTGACATATTTCGGTATCTTAAAATTGAGTTCAAGAGTGCTATTGCACCTGAGTTTTTCTTCACCGAGATGCTTGAAGGAAGGATGCTCATGGTGGACTTGCCCACCTTTCTCACTAAGTCTTATTTATGCTCACCTTTAACCTAAACCATTGACTGAAGTTAATGAGAACATCATTTCCCTATGCATTTCTTATCCAGTTTTTGTGTTAAATCATTCTTGTACTGAGCTTTTTCTATTTGATATCCACTCATAAACCTACCTCCACAAACATTTTGATGGGTACTGGGCTTATCCTCCCGCAATATGAGGGTGACTCTCAGTGCTAACAGACGTAAACACCCTTTCAACATGCTACATTTCTAAATGCAATTTAAATATCAAATGAATTTAATCAATGTGCCAATATTCATGGTCACATTCATAGCCAATGCACCCTTATGTTGATTTTCAAGTTTTCCATACTTGGTGACAAGCACTCTGCCATGGTGTGTTGGAGGGTAACCAACCTCTTCACCATATGGCTTATTGATTCTCATTCATTATTTCAGTAGGACTGTGCTTCCTGCTACAATATGAGCACGATCCCAAATCAGTACTTATGAAACTATAAGTTTCTCTTGAATGCACCCAAGCATTCTTCCTTCATTAGTAAACAGGGTTCCAACACTCATGGCCACCCATATTTTATTTTATTTAATTCCCACACAATGTAAGTAAAATATTGGAAGGTCCTCCATCCTCAATGGAAAATCCATTGTTTTCCCTTTATGCAAACATGCATTTGCTTGAAACAATTCCATGCAATGTGATAACTATGAGCACCTTTGTTTCCAATCATTCCTTGATTGGTCAATGCAAACATATCAGTCCATGAATTCTTTCAAGGGTTACAATGACGCAAGGCCAGAGATAAACCCTACCAGATCCTTCTTAAATGCCAACTAAATTCAAAACCAGACTCGCAAATCACCCACAGAACCTGATCACTGTATGTTTTTACACAGTGTTAACGCGTGGGTTCCTTTTAGGTTCACCCACCGATCGTTCATAGATCGATGGTTCACAATTATTGTGGAACCCCAATGTTCTCGCTCTTTATCGGAGAGTTCAATCTCTACAATGAATATGGGTCGTCCTATCTATGATCAGATCCCAAACTCAAAACAAAAACTATATTGAATTTAATTTACGGGTATAGGTCCCGATGTTAACCCATGTGCATATATAATATCCACAATGAATACAGGTCATCAATCTTAGCCCTCGATCGATTTTTTTTTTAAACCACACGATTCCAAATATAATAATTCCGATGTAGTAATATTTGATAGAGAGTTTAGATTGCGAACATAGTCTCGATTTGCTTAGTTCGATCGCAAAATATACTTGCGATTTTTCCATAGTAGATAAAAATTATTGTATCATAGCCTTCACATCAATGAAACATTTTTCAGATATGTCCTAGCATATCTTCATGCACTCCATTACATTATCTTTAATGCTTCCATGAGTCAAAAACAAACAATTCTCAATTGTTTCTACAGTAATACAACCATCATCATATGGTGTCAAAACATTTACTTTCATCATCATACTAGCTTTCTCATCCCAGAGAAAAAGATAATACACAACAAGAAAAGAATTGAGGGCTCTCCCCTTCTTCCAACTCTTTTTACACCGCCTGGGACTTTTCAGCCCAACTGAGTTATTTCTAAGGCCTCGCTACCTTTTATTAACATTGCTTCAACCAAGCCTATTTAATCAAACATACTTATTTATTCATTCTCTCTTTTTCTAGTTGTACTTGTTCTCACAACTGCTCGTCTAAGACCTACAACTCTATAAGCAATTCAGATTTTTTAGGGTGGAAAAAGTGTTCCTCCTTTTTCCTTTTCTTTGCTTTTGCAATTTACTCCCTATTCAGATCTTCCTGCTTGTTTCCTTGAGTAGCCTTGGTTAGGTATCACCCTAACCTTTTTGAATACAACAACATTCTTTACTAGCAAATTTTTGTCCACAATGGATCATGAACTTGTGCATCCGACACATTACCATTTGTTTATTAGAATGGTCAATATTCATTTATTAGTCTTCTATTCATTACATGATGTTTTAAAAATTTAATCTAGGATTCTTGTATATATATATATATATATATATATATCTGTGGTGTGTGTGTGTGTGTGTGTGTGTGTGTGTGTGTGTGTGTGTTTGTAGCCCACTGCTCAATTCTCAACAGTCATTAAGGTGGTGACTCTATTCGCTTGGAATAATATTCACACAATTTCTCCACAAGGAATTACATGCAACTTTCTTACTGCATATCCATCACTATTTTTTATGGCCTCAACCTTGAGTTAGCTTCAGTTGTTTACCAAATATTCCATAAGGAATATAAACATGCATCTTTGTCATGCATCCAAATTATGTATCCACACATATTTTGGTTTTGTTAACTTACATCCATGATGCACTTAACCATATGCATAATCATAAGCATGTGTGTATATTCCATAGGTATATTTCATATCCCACATACATCTCTACTTTAAAATCAATCAACTCATGATTTTTCTCAGTCATTCTCATGTGATCCTCAAAGGCATAATCATTTGCCTCTTATCATGACAACAGAGCATCCTTGATCATGTACTCTTTCATCTATTTATTCTAGCCTTTCCCAAGGGAATGGAGCACATTCCCCTTAAGCTATCATCCAAAACAAAACTTTCACGATTCTTCATAATGGAGTCAACCATGTATCCATGGTATTCACTTAATCTTGGCAAGTGAAATTCTTGCCTTACATATCACTCATCAGGGTAGCCATATTGTGCCTTTAGTATACATATATTCTTACATCATACATGTGCATCACTTGCACATTTAATATCATTCATACCTAGTTGGTATTAATATTAGGCTTCATATCAAGAAGATTCACAATGCACTTCATATCAAGAAGATTCACAATGCATTAAATCCATGCACTCAAGCCTATACACACCTAGCCCAAACATACATCATGCAAGTTCATTTCTTGCACCCTTTCCATGACATACATGCACATGGACATATCAGACTTCCAGATCCTCCTCCCAAGGATATTGTTGCCATCCTTATGACAAGCCTCATAGGGACACTCAACACTGAGCTTCCCTCTCAGTTGAGAGCTTGCAGTCACATTATTCGTTTAAGTATGTATACACATATTTGTACATATGTAGGTGAATCTCCTACACCTTTTTCTTCATTCATATATCTATGTTTCATTCATGTTTTTACTCCCCTACTATCATCAGGTCATCATGGACCAATGAAACCAACAACAGGTCTTACACTACAACCAACCATAGGTTTAATTGAGTCTATTTGCATGTTACATTCATGCAACCATTATCATATGCATATCAACATGTTCTCATCTTGCATTGTCATGCCTAGACAGTACTCACGCCAATACAAATTTTGTACAATGATGAGCTCATAATCCAGCTCATATACCCATTTTTCTATTCCCTTTATAGACATGAGCAACAGTCCCAATGGTCTTCTCTTTATCTTGCTTAAATCGATTATCCATGTTGCATTTTCAACCATTATAGGTCAAGTAAACTGACCCTACACATTTTCATTAGTCCTCTAATTATGAGGAGTTATATACTCATGGTTTAGTCTTTTAATAATGCAGTAATTATAATTGCTAAGGATCCTACCAGTCCTTACCATATTTCCTTAACCATGAAGGAATTTTTCATGAGGATCTTAATCCTCATATAATCATCCATCTTAATTGCAAGAGACTTTGCCTACCCTAGCAGATAGACAATGTCACACTATAACAAAACAACTCAGTTCATGTCCTTTGTCTAGCTCATGCAACTTCATAACATAATTTATGTCACCTCTTCCAATCACATTTAGGTCTTACCATTAATTTTGATTAGCATATCATTACTCCTGTAACAGTAATTATCACTTGACAACGGAACAATATAATTCCTCTACTGAAATTTAGTAGGAATTTCCAAATCACAGTTTCAATTTGCAGTCCTTCTCCTCAAGGAGTTAATGAAGATAATAAACATATTCCAAAGGTATAATGTCCTTTCAACAGGATCATCTTAACCTCGATGTACCAGTATTATGACTGGTCTCTGGCCCATCCAGGCCTATGTTTGAATCATGCTTTGCTAAATAGGCTAGGGCAGGGTGCCCTCTCCTTTAATGTTTTTTAAGAAATAAAATCACTCGACTCTTTCATGAGTCCAAGTAGGCGAAGTGTTTTTTCCGTGCTATGATACCAATTTGTAACACACCCGACCACTAAATACCCTTTCTAGGGGTGGGGCATCAAATGTTTTTTCACTCTAATCATTTCAAATCACCTCTCCGAGTTATTCATCCTCTTATACTTTCCCGTAGTTTTCTGATGACTGTTACCAGCTCTAATCCGACCTCTGGTTTATAAGATGTGGCCTCCCGAAGTCGTCTAGGCGTTATCAGTTGGGGACTGTTATCACACAATTTGTAGCTAGGAGTAAAGGTTATAAGGTAGAAGGCCAAACTGGCGTAACATGAACCTATCCCACCCAATGTCACCACAATGGGTAGGTTCTTTCTCTTTAGGGAGGTTAGGCCCAGGGGAGACGTCCCCGGTGACCTAGGGTTTTGAAGAGGCAAAAGGTTAATAGGATGAAGATAAGTTTTTCCCCCCTTCATAGATCACCACCAATCAGAAGTTTCGGCTAAAGAGACTATAATAAAGTAAAACCCAATGAAGAGTACCTGCTTGGAACAAGACAACAACAAACTGATACTTGCAAGCTTATTTCAATGGGTTAGTACTTCATATCAATCAAGAACTATCTGATATTCAATATAAGCAATTTGAAAGTAAATGTTGATGAAGTCAATGTTTACACAATAGCAATGAAAAGACAATGTCACTTCGCCAATAAATACTAGAATGATGTGGCAGTCAATGGGATCAATCAACACTTTATTAAATAAATTCTTTAAACCATCATTCAATTGCTCATAAAGTAAAACGTTGCTGCATTGAGATGAAATAACTAAGAGTGACGTCAACAACTTAGGGTTAGTGCAGTTAGGGTTTTAAATTCAAGTTTTGAGAGTGTTTTGATCAAAGTCTTACTTAAACATTGGAGGTCTTAGGATCAGTGCCTTAGGGTTAAATAGAGTCAATTATGAAGGGTGCAAGACTTGAAGGGGGTGAGATTTTAAAGGACTAGGGGGATAAGTTTTGAAGTGATGCTAAAGCAGGGCTTCAAAATCATAACCCTAGGGGAGAGAGGCTCACTCCGGTGTTTCTAAAGCTAGGCCTCGTGCTCTCTCCTCCTTCCCGACAAACAACTAGCTCAAATGAAAAACAAAGTCAAGACAAGAGGGCTTAAAGAGGGAGAGTGTTGCTAAGGCAAGGCTCTTTCATCAAACCCTAAAAGAAAACGGCCCCAAGTGTAGATGACCTAGGGTTGGGACGTTCTCTTCCTCTTGAAGTCAAAATGGTACGACTAGCTAAAGGGAAGAAGTAAAAGGAGTGTAGCTATGGCTAGGCTCTCTTCTTCTTCTTCAATGGCTAAAATCTTATCTATCAGGGGACATGAGACAAGGACCTACTTGTGTGCTTGTCACCTAGGGTTTTTATTCAGCAAATTATAAATACATGTAAGAAAATGAGACTACAACCATTCAAATAAGAAGTTTTGCATAAAAATACTTACAATTCATCAAAAAATAATCATGCAAACCCTAGTTGTAACACCTTCCTTCAAGAAAAACACCATAGAATGCCAAAAATCTCTTCCTTCAACAAGTGTGCCTTCCTTAAATCAACCTGTTATCCCTGATATCTAGGGATAACTAGGAGATCATGTCTCAAGGCCCACAGGTCCTAGACATGAAGTACCAAGAGCAGGATTGACCTGAGCATGGCCCTGGAGGGCCCATTCTTCTTCTTCTTCGCCAGACTTGTCCTATCAGCAGCAGCAGCTTCTATCACCATCAGTTTGGAATTGCAACAGAAAAGACTCTTGCTCCATGAGGTAATTGGTCCAAGGTATCATGGTATGTGTCATGTTTGATCATTATAACCTTCTTATATATGCATTAGGTTCCTTTCATTTCTGATAACTTCTTGGATCTTACACTAATCCACTTGACCATTGTTGGGGTGATTAATGGGGTGACCTAGCAAGCTGGTACTCATGGGTTTGGGTTAGCCACCAAGGGGGATTTGCAGAGCCGTCATCCGCTCCCCCCATTCTATCATTTTACATCTTATCTCCCGCACATCTATCCCATTCCCCTAGTCCAACCATTAGGATGACCTTTTGAGGGTTACACTTTGTCCTGTGGGAAGAAGGGGCTAAAGGCCCAGGGGGTAAAAGCAGCTGGTAAAAGATAAAAGCCATAAGAAATGAAACCTAGAGATGCTTC
>ML776705.1:2493245-2513747 GCA_009831015.1 Picea engelmannii | reverse complement strand
TTCTTGTGGGTATTAGCCCAATAGGTTATTTTGTTGGTTTCTTCAGCTTTGTATAGTAGATATGTGTAATGTCTTTGAGCTCTTAGATGATATGTTAGGGATTTCATGCATGTATTTGATAAATTTAATGATGAAATGTGATTAATATTGCTATGATCCCGAGGACTGATGAGCCCATGGAGGGCGTAGTCTTTGATGTTCAGGACCATACCCGACGGACAGGTGCTAGAGGACCAGTACACATGGGGATATGATTAGCTCGGACCTCCATGGGGTTGAAGAGCTCATCAGATGGTTGATGGGATGGAAGAGATAGGACAATGTTGTGATGAGCCATTACACAAGAAAGAAGAAGGACATCCCTACCAGGACACTTTGGAAAAGCCCGGCCTAGGGGGGATCACCCACTGCAGATGGGATGATCGCTCTTGATGGACAGGGCACCTGAGGCAGCTAGACATTTTCTAGAGCATGTGGCAGTGTGCTGGGGTCATTTGGCACGTGTGGAAGCTTGGAGGAGCCCTAGAAGGGCCAATGTTCTGCTTCCTGGATGATGAGCTTGCCCAAAAAGGGCCAACGTGTCCCTCAGAGGGGCATGACGTCTCCTTTTTAGCTCATATTATGACATTTCTTAGCATTTAATGTAAAAACAGTGTAAAATTGAAAGTCAGCCTTGTCGGTTGTTTCAATGACCTAATTTTAAAATTAAAGGTCATTAGGATGATATAAATAGAGGACGTTGCCTCTCATTTTAACATAACACAACTCACTCTCTTGTGAGAGATATTCTTTAGTCTTTTGTCTTGGTATTATTGCTCTTGGAAGTGAGGCGCAACTCTTGTGGAGGATAATTCTTGGCATTTTTATGGTGTTTTCTATCATTGGAAGGTTTACAACTAGGGTTTGATAAGCTCTTCATGATTTGTAAGTGTATTTCTCATGCAAAACTTCTTAAATGAATGGTTGTAGGTTAAATCTCTTACATTTATTGTTACATTGTTATTATTTTGCTTAATCATTGAAACCCTAGGTAGCAAGCACACAAGTAGGTCCTTGCTATATGTCCCCATGATAGAGAACTTGTTTTAGCCATTGATTAAGGAGGATATAGCCTAACCGTTGCTACACTAATTCCCCTTTTTCTGAGTTAGCCTTTGAACATAATTTGAAGAAAGAAGACATCCTAGGCCTAGTTAATTATACACCTAGGGTTTTGACTTTTTAGGGTTTGAAGGGCCTTTCTCTTGCAACACTTTTCACCCTTAGATTTAAGTTTTGAAGTTAGTCGTTTTGCCAAGGATTTTTAAAGAAAGAGGGAGGAGCATGAGGCCTTGCTTAAGCAACACCAGAATGAGCCTCCTCCCCTTAGGGTTTTGACTCTAGGGCCCTACCATTGCAACACCATAGAGCCTAACTCTCTTGTCTTTGAATTTGGATTCTCCCGAGACCTAGCCCTTGCTTCTGACTCCATAATACCCTAAGGAACTAGTCTAACTTTCCAACATTGAGCTTCTTGTGCCAAAACAAAACTTTCAAAACTCTTGAATTTGAAACCCTAACTAACCCTAATGTCTAACTAACCCTAGATCAAAAGATGACATCATGCCTTATTTGAACCTTTGATTGATAAAAAAAACGTTGTGGCTTAGTCATCCAAAGATAGACATTGGTGTATAGAGAAGTTTCATTGGCCTATTTGCAAAAACGTTCACCTCTTTGTTTGCCAAACTAACACTAAATAAAAGCTGATGTCACCTCTAATAAGCCTGACGCAACACTCCTGTCTTATATGAGCATTTAATGATATTTGTTGCATGGTGTTAATTCAAAGATTGATTATATACATTGAATGTTATATCATTTCCAGTGTTTATTGAGAAGTAATATTATAAGCCATAGTCCATTTTTGCAATCATTGACTTCGTCAATAATTACTGCTATTTATGCTCATGTACATTAAATGTTGATAGTCATTAATCTATGAAGTGCTAACCACTATTTGCATGCATTAGTTTTGTTGTTGCCTTGTCTCGCAAACAGGTGCCCCTTCTGTTGTTTATCTTCTTTTTTACTATCTTTCTTGGCGGTAATATGTGAAAGGGAAAAATTTACCTTGATCCTTTAAGCCTTTGCCTTTTCAAAACCCCAGATTTCCAGGGACGTCTCCCTTGGGATTAGCCACCCTAAATAGAAAGAGCCCCCCATCGAGGTGACAATGGGTGGGGAAGCTCCTGTTACGCAAGTTTGATCCTTACCTTTCAGCTACTTGACCTAGACTACAAACTAAGTGATAACACATCCAATAACCCAAATAGGGCGCTAAAAATCAGACCTCGCTAATGAGTGAATAAGTTGCTCTTGTTAAAATGAGAGTGAAAACCCTCAATATATAGTGTATCAATGACCTAATTTACTTTTCAGGTCATAAAAAGGCCGACAAGGCCATAATACCAAAATAATATTCCTTTTACATCAAATTCTAAGTAAAACCCTAATCAAGCAAAAGGTGGGACGTCAAGCCCCTCTGACGGAGACGTTAGCCTTTTCTAAGGCCAGTGCAACATCCAGAAGCAAAACGTTAACCCCTCCAGGGGCCTCTCCAACATGCCACACATGCAACTACTGCCCATTCTGCCTCCAAAAGTGTAAGTTGGATGATGTCATGGTGAATATGGGTACGTCCTAATCCTTCCAAGGCTAGTGTTCCACTGAAGAGGGGTCATTCCCCCTAGGTCTAGTCCTATTAGAGTGTCTTTGGTGGAACACCCTCTTCCTCTCAAGTGAAAATCCTCTGATCAAACTTTGTCCTAAATCTGCCACCTGATGCAGTCTCAATATCCATTTGGTGGGATCTTCAGCCCCATGGAGTTCCGAACTAGTGATCTCCCCATGTGTACCAGTCCAAGTGGTACCTGTCTGTCGGGCATGGTCCTGCACATCAAAAGCTACACCCTCCATGGGATCATCAGTCACAGGGATCATAGAAATGTCAATCACATCTCATCATCAATATTATTAAACATATGCATAAAACCCCTAATACATCAGCCAATAGCTCAAAGACATTACAAAACCCTACAATACAATATTGGAGAAAAGGTCAAGGCATCCTATTGGGCTAATGTCCACAAGAAAAGGAAAGTTTCCAGAAAGATCTGATTCAAGCCATGTAAGTGAGGTGATGTGGCTAGGGATGTCCAAACGTGTGGGTGCACTGAGGGCCAAGGATGCACAAGTGTTACATGTTGGTGCCTTTGTAGAAGATGAGTTGTACCTGTCATGGATGCATTTTTTTCAAGCCCATTCTTGCCTTTATTCTTTTTATTCTTGTTTTGTTCTTTTATTTACCTTTGTTTTTGTTCAAGAACTATCTAGGGGACACTACCTTGGCATGGTGACCATAGCTGACAATGTTACCCACAAGTACTTTCACAGAGATGAGAAGGTTGGCTCGTGATGAGACCCCCTTTCCCTTGTCCATGCAACGAAAGGTCATTGCCCTGGCATGGTAACCAAATGGTGGCAATGTCATACTGTTAGGTACCCATGGACCTAATAGGTCGGCTCGTGATGAGACCCCCTATCCTCTAAGTAGGTCTTGTTTTTTTATTTTCTGAGTCCCTCTTGTTTCTTGCTGAGAGGATTTTTACTGCCTTCTCAGGGATCCCTGGGTGAAGCATCTCGAGGTTTTATTTCTAGGATTTTGTATTTTACCAACTACTTTTACCTTCTGGGCCTTTAGCCCCTTCTTCTCACGAGATAAGGTGTCATCCTGTAAATAGGTCAAACCAATGCCCGAACAAGGGGAGTGGGATAAATGAGCTGGAGATAAGATGAAACCTTGGTGTTATGATGGGAGCGGACGATGGATTTTCAGAAATTCCCCTAGTGGAAAACCAAAACCTATGGGCACAGACTTGCTAGGGCACCCTGTCAATTCCCCCAAGCATGGTCAAGTGGGAAAATGTAAGATCCAAGCAATTGTTAAAGATAAAAGGAATCAGATGCATATATTTAAATGTTTTAATGAACAAAAGTGACACATACCATGATACCTGGACCAATTACCTCATGGAGAAAGAACCTTCTCTGATACAGGACCAAGCTAATGGTGATGGATTTTGCTACTAGTGACAAGACAAAGATGATGGAAGAAGAAAAGGATGGTCCCTCCAGGGCCATGCTCGGGTCAATCCTACTCTCGGTACTCCATGTCTAGGACCTGTGGGCCTCGATACATGATCTCCTGGTTATCCCTAAAAAGCGAGGATAACATCCAGCTCCAACTCAAGGACATGTGCTCACCGTAGAGCGCATGAGAACTTCATCATCTCTGGCATAACCTTCATACCTACTCAATCTCGATAGAAGTATAAGTAACAAAATTAGGGTGGTAATGCCACCTAGCATACATATACACATATATAAGGACTGAAAGAAAACAACCAATGATGCAAATGTGAAAGCAAACTAACATGAAATGCAAATGGTATAATACACGAATAAAAAATGCCTACTTACCTACGCTTAGCTGTGAATTCAGGTCCCCCCACCTTGGTGGGGTTTGAGGAGGTGTTCGCTGATAGGTAATGGGTGACTTATTCCCTCCAAAGTGGATAGGTAATATGAGTCATCAACTGATTCCATTCCAACTTTGAAGGGTTCAAGCCATGACGGAGTGCTTCCTTTTACATTAGTTGGCTCTCCTTTCTGGGTATCCCACATCCATACCATGTCTCCTTCCTTTTACTTTCTGACTTTGTATTTGGTTGTTCCTTGGACAAACCTGGTGTATTTTGCTAAGGGAGGAGGGTGGGCTTCTGCTATAAACACTTCCTTTTGGGATGGGTGGATTTGTACGTCATCTTTAGGTTTCTTTAATATCTTCATCGTCCCAATCTCTTTGTTCTTGAATTCATCTAGGAGTTGTTGGTATTATTTTTTCTTGGGCCATTTGATCTGATCAAAATCCTCTTCCGTTGCAAAGGGCATATCTTCTGGAGAATACTTTTGAAGAGTTTGTATCATCTCATCTTGTGCTTTGTTATTATTGACGGGGTGAGTAATATCTTGCACATGGTCTTCGGTTATTGGCATATTGAGGAGATGGCCTATCGTTCCATTCTTCAAAGGAAATTCCAAGAATGTGAGGTCCATCTCAAGGGTGCCACCCAACATTTCTGTAAATTTCCTAGATAACAACACTCCCCACACATCCGGGACATCAACTACCACGATGTCAATGTGGACTATCTTCTCTGGGTACTCCTTTAAGAAAACCTCCACATTATCAACCACCCCATGTGTGGGTATGGCTTTAGATTTGAAGCCACATACATTTATATAAGGTTGTGTGACCTTCAAACCCACTTGTCACGTGACTTTAAGTGACATCATGTTGGAACCAACACTCGTATCTAAAATGCAATTGTTGAGGCTCTTGATATTCATTTCCAACGTCATGAAGAAAGGAGGGTTCTCACCATATTGAACCTGGAAGTGATCATCTTGCAACATAATAGGGGGGTCCATGGGTTCATCTGATCCTAGAAAGAAAGTGTCAAATCGTTCCTTGATGGATGGGATCTTGATTGCTTCTCTCAGGGGGATGTTTACATGCATCTTTGAAAAGGCCCCTTCGAGGTCAAAGTTTAGGTCAACCTTCACAGCCTTGGATGTCTTCGGAGGAGGTACCTCTTCTGGTGAGGGATTTTCTTGGTCATCGGTGGGTTGGTTCAACTTCTTCCTTCGGTACACCTGAAATTATTGTTTATTTAGCTTCTCTCGTGATCCCTAGTCCAGGTTGTTTATTACTGCCATCCTTGCTAATCTAACTGCTTCTTTCATGGCTTCCTAATGTTCTGCATCGGTGATATTTATTTGAGGAAACCCCATGAAATGATCCATGTTGTTGACTTGTTGATGGCCATTATTGTAAGGACACTCATGCTCCCAATGTGCTTCACTGCATTCTAGGCACCAAGGATTTTCATCAACAATGTTTGCAGGGGCCAAGGTGTTTGGAACTTCATGATCATTCTTTGGTTTATAAAATTGGCCTCCCTTTTGGAATTCTCCTTTGTACGGGACCCTGGGTGCTTGGGTCTGAGATATTTCCAATTTGACAATACTGCTCATCATTTCCTCTTGATTTTTTATGATACTATCCATAGAGGCTTGCAACTTGGCGATATTGGTACATAGGTCTGAAGTAGGCTCAGCATTGTGAACTATTTTTGGTTTGGTGTCTATTCTCCCCCTTGGGTTAGAAAAAGGCTCAATTTTGGATGAAAGGAGGCTTCCTTCTATTTTAGTAGCGAGCTCTTGGGCTTCATGAATGGATTGGGGGTTTTTATCTCTAAGAAGATACCCTAGTTGGCCATTGAAAGATCTGGTGTAAATGTGGAAGAGGTAATCATGTTTCAGATGATGGCTTGTGGGGATCCTTTGCAGCAAAGTCTCAAATCTATTATGGAACTCCCGAATGGACTCATTTTCATATTTGGCAAGGTTATTTAGTCGGGTGAGGAGCATGTTAGGGTTCTCTTTGACACTCCATCTTTTGAGAAAGGCTTCTTCAAGTCTATCCATTGTTTTGATGCTTCCATCGGGAAGGCTCAGGTACCAACATGAGGCATCATAAAGAGTATTGGAGAACAACTTCATGACTAAATCTTCATCATCATCACTAATGGGATGAAGCTGGAAAAATTCCCAAAAGTTTCTCATGTGCTCTTCGGCACTAATTGCATCAGTACAAGTCAATTTAGGAAACCACTTCTCATACTTGGGTGGCATTTGCCTAGGGTAGCCTAGTATGGCTGACATGACTAACGGTTTGAAAAGAGTAGATGACCATTTTCTTTGATTGTTGGTTGGGTTTTTTGTAGCAGTCTGAGAGCTAGACATGATTCTTAAAGGAAGGATTTTCCTGAAGAGTGATTTGACAACAAGAGAGTTCTTGGGAGGCTTCCTTCTGAAAGACAAAGGATGATTATTGAACCTATTTTTGGTTTGTGGAGTCGCCATATATTTTACTTGAAACTACAAAAGAAAAAAGGGAAAACACCCTAGTGGAGTCACCAGGTAATCTTGTAAGATAGGTCTCTAAGGCAAGGCTTACCAAAAAGATTTTTCGTTTCAGGAGAGTTGACTCAGTGTTCCTTGACAACGGTGCCAAAATGTTATCACACATTTTGTAGCTAGGAGTAAAGGCTATAAGGTAGAAGGCCAAACTGGCGTAACAGGAACCTATCCCACCCAATGTCACCACGATGGGTAGGTTATTTCTCTTTAGGGACGTTAGGCCCAGGGGAGACGTCCCTGGTGACCTGGGGTTTTGAAGAGGCAAAAGGTTAATAGGATGAAGGTAAGATTTTCCCCCCTTCACAGATCACCACCAATCAAAAGTTTCAGCTAAACAACCAATAATAAAGTAAAACCCAATGAAGAGTACATGCTTGGAACAAGACAACAACAAGTTGATACTTGCAAGATTATTTCAATGGGTTAGTACTTCATATCAATCAAGAACTATCTGATATTCAATATAAGCAATTTGAAAGTAAATGTTGATGAAGTCAATGTTTACACAATAGCAATGAAAATATAATGTCACTTCGCCAATAAATACTAGAACGATTTGGAATTCAATGGGATCAATCAACACTTTATTAAATAAATGCTTTAAACCATCTTTCAATTTCTCATAAAGTAAAACGTTGTTGCATTGAGATGAAATAACCAAGAGTAACGTCAACAACTTAGGGTTAGTAGGTTAGGGTTTTAAATTCAAGTTTTGAGAGTGTTTGGATCAAAGTCTTACTTCAACGCTAGAGGTCTTAGGATCATTGCCTTAGGGTTAAATGGAGTCAATTATGAAGGATGCAAGAGTTGAAGGGGGTGAGATTTTAAAGGACTAGAGGGACAAGTTTTGAAGTGATGCTAGAGAAGGGCTTCAAAATCATAACCCTAGGGGAGAGAGGCTCACTTCGGTGTTGCTAAAGCAAGGCCGTGTTCTCTCTCCTCCTTCCCAACAAACAACTAGCTCAAATGAAAAACAAAGTCAAGACAAGAGGGCTTAAAGAGGGAGAGTGTTTCTAAGGCAAGACTCTTTCATCAAACCCTAAAAGAAAATGGCCCCAAGTTTATATGACCTAGGCCTGGGACATCCTCTTCCTCTCGAATTCAAAATGGTATGGCTAGCTAAAGGGAAGAAGAAAAAGGAGTGTAGCTATGGCTAGGCTATCTTCTTTTTCTTCAATGGCTAAAATCTTTTCTATCAGGGGACATGAGACAAGGACCTACTTGTGTGCTTGTCACCTAGGGTTTTTATTCAGCAAATTATAAATACATGTAAGAAAATAAGACTACAACCATTCAATCAAGAATTTTTGCAGACAAATACTTACAATTCATCAAGAAATAATCATGCAAACCCTAGTTGTAACACCTTTGTTCAAGAAAAACACCATATAATGCCAAAAATCTCTTCCTTCAACAAGTGTGCCTTCCTTAAATCAGCCAATAACCCAAATAGGGCGCTAAAAATCAGACCTCACTAATGAGTGAGTAAGTTTTTCTTGTTAAAATGAGAGTGAAAACCATCAATATATAGTGTATCAATGACCTAATTTACTTTTTAGGTCATAAAAAGGCCGACAAGGCTATAATACCAAAATAATATTGTTTTTACATCAAATGCTAAGTAAAACCCTAATCAAGAAAAAGGTGAGATGTCAAGCCCCTATGAGGGAGACGTTATCCCTTTCTAGGGCCAGTGCAGCATCCAGAAGAAAAACGTTAGTCCCTCCAGGGGCCTCTCCAACATGCCACACATGCCACTGCTGCCCAGTCTGCCTCCAAAAGTGTCCATGAAGCTGGATGATGTCATGGTGAAGAAGGGGACATCCTAAGCCTTCCAAGGCTAGTGTTCCACTGAAGAAGGGTCATTCCCCCTAGGTCTAGTCCTGTTGGAGTGTCTCTGGTGGAACGTCCTCTTCCTCTTAGGTGCAAAACCCCTGATCAAACTATGTACTGTCTCTGCCCCCTGATGGGGTCTCAACATCCATCTGGTGGGACCTTCAGCCCCATGGAGGTCCGAAATGGTCATCTCCCCATGTGTATCGGTCCAAGTGGTACCCGTTCGTCATGCATGGTCCTGCACATCAAAAGCTTCACCCTCTATGGGCTCATTAGTCACAGGGATCATAACAAAGTCAATCACATCTCATCATCAATATTATTAAACATATGCATAAAACCCCTAATACATTAGTCAATAGCTCAAAGACATTACAAAAACCTACAATACAAGATTGGAGAAAAGGTCAAGGCGTCCTATTGGGCTAATGTCCAAGGGAAAAGGAAAGTTTCCAGAAAGATCTCATCCAAGCCGTGTAAGTGAGGTGATGTGGCTAGGGATGTCCAAACATGTGGGTGCAGTGAGGGCCAAGGATGCACTAGTGTTACATATGGGTGCCTTTGTAGAAGGCGAGCTATATCTGTCATGGATGTAGTTTTTTCAAGCCCATTCTTGCCTTTATTCTTTTTATTCTTGTTTTTTTCTTTTATTTACCTTTTTTTTTGTTCAAGAACTAGCCAAGGGACACTGCCTTGTCATGGTGACCAGAGTTGACAACGTTACCCAAAAGTACTTTCACAGAGATGAGAAGGTTGGCTCGTGATGATACCCCCTTTCCCTTGGCCATGCAACCAAAGGTCACTACCCTGGTGTGCTAACCAGATGGTGGAAATGTCATATTGTTAAGTACCCATGGACCTAATAGGTTGGATCATGATGAGACCCCCTATCCTCTGAGTAAGTCTTGTTTTGTTATTTTCTGGGTCCCTCTTGTTTCTTACTGAGAGGATTTTTACTGCCTTCTCGGGGATCCTTGGGTGAAGCATCTCGAGGTTTTATTTCTAGGCTTTTATCTTTGTTGGCCCTTGATCAAGTTTTGAAGAATACTTGGTCATATTTGACCATTTTTGGGACTGTGACAACTTTCCAAATATGGAGCGCAAAGCGAAGTGGAAATTAGGGAAGCAAGACCTATTTTTGGGTCCCTTTTAGGGTTTTGGGTTGATGTAAAGGGAAAGGGATGTCGGCCCGTGGGTTTACCCACACTTAGGCCCATTTTGTAATCTATAAATAGATACTTAAACAATGTAAGTATACGATAGTAGTACATCTATGTGATGTATACCTAAAGGCTTAGTGCTAGTAGTTGGATCTGTGTGATTGGATGTATATTGCAAGTGCTTTGTGAAATATTGTAAGGAGATTGGAAAGCTCAGTGCAAGTTGTTGTAGTTTTGTGCTGAAGTGCAAGGAAGAAGGATCTAGTGAGCCGCGCAGATATTTTGTTCTGTGCGAAGTAAGGGTCATTGAAGCTCTGTGTTGTAACCACTTGATCGAGATAGTATATAGAAGAAGATTTTGTGGACATAGCCCTAGGGTGGGGGTGAACCACAGTAACTTTGTGTATTGTGCTCTGTGCTTCGACCTAATATGTTTATCTCCTTCTTGGCTAAGTGCTTGTTGTGATTAAATAGATCTAGTTATGCTCTATACTTATGATATATGAATGAATGTTAGATCTGATATATAAGATGCTTAGTTCTTGATCTGTTGAATCTAATCTATATTTTTGTGGCTAAGTACTGAATCATCTTTAGTCTAAGTATTCACTACAATGCTTTGTGTTATCTGCGAAGTACCATAAGGGTTAAATATTGATGAATGATCTATGCCAAGTGCCCTGTAAAAGATATAATAACAGATCGGTGTCCCAGCTAAGGTTGCAGACATCTGAGTCCTGCAACCACCCCTGCCTCTACCTCGGGTGAGACTTCATCTACTTCAAAGGTGTTGTCGAAAGGGCTGGTAGTTAGGGTTTTGTTGATGTGATCTTGAGCGTTGAACCCTGGGTCTGCCCCTGTGCCAACAAATGGTTCCATTGTCGGGACCTGGAATTGTGATTGCTGGGAACTAAAGAAGAAAAAGAATTGTGCGAAATACGCTATGTGCGTAGATCTGTTGACCTAGTGCGCAGTATTCTACTTGACCTACGAAGCTTTGTGTCGAGAAAGAAAGTTTAGATCTGAAGGAAAGAGGTCAGATCTGCAAGAAAGAGGTTGATACTGAAGAAAAGAAGTGAGATCTGAACACTTTATGCTCTGAGAAAGGTAAAAGTAGAAATTTCAGCAGAAAAGAGGTAAGATCTGTAAGCTCTAGCCTCTAGTAAAGGTAAGAATAGTTCAAGTTTTAGATATGAAAGCTTTGTGCTCTATAAAGGTAAGATAAGTGGAAATTGTTTGCTTATGAAGCATGAATTTAGGTACGCTTGATAGATTTTGTCCTAGCCTGAAAACTAGATCATTGTTAGATAAAAGAAAGTTTGATATGAATATAAATAGTGAAAGATATGTTATACCTATGCATAGAAAGAATTTTCGTACTGACCAATGGATGCAGGATCCTAGAAGGAATTTTTTGCAGGCTAGACATCATGATCCTAGCTCATAGCACAAGAAGAGTTGGGGATCATGGACAAGAAAGAGAGGATTAACTCTTTGTTACAATTGCAGAAGACTAGGACATCTTGCTAAGGAATGCCCTTGGAGAAACCCTAGTTGCCTCTATTGTAAATCTATGTACCATGAAGTATTGGATTGCCCTAGAATGATTGATAGACTTGAAAAACTAAATATGGAACAAGAAAACTCTGAAGGATATCAAGAGACTAAAATTATGGAAGAACCCCAGAAAGAATCAGAGATCATGTTCCTGAAAATAAAAGAAACCCTAGATGATCATAAGGATGTCAGTTTGTCAGAGATCTTCAAAGAAAAGGAGAAAATCGAAGTAAGAATAGGAGACTTCGAAATTGACTGTGCTCTGGATGAGAGAACACCAATGAACATTATGACAGAAATCACTTGGGAAACCCTAGGAAGGCCTTCTCTGGTTCCTTCACTAGGAAACATCGGATTGTTTAAAGGAAAAATGGTAACCCTATGTGGCAGAATTACCCAGATAGCTATGAGTACCCATGGAACTTTGACAGAGGAAGAGTTCGAAGTCATTATATTTATTGAGGACCATGCCCCATTTCCATCTTTGTTAGGAAATATTTGGATTGAAAAAAACCAGATCCCGAGGAAAGAAGAAAAGGAAGCCCTAGAACAGAAGAAGCAAGAACTCATGGAATTTATAACTAGAAGGATCACCTACTTGATGGAGGAACAAGAGAACAGATCTCAGTGGTTAAACACCAAGGACCTGGATGTCGAAGCTATAAGAGCGTTAGAGGAACCATAGAAGACCAAAATACCTAATCCATCTGATGAAGGAGTATTACCCTTGGATCTGAAGAAAGAACCTCAGCAGTGCGAAGTGACTATGTCGAGAGAAGATAAGACTGAGAATGGAAAAAAGATGACTGAGACTAAGCTCACTAGGAAAAAGGCTAGGAAGCTAAGTAAGAAGAGGGCCAAAATTGGAAAGTTACAAAAGACTGCAGAGGAAACTTCGCAGAAGGAAAAATCACAATAATTGAGCTTTGCCGAGATATCAGAATAGCGACATCTGGCACTTTGCCATGGTGCAGAAATATAGCCATTGGACCAATATAGCCATTCGACTTTTGCCCCAAACGGGTCGAAAATCAATTATGGGTTCCCACTAGACCGTTGGATAGCACCAGAATGGATAGAACGGAGTTAATGAAGGCCCCATATCCATTGCAAGAAGACCATTGCTAAGTTTCCCTACTTAGTTTGCCACACCACGCATCGAAAATAATTTTGCTAGATGAGAATTTGAGCCTGAAACTTGAGATCACTTCACCAGTGATCATTTCCTTGTTCCCATATTGTTCATCGTAGTCTCTGAATTCATTTTCACACTTGAGCTAGTGGACCCAAGCTTGTATGTCGGACGAGCTCAGTGTTGTTGAGAAAGTAGTTGAAGAAGTTTTGATTGAGTTAATGGCTGAGAGAGTCATGTCAGAAAGAAGGGTGTCTGCAGGTGTGCAAGCATCATCAACATGAGGAGTCCAAGCTTCTCCCTCCACTGCTCGCGGAGCAGGACCTTCCAGAACCACGTCTGAGACAAGAACAAAGCACATAGATGATATTTCAAATGCCAAGTTGATCCTGTGCATTCTGATAGTTTACATACCACCCTTGAGCGGCAAGATTAACCATGATAGTGTACCCAGAGACTTTGAGTATTCCTTGATGACCGTGTATCTTTTGAAAGGGGTGCGTGCAGTATGTGCTGACCAGGATAAGCTCACAGCACTGAAATTTAATGACTTTAACCTTGGAGATTGCAAAACCTACAGCATGTTAGCTCCACATAAGTACTTAACTAAGACCAAAGGCAGAAATCCTAAGCTTTTCTCATAGTCATGGACCTAGAACCTCGCACAGTCCACACTTCTCAACATAATGAAGATCCCTCACTTTGGCAGACACCAGGAAGTCAACGCATGTGTTAAGTTGTTTTTGTCTTGCTACCATGGCGAATACTTATGGTTGGACTGTCGAATTACTGTGGATTTGACTTTGATCAATCAAATCATAGGACTTAGCATGCAAGGCCCTGACCTATAGGACTTTTACCCAGGAAAGACCTCAGACCAAGCACTAGCATAGCGGATAAAAGAAACTTATGGAAATGTAGAGAAGGGCATGCAAGGCTACAAGGTAGCCTCCATATAGAGTGGTGTAGTGTGCCTTGCATGTTAGCTGATCATGGGCAAGTTAGTTCGTAAGAACATACCAACACAGGTGACTAGCTTCGTAATCGACCTCACAGGGAAGTGCGTCGAGGGACTACGGATGAATTGGGCACAGTATCTTGTAAACCAGTTAGAGCTAGATTTCAGAGGAGCACAAGACCAAGGGTATGAGTTCCACTTTAGTTGGTTGCTCATACTCATCGCTTTCATCTCTTGGGAACTGCTAGAGGGAGCCACTTTTTCAGAGATCGAAACTTTCGAACCACTAGCCGCGAAGTTATGCATGTTGTGGTACTCCAACAACATGAACAAGCAGTGGCAGTCCAATGTTGTCTTCCACACCTACTTCAACCAACTGAAGAATGAAATTCAGTCTACACCGTGAATCACACCAAATGTACTTCATAGGTTTAGACCTTTGATGAAATTCAGCGCAGGCCGCCACTTCACCTATATTACAGTGCGCGGTGATGAGCATAAACAACAGCTCCAATCCTACTACAACCTGATAGAAGATGACTTGGAGGAGATTACCAAGGAATGGTCAGCGAACCTCCTTGTTGCAGTAGACCCTGCAGACATGTCAGACGAGGAAATCCCATAAGCTATGCCAGATACACCTGGGCCAAGCAGGACTAAGAAGGATGACTAAGTTGAAGATGTCCCTAGAATGACCCCGAAGACTACTTCGATCTCACCTACGCAGGGAGGTGATGGTGACAAGCTAGGCGGTAGAGAAGTTGAACAAAATAGAGGTGAGGTAACTCCAGTTAGAGAGGAGGAGGATCCCTCTATGAAAATAAATATTACACCACCAAAACCCTCCTCCCAAAAGAAATCTAAGGGCACCCAGACCATGCTTAAGACTACCCTTACCCCAGATGACTTGACTTCTTAATTGTTGCATTGAATGATGTCTCATTAGAGCTCATAGAAAAGAAAGAAGCAAACAAGGAGGAGTTATTAAACCAAATCAAGGGAAAACTCAAAGAAGTGCAGTAGGCACTCCAGTACATCCGAGCAGTTTCTACAGCACCATTGATAAGCGGAACATTAGGAGCAAGTGATGATCCCACTCAATTACACCAAATCGCTAATCAAGTCGAAGCTCACCTTCAACGAGCTCAAGAAGACACATCACAAGCCACCCATGCTTTTATGCAAGCAAAGAAAGCACTTCTAGAACAACTGAATGAGGCAGAACAAGAAAATCTTGCCCTGAAAGTGAAGTGGGACGAAGAAAAGGAACAGTTTCTAGCAGAGCAACTTGAAGTACAGGAAAGGGTTCACAAAGCACTTCACTCTGTGGCGGTCATAGAAGTGAAGATGAAAGACTGCCTCCCACAGCAGGTGAACCAACTGGAAGAAGTAATCCAGCAACTCCAACAACACATCACATATATGGAGCTTCGCACCGTGCCCGAGACACCCCAAGAAATAAGAGATCTAAGAGAGGCCACTGCTCGAAGCACAGTTGGTCGATTAAAAACCTTTGCCTCAGAATGCAAGTAGATGAGCGCTATAAGTGCCCAGACTTATGAAACCCTCACAGAAAATCCAGAATTGCAGACATTGGAGGCACATCTCTAAGAAACAAAGCAGCTTGCAGACACGCTACAGGTGCAGATAAAGACTTTGACCCCAGTTGAAAGAATGAAGAGGTTCATAGAACAACGCATAGCCCAACAATAGGTACATACACTGCAAACTAAAGTGATGGAAGTCTCCCAACAACTTCAACTAATCCAAGAAAAGGCATGCCAATTGTTCGGTGAACTTCAAAGCCAGGGAGCTGAACTCGAATAGGTTGTCATCACTGCAGAACAGTGCCTAGAAGGACCACTCAATGACACAGTGATCTAGGAATTTATTGAGCAAGATGTTGTCACACTGCAACAGGTTGAAGCAGGTCGAGCCAAGCTCAAGGCATTCGAGGCAGAATTGAACAGACCTGAGTGACTTGGGATGAATCACAGGTGAGTGTTGGGGGGTTGTTGGCCCTTGACCAAGTTTTGAAGAATACTTGGTCATATTTGACCATTTTTGGGACTGCGACAACTTGCCAAAGATTGAGTGCAACGCGAAGCGGAAATTAGGGAAGAAAGACCTATTTTTGGGTCCCTTTTAGGGTTTTGGGTTGATGTAAAGGGAAAGGGATGTTGGCCTGTGGGTTTACCCATGCTTAGGCCCATTTTGTAATCTATAAATAGATACTTAGGCAATGCAAGTATATGATAGTAATACATCTATGTGATGTATAGTTAAAGGCTTAGTGCTAGTAGCTGGATCTATATGATCGGATGTATATTGCAAGTGCTTTGTGCAAGATTGTAAGGAGATTAGAAAGCTCAGTGCAAGTTGTTCTAGTTTTGTGCTGAAGTGAAAAGAAGAAGGATCTAGCGAGCTGCGTAGATCTTTTGTCCTGTGTGAAGTAAGGTTCATTGAAGATCTGTGTTGTAACCGCTTGACTGAGATAATATAAATAAGAAGACTTTGTGGACGTAGCCCTAGGGTGGGGGTGAACCATGATAACTTTGTGTATTGTGCTTTGTGCTTCGACCTAATGTGTTTATCTCCTTCTTGGCTAAGTGCTTGTTGTGATTAAATAGATCTAGTTATGCTCTATGATTATGATATATGAATGAATGTTAGATCTGATATATAAGATGCTTAGTGCTTGATCTGCTGAATCTAATCGATATTTATGTGGCTAATTACCGAATCATATTTAGTCTAAGTATTCACTGCGATGCTCTGTGCTATCTGCGAAGTACCACAAGGGTTAAATATTGATGAATGATATATGCTAAGTGCCCTGTAAAATATATAATCACAGATCGGTGTCCCAGCTATGGTTGTAGACATCTGAGTCATGCAACCACCCCCGCCTCTACCTCGAGTGAGACTTCATATGCTTCACAGGTGTTACCGAAAGGGTTGATAGTTAGGGTTTTGTTGGTGCACTCTCGAGCATTGAACCCTGGGTCTGCCCCTATGCCAACAGTCTTTTACCAGCTTCTTTTACCTTTCGGGCCTTTAGCCCCTTCTTCCCACAAGATAAGGTGCCATCCTATAAATAGGTCAAACCAATGCCCAGACAATGGGAGTGGGATAAATGAGTGGGATATAAGATGAAACAGTGGTGTTATGATGGGAGCGGATGATGGATTTTCATAAATTCCCCCAGTGGCAAGCCAAAACCTATGGGCACAGGCTTGCTAGGGCACCCTGTTAATTCCCCCAAGCATGGTCAAGTGGGAAAATGTATGATCCAAGAAGTTGTTAGAGACAAAAGGAATCAAATGCATATATTTAAAGGTTTTAATGATCAAAGTGACACATACCATGATACCTGGACCAATTACCTCATGGAGAAAGAACCTTCTCTGATACAGGACCAAGCTGATGGTGATGGATGTTGTTGTTGCTAACAAGACAAAGTTGATGGAAGAAGAAAAGGATGGGCCCTCCAGGGCCATGCTCAGGTCAATATTTCTCTCGATACTCCATGTCTAGGACCTGTGGGCCTCGAGACATGATCTCCTAATTATCCCTAAAAAGAGGGGATAACAGGGACCACATGGCGATCGACGTTCGACATTGAATGCCCCCTTTTCATTAATGCACACATACTCCCTGAAGTCCCCAAATCTCTCCACGTGGCCTAGGCCATTCGACGATCGACGTTCAACATTTGATGTTTGAATGTTCGATGTTTGACATTCGATGTTCTATGTTGAACATCAACATTCGATGCTCAACGTTCTACGTTGAACATCATCATTCAGTGTTCGGTGTTCTATGTTGAACGTCATCGTTCGACGTTCAACATTTGAAGTTCTACGTTGAACATCAATGTTCAATACTCAGCATTCTATGTTGAACGTCAACATTCAACGTTCGGTGTTCTATGTTGAATGTCGATGTTTGGTTTTCGACATTCTACGTTGAATGCCCCTCTACGACTCTACACCCAAAATCCTTCGAAATCCAAAAGTCCTGGAATCCTAGAGTCCCGGTCGCATCACCAACCACGTTGGTTAGGTGGGCATGAACCAAAAGATGAAACGTGGTGAGGGACATATGTGACATGTGTCCTCATTAGGGGGTGACACATGTCATGCTCAAATAAGAATAATAGTTTTGCAAAACATCCATATCCTGGTGACACGTGGCATGTTAATCATGGGTCCACGTCAACCTGGTTGATGTCATCATGCCACATCACCTCGAGATGAAAACCTTCCAAACCCTCCGATCCCATGGTCAAGATTCATCCATGTAAACCTCGGGATCTACAGCCTCCATCGCTTCACAACTTGGACGTTCGAGGGTTTCATGGTGTAATCCTCTCCTTACTCCCAAAGTAGGTCAAAGTTGAATTGACCATGGGGTAGATAGAATGGTCACGAGTGGTCCTGAAGCTCCTCTATATCAATGGCTCTCATTAATTCATGACTCTGACATTCAGGAGTTTTGGCATGTAGTTTCTAGCTACTTCCCGGAGTGTTAAGTCCCCGAACTATAGGATATAGAGACTCGTGTCCTTAATGATGGATGACTGGGATGGACTCCAGCCTCCAATGCTCCAACAAAGTGCACATTCACCATCAAATCAAAACCTCCCGAATATACTCGATCCATGGACACATGTCCTGGTTGATGGCCGGTTAAGAGGGGTTCTCAATGGAGTCCCCAAATCGACAGCTGAGGAGGATCCCGAAGGATCCGAAGATTGACAGTCCACATTACTTTGTAAATTTGACATTTGAGAGATTTGGAGGTGCAATACCTTTGTTCTATCAAAGCGGTTAATAACAAACTAACCTCGACGCAGATATAACGGCCAGGGTAATTCCTAATTGTCCTTAGATATACGGCCCACGTTGCATCATGGTCGGTAAGTGTATCAGGTTTTAACATGGGGATGATTCCCATGGTAATGAGTAAATGATCACCAGTTGTCGGTCCACTATCAATCCATCGAATCGACAGATCGTCTTCGACGCAATTTGGTCTTTGCAATACTTAATTCCTCGGGGATCCTGACTCTCTGAGTCCCGACCACTTAACTCCCTTAGAACTTATCCCAGGGATCCTAGGCCTTGGTTAGATGGAGATTTGTCAAGCCCCAAAGGATACAGTCATACCTCTTGGCCAAGATTTGATTAAGGTTGCAACACCTCGAATCTCCAAACTCCTGGAGTTCTGAAGCGAGAAAGGCTTACTTCCTTTTGGCTAGCACAAGGTTCCTATACCTTGGTCATATGGATCCTCTAATGAATCTCGGGTTGTAAGCTCTACTCTTAGCCAAGATTTGGATAAGGCTCTAGGTACGAGCATGTGGTCTCTTAGGCTAATAGTTTGAAGGAAGCGCCCTCCAAATTTGCAGAAATCTAAGTTCTAAAACAGAACGGGGTATCTTCAAACCAGCCTAGAGGCCCAACTCATCATCTTACACTCATTCGCATGCAATGTCTTACAGAAGAACAATTAGGCATTCTCATTATAAATTAGACGTTGTAAACCTTAGTCACATACACATACATTCAGTCATGAATTTAAATTCAATTTTACAAGGTTCAAAAGATACTTATCTATTACATGTTGCAACCAGTTAACTGACTATGGGTGTTCACCTTTCCACCCAACCATAGGCTCAGATGCATTCATTATTATCACTCTGGACACCCTCATGCCAAGCCATGATATCACTAGGGAACTATGCCATTTCTTAGAGGCCTCTCTGTCACAATATCCCTACGAGGTTTATTATATGTTTCCCCAACATCAAGTTCACAACCTTCCTCTTTTATTCTACATATCTGGGTCATGTGTTCCCCTATGTGCATGTGTTCTTGTCTGGTGTCTCTCCTGCTCTCTGCGGAGCCTCATGCGCTCTTCTCTTCCTCTTCTGTGTCTTCTCCTTTTTCTCTATTTTCTGTATATATTTTCCCATGATGGTTCTCCACATATCATTTTCCTTTTGTAAGAAGGAAACTCGATTCAACCTAGTCTTCCAGACTCTGCGATACTTCGGACTGACATTCTTCAGTCAGACCATGCTTTCATTCATGGGGGTGGTTGAATATTCAACCCCCAGTCCTTCCTTCATTAATTGATTCCTCTCCTTGGGATCTGGAGGGGGTTGATCATTCCCAACAAGGGGAAATTTTGGGTCATTTGACATAATGAACCCTCTCTTATAGTTTTCCCATTCTTTCCTCTAGTGATATCATGGCCAGTAATTCAAGTCTTCACCCCCATAGTAAGTCATTGGAAATTTGAACAATAATACATTTACATCGTTCACATGCCTTAGCATGATAATCATAATTAATGATTAATTACAAGATGGGGAAACAAGGGTGTTACACCTTTCAACAATGTTGAAGGACCCACTGCACTCGATAGAAAACTCCACAATATACCCTTCTTTCACATGCTTAAACCAAAACTCAATATCTCTAGCCCACTTATTATCCACAGATTTGAGCCTATTGATTGTATTTTTGTCCCACACCAGTGATTGTTTGGCTGCCCAAGCATAATTAATCTATGTCTTCCTTCTTATCCACTCATACAATAAACAAGGAAAATCAACAAAGCAAATTTCATGTAAATTTGTATAGATGTACCTGTCTTTCCAATGTCCGAGGTTGATCTATAGGTTCTTGGTCTCTCGCCACATGAACTTGTCCTCATTTTCAGCTATCTAATATTGTATCTCCTTCTTGGAAGGTTTCCACCTC
>ML776705.1:2469909-2493160 GCA_009831015.1 Picea engelmannii | reverse complement strand
GGGGGGGGGGGGGGGGTTAAAGACTCAATTTTCGATAATATTTACCAAAAAGACCCCATAGGCACCATCATATTCAGTTTTCAAGGATTGAAGAAGGTCTCACCCGATACACCATGAAAATCAAGGATACCATCACTCTTGTGCAAGTTGTGAAGGAATACAACATAAAGGAAACCTTCAGAATTGATCAGATGCAGAGATAAATGTGCTTAGGATATACTCATCCATTTCAACCATTCAAGGAAGTGAGATACAATAGGGTTGTATCTTGGTAAAGGTACATTAACATTCAACATGGATATGAGCTATACACTGAGATCTTGATCTATTTTTTTCTCTCATGATAAAAGTAGACATAAAAATAGGTAACAACTAAACTTAACTCAAGATCTAGCTCGTCTATCTCCCACAATACAATCAACTCTCTCTTCCCAACCCTTACATATCCCCATGCATCCCCCCATATATTACAGGGAGTGTGGAAATGATAACAAACTTGCCAACTCATCCATAACCTTGACCATGACCGGTCGCATTGTTACAAAATTAGTTGCAATGATTCTTGGAGATCTTTTTGGATCGTGGTTTCTTTAAGTCCTTGCACGTAGTACAAAATGGTTTGGTGCATGCAATGAAAAAACATGTTGGCGTGCATGGTACAAAATGGGTTAGTGCGTGAATTAAATCTTTGGTTGGCGTAAACTTTGAAACTTGGCAATGTGCAATGCATATTCTCAAGTGTGCACACAGTATTGACTTGTGGTGTACACACAGTCTTCAAACCTTAGGTGCTAACATATATAACCACCAAATTACTTGAATCAAAAGTAAAATAAAATGTTTTTTGATAATGATACTTCTCTTTGCAAGAAGTTATAGACTAGCAAATAACAATCTAGTCTTAAGAATTAACTCTTTATAAAGAAAGAGGAATTGTCCCAATGCATTGACTTTAATGGAAATATAATCCCTTGTTTTAACATTGATGCAATATATGTTGTGAGTTAAATATGCCTAAGGGAAATCAAGTAATTGCATTGATTTCAATAATGATATAATGTAAAATAATATGGTGCATTGATTTTAGTAATGATATAGTGAAAAATGATTCAATGCATTGATCTCATAAATGATATAAAGATAATGAATCAATGCATTGATTTCAACAATGAGATACTGCAAATTATCTAGTCAGTTGAATTTAACAGTAACATAGTGCAGAACAATTTCAAAATTCATATTATAATATTGTGAAAGAGGCTCTTAGTTATATGCACAAGTCTCCTTCACTTCCTTAGTATTTGGATATAAAACCATATTCATTATGTTTTTTATTATAATGTTAAGATATATTAAATGCATTGATACAGACAATGCATTAAAATCAAAAGCATGCAATATAATATAATTAGAATTATGAGAAACAAACGAGGTGGAATAAACTATTAATATTAAAAAGAAATGGATGTAGGGTATTAATTTTACTACATATCTCAAGTTAAAGGTATAGAATGGTCTTTGATTTCAACTTCCTTCTCATACATGATCAATATGAAAAGATGAGAAAACAAAGGTGTGGTTATAAGAAAAGTTGGAGAAGATATATTAAGATTGAGATTATTCATTGTGAAATCCATCTCTTATGTATTATATTCATCCTATTATTTTGTATTGTTCACATTTTTCATCATTTAACATTGCTACTTTATTATTATTCTCCTTATTAGTCCCTCTCGTAGGCATAGAGGGACTATAGCGATCGATAATTCATTGACTTCATATTAGTTTTTCCTTTGACCACAAATATTTGTATAATCTCTATTGTTGGAGGTAGGGAACTAAAAACATTGATTTTTATATACTAAAAAGTACCATATATGTAGTGATTTGATTGGATAACAGGTTGGAGGTATTATTGTCGGCTTCGCTTTTCCCAATGTTTGATATGTGAACATATCCATACTTTTTTATCATGTACAGTATTTTTGAATCATATATTTTTCGTATGTATTGCTTGAATGTAGATTAATGCTAGAATTAGTTCGAATGTTTGTCTTAGCATTTTCTACTACCTAAATTTATGGCAATGTTTGATATGCTAGCATATCCAAAGTTTGGCCTTCAAATACATTCTCTAGTGTTTGAACTATTGTTACATAAATTATAATAAAAAAATTTGGGTACGTCATAGACCTGCCACAATGCATTTTTTTCTTAAATATTTAAAGAGCATTTCTGACAGACCTAAATGTTTACCTCACGGGCTTGGCAGCGTTGAATGTTTACTTAGCAGGATTGTTACAATACAGTTTCTTCCATTTTTTTATTTATATGCTTCAACAACATTGTTGGTTCACTAGTTCATGCTTGTTTTTTGCATCTCCACTAATTTCTTATTTGCCTGTTGATGTTGTTCTTGTTTTCCTATTCCTCTTGTTGCAGTTTGCACATTTGGGGTTCTTCAACCGCGATTGGAACTGCGTCATTTCTGGTGGTTTGGTTGTTGCTTTATTCTTTGTTCGTTGTATATTGTTTATTGTTGTTTGATTCGACTTTGAAAGGTTGGGGTCATGTGGTTGCAGTTGGGCCTTTGGTGCTTCTTAACTGGGTTGTTGTTTGTTGCTTGTTCTTGTTTTCCTAGGGTTTGCAATGTTGGGGTGTTGCATCCACAGTTTGATCTCTTGTTACATTGTTTTGCAGTTGACTCTCCAGAAAATACTATTAAGATAAAATAACTTACACAAAAATTGCAGTCGATGTAAATTACATCTCTTACGCGTTGAACCAGAGTCTGTCAACCTCAAACTATATTTCATAGCTGGCGATGTTTTTTCCATGGTTTATGTCTTACTATGGTTTCATAGTTATGAGAGTAAGTTTTGTTGTGTGAGCGATATAGTTGTTCTCTCCCTTTTTTTTCCTCTTGTAAACTGCGTTTCTGGTTCTATAGTTTCTCACGTTTCTATGGTCATTCAAATCGACTGTTGTTCAGTTGCATACTTAGCTAGTTTTGTGGATGCAGCTTCGCGGATAGGTGTTATCGAACTATGGTAGCTCATGTTCGGTGTATACATATTTCACCCAGAACTTTCGTGCTCTACAATTCGACCCCGCACTCCTCGAACTGGAAACTGTACCTCTGCCTGCGATGAGTTTGTCTATTCTACCTGCCTTTCCATACTTAGTCGAGTTTTCAAAGTTTGGCTATTTTTTCCATGGTTTATGTCTTACTATGGTTTCATAGTTATGAGAGTATGTTTTGCTGTGGTAGTGATATAGTTGTTCTCTCCCTTTTTTTCCCTCTTGTAAACTG
Organism: Picea engelmannii; assembly: GCA_009831015.1. NCBI lineage: Eukaryota > Viridiplantae > Streptophyta > Pinopsida > Pinales > Pinaceae > Picea > Picea engelmannii. Next base: position 2,489,847 of record ML776705.1, on the reverse strand, counting down.
CATTTTTGGTTCTATAGTTTCTCACATTTCTGTGGTCATTTCGAACGACCGTCGTTCGGTTGCATACTTAGCCAGTTTTATGGACGAGACTTTGTGGGTAGGCATTATTGAACTATGGAAGCTCATGTTCGGTGTATACATCTTGCACCTAGAACTTATGTGCTCTACAATTCGACCCCGCACTCCTCGAACTTGCAACCATGCCTCTGTCCACGATGAGTTTGTCTATCCTACCTACCTTTCCATACTTAATCGAGTTTTCAAAGTTTGGTGAGTTGACGCCTTTTCGGGTTCATAAAATTTAAAAACATTTGTTGCTCCCCTCCATCCCCGCTACCTTCCGCTCTTCCCAATAGACATTAATTATGCTTTCAAAAGTCACAATCGACCAGAAAATTTTGAAAAGATTGGCTTTAATAAGAAGAAAGCTCGAGGACATCTCCCATTAAAATGAATAGACAGGGGAATATTATGGGATCTGGTAATTTATTTTGCCTGCATTTTGAATTTGCAAAAAAAAATTAAAAAAAAATTGGCTCTTTTAGTTTTCTTAAAGGCTTCAGCATAGTCCACGAATGTGTCACCCACAAAGGCCTTGATGTCATGTCCCCCTTTAATATTGTGCATATATTAGATGCCAGATTTGAGAATATGCTCGAATATGGGAATGTTAATATGTGTTATTAGTCACTATTCAACATACATATTCGAAAATATTGGCATTAATAAACGAAATTATCGAGAACATCTGTCATTAAAACGAATTAACACAAAATCTATGGAAGATCATCTAGAGTTGCTTTTAAATACTTATTTCCATTTCTCTCTATCATCAAAGAGTTGCGCATTAGGGTGCCTTCATTCTAATGTTCTTGGTCATGGACATGTAAGACAACTTAGAGATGTGATTGAGGCCCAAATGAAAGAAGATAGACTGGTTTTATGTGACATGAGCTTTGAGTAAAAAAAGAAACTTTGTTATCCAACAGAAACTCAGAGAGGAGGAAAAAAAAGAACAAGTATATTCTGGTTGGTGTTCTCCCTGTATTCGATGCTTTGGTTGGTTGAAAAGCCTGCCTGGAGACTTGTTTGTTGATCTTGTTTGTTTTCTTGCTGGGAGTTGTAATGGATTTTCAGGTCACGTGCAAAATACTTCTTCGTTGAAGTATATAGTTTCTTCCAACAACATAGATTTGGCAAGTGTATCGAGTTATGTAGATCGCATAATAATTTGTCTTCCTTGGGGGCGTCGCACTTATCGTGGCTTGAAAAATGATCGGTGATGTTCGTGAATGATGCAAAATATTACTCCATTTGCGAATGTAACCAGAAGCAGGTAACATAAATTGTATGGGTTGATAAAACAACATATTCTCACTACAAAAGTTTATATTTCAAAGTTTGTTGAGATACTTCCGGGTGTGGTAACCGACTTGACAGAAATCCATGTTCTTTGTCAAATTTTGTTCAGTTTCCTCTAGATGTAGTTACAGACTCCACATATTTGGCGTCACCTCCAAACATTCCAGACCTTTCTGTGGGATGCCATATCTACCACCACTATGACGAAAGATATATTCTGATGCGATCTGCAACATTTGATACACTTGCCAGACCTGTGCTGATGTGTTCTGCAGCATTTGATACACTTGCCAGACCTGTGTTTCCCGAATAAGTCATGTACTTCAACAAAATAACATTTTGCAGCTGGGTTGGACGTTCCTTCCAATTTACTGTAGTAAAACAAAGAATTTCAACATACAAATCTTCAGGCAGGCTTTTCAACCAAACAGATGATTGAATACAGGGAGAATAGCAGTCACAACATACTTGATTTTTTTTCCCGTCCCATAGTTGATGTCACATAAAACGAATCCCTCGAATTTGAATTGGGCCTGAATCACATTTCTAAGTTGTCTCGGATGTTGATGGTCAGGAACATTACAAGGAAAGAATATTAAACCCCAAATTTTCGACGACAGAGGGAAATTAATACTTAACAAAGAATGGAATGTTGAATAACCATCCAATGGAAGCAGTCCATATTTGGAAGAGACAAGCTATTCAAAAAACTAGGATAGATCTATTTGGCAACACCGATTAAATCCAAGACCCGAAATTGATATTCAACTCGTTTTTTACGAATAAAGGATTTGATCCTCAAGAAAACTGTCAACAAGATTCATCAATGTACATATTTTTTATTAGTCGGTGGCAGGCCAAATCCCAATCATTGTGGAAAATAATCTCAGCTGTATTTTGTAACCCATCTTATTTGAATATAGAATAATTGCGGTTTTTTTTTAATAGTGTTTTCCAATCTATGGTATTGCTTTTCATTTTATTTTCTACCTTTTTTCCCTGTGTGTCGTTAAACATGGACGACAAGCTTTTCTTTTTGCTGCCCACTACTTCAATTTAAATAAAGGCTAATCTGTTCGTTGCTTAGATTTTACATTGAAGAATAATTTTTCATAGGCCATACTTATGTGGCGTCGTCCCTATACTTAAATAAATAAATTGGAGGACTCGTCCTGCTTTCATTCTTCAAGGCCCGTAAATAGAATGAATTAATGACTTACAACAAGGCAACTCAAGTGTTGACGCCATGTTCCTGTTCAATATCTTGCATATATTGCAACTTCTTCTATTTGATAATATCTGTGCATATATAATAATATGATTACTATTGGAATAAATATAAAAACTTCCTCTTGGGAAAAACTTAGGCAATTATCTAGCCATGGGTCCTAGGTTTGCGGTATTGAACAACTATGTTCCCTGTTCCGTCACATACATATTGCAGCCAAAGAGATTCCGTGATCTACAATTTATGCTTTAACTAGTGATAACTCACTAGGGGTTCGAAAATCTTGGCATTAATAAAGGAACGTCTAAAGCTACCTTAATTACTTAAATTACACCAATTTTTGATTAAATTTAAATTAATTTAGATATTAATGTTTATGGAAAGTTGACGTTTTCTCATGTGATTGCAAGGAATACAAGATGAATAGATGATAAGAAGTTTATCTCGTTGAAACCACAATGCAAATTCATGTTTCTTGTTGCGTTATATACATCTTGCAGTCAAAACTTTCATGGTTTCAACGAAATTTGTGAACCGAAGAGCATCCTGCAAATTGGGAGATCATTTGCATTTGAAACAGAAACAATCCATTAATATATATTAGTATGAATACTATTCAAATAAATATCAAAACTTTTTCCATTAATACATATTAGTATGAATACTATTGAAATAGATATCAAACCTTTCTCTTGGCCAATACTTAGCCAATTATCTAGCCACCAAGCCCCGGGTTCCCAGTATCTAGCACCTATGTCCCATGTTCCATCATATACATCTTGGAGCCAAAGAACTTCAGTGATCTATAGTTTATTATTTTACTAGTGAGGACCCAGCAATGGTTCGAAAACATTGCCATTAATAAATGGAAAAAAAAAGGTTTTTTGACTGTCAGATACTTATCCCTTTTCCCTTTTTCTTTTTCGTGTCCATTATCGCTTTATGATTTTATACTTAGTCTTCTTTCTATGATCGGAAGTTGCAGGGTTGGCGGGCTGACATATCTTCATATCCATCCATATCTTCACATGACGAATCCAATCGACCGTTATTCCTTTCCATACTTAGTCAATTTTATGGCCGCGGTTGCCGGGTTGGTGCATACAAACTCGCCTTTTCTTCTTCCTGCTCGTTATCGCTTTCTATATATATACTTAATTGCCTTTCTATAATATCCAGTTCTAGGGTTGGCGGGCTGACATGTCTTCATCTCCATCTATATCCTCACATGACGAATCTGACCGACTATTGTTCATTTACATACTTAGCCAATTTTATGGCCGCGATTGTTGGGTTGGCGCTTACAAACTCGGTTTTTTATTGTTCCATTATATACATCTTGCACTCAAAACATCTGTGATCTACAATTCCACTGCGGGTTCCTCGTATACAATAACTTCATTCACAGTATCTGTCACTGCCTTCCATCCCCACCAACTTCACGTCCTTCCTGATATACATTAAATATGCTCTTACTAGTGACAATTGGACACACTGGTACGAAAGAATTGGTGCCCCCATCTCCTCCATATACAGATTGACTACCAGACTCCGACATCGTCCCCTCTTCTGTGTTACACATTATGCATTCAAATGTTTCAAACTATACAATTTGGTCGTCGGGGCCTTGCGTCCTCTGGGGAAACCTTGTGACCCTATTTTGGATCCTCGCATTCGCGGGTTCAAAAAAACTCTAAGTCTTAGTAACTATTTCCTATTATGTCCATCCTCGTACTTCTTTCCAGATATGCAACACCAAAGGTTTAATACTAGAACGACATCATGCAACAAGCGTAAAAAAAATCGTCATTAATAAGCAAAATTCGAGACAGCCAACCATCCCTACATAACTTGTCCAAAAACATGAAAAGAAGATCTTGCTTAGCGAAAGAAAGTCCTGACCAACGTTTCCATGTTCCGTACTTGCACACTTTTTCTATTGCAGGTTCTCGGATTGAAGGCCTAAAAATTGTGTTTCGAATTTTCCGTGAGTTGCAAACTCTTAATTTTCCATGATATACAATTTGTCCACAGGAATGTATAAAAACTCTTAATTCTCCTCTCCCCCCCCCCCCCTCTATTATCCCTTTGTGGTTCTATATTTAGTCTGAGCTATATGATCACGGCCTCATGGATTCACAAATTGACAACTCTTTATCTATATATTCACACCATTAGCCCGACCGATCGCGGTCCCTTTCAATACTTAGCCAATTATGTGATCATTGGGTCCCGGGTTTGCGGTATCCAACACCTATGTCCCATGTTCCGTCATATACATCTTGCACCCAAAGAAATTCCGTGATCTACAATTTATGCCTTTGCTAGTGAAAACTCACCAGGGGTTCGAAAGGATTTGCATTAATAAGAGAACAATAGATGTTCTTCTGTGAGATACTTAGTCCTTTTCACCCTGTCTTCTTCCCGTGTATTATCGTTTTCTAGTTATATACTTAGTCTCTTTTCTATGATCGTGGGCTCCAACTTTGGCGTGTTGACATATCTTCATCTCCATCTATATGCTCACATGACGAATCTGACTGATCATTGTTCCTTTTCATACTTAGTCAATTTTATGCCCGCGGTTGTCGGGTTGGCGCTTTTGAACTTTGTTTCTTCTTGTTCCGTGATATACATCTTCCACTCAAAATTTTCGTGATCTACAATTCCACCATGGACTCCTTCATCCTTTTTCCTTTTTTTTCTTCCCGTGTATTATCAGACTATAAAGTATGGACATGAGATTTTATAGAGCATGTACAGATTCCACATTCCATACCTAGCCACTTTTTGGATCGCGGGTTCTCGGGCGGGCGGGCTCAAAATTGGGCCTCCATTGTTTCGTGCCCTACAAATAGCACCCATAATTCTGTGATATACAAATTGACAAGCGGACCTACAGGCTAGCTGGATCAACATTGCACTTCTATTGTTTCATGTCCTCCAAACAACGCTCACAGTTCCACGAATACAAATTGACAAATGGACTCCAGGGATGGTGGGGTCAATATTGCCATTGTTTATGGATGGTAATCCCTATCAACTATCTAACAGTGTCTAAAAACATTATTTTCAATACTAAATTTTCTCTTACTAGTGATAACTGGACACACTGGTATGAAACAATTGGCATCACACCCTCCACAATATACAAATTGACTATCAGATTCTGACATCGTCCGCTCTTCCGTGTTACAGATTATGCATTCAAATGTTCTGAGTGACACAATTTGAACATCGGGGCCTCGTGTCTTCTGGAGAGACCTTGTCAGCCTATTTTGGATCCTCCTGTTTCCGGGTTCACGAAATGTCCAATTCTTGGATATTGTTTCGGGTTGGTGCTTTCGAACTCTATTGGTTCTTGTTCAGTAATATACATCTTGCACTTGAAATTTTCGTTCTCTACAATTCCACCGCGCACTCAGCCATTTTTCCCTTTTCTTCTTCGCGTGTGTTATCGCCTTCTGGTTATATACTTAGTCACTTTTCTATGATCATGGGTTCCAGCATTGGCGGGCTGACATATCTTCATTTCCATCTATATCCTCACATGACGAATCCGACCGACCGTTGTTCCTTTCCATACTTAGACAATTTTATGGTTGCGCTTGCTGGGTTGGCTCTTTCGAACTCTGTTGCTTCTTGTTCTGTAATATACATGTTGAACTCAAAACTTCTGTCCTCTACAATTCTACCACGTACTCCTCGAACTCGCAAGCTTCATTCAAGCTTCATTCTACCATGGTTCAATAATATTTCAAAGTATATGTCGCTACCTTCCATCCCAATTAACTTCCTGTCATTCCTAATATACATTGTTTGTGCTCTTAATAGTGACAAATGAACACAATGGTATGAAACAGTTGGCATCTGTCCCTCCGCAATGTACAAATTGACTACCGGGTTCACATCTTGTACTCAAATTTTCCGTGATCTAAAATTCCAACGTGGACTCCTTAGTCGTTTTTCCCTTTTCTTCTTCCCGTGTATTATTGATTTCTGGTTATATACTTAATCGCCTTTCTATGATCGCAGGTTCTAGCATTGGCGGATTGACATATATTTATCTCCATCTATATAATCACATGACGAATCTGACCGATCGTTTTTTCTTTCCATACTTAGCTAATTTTATGGTCGCGGTTGTTGGGTTGGTGGTTTCGAACTCTGTTGCTTCGTGTTCTGTGATGTACATTTTTCACTCAAAACGTTTGTGATCTACAATTCCACCGCAGACTCCTCGAACTCGCAAGCTTCACTCTACCATGGTTCACAAATGTTTCAAAGTATCTGTCGCTACCTTCCATCCCCACTAACTTCTTGTCCTTCCTAATATACATTGGTTATGCTCTTACTAGTGACTCTTTCTAGTGACAATTGCACACACTGATACGAAACAGTTGACATTCAACCCTTCACAATATACAAATTGACTACCGGGTTTTGACATCGTCCCATCTTCTGTGTTACATATTATGCATTCAAATGTTCCAAACGATACAATTTGACCATCAGGGCCTCACGTCTTCTGGGGAGACCTTGTCATCCTATTTTGGATCCTTGTGTTAACGGTATCATGAAATCTCCAATTCTTAGTCACAGTTTCGAGTTGAACATTCGAACTTTGGTGCTTCTTGTTCCATGATATACATATTTCACTCAAAATTTATGTGATTTACAATTCTGCCGCGGACTCCTTAGTCATTTTTCCCTTTTCTTCTTCCCATGTATTATTACTTTGTGGTTATATACTTAGTCTCTTTTCTATGATCATGGGTTCTAGTGTTGTAGGGCTGACATATCTTCATCTCCATCTATATCCTCACATGATGAATTCGATTGACCATTGTTCCTTTCCATACTTAGCCAATTTTATGGTTGTGGTTGTTGGGTTGGTGCTTTCGAACTCTGCTTCTTCTTGTTCCGTGATATACATATTGCACTCAAAATTTTCGAGATTTACAATTCCACTGCGGACTCCTTAGTCTTTTTTCCCTTTTCTTCTTCCCATGTATTATCGTTTTGTGGTTATATACTAAGTCGCTTTTCTATGATCGTGGGTTCCAGTGTTGGTGGGCTGACATATCTTCATCTCCATCTATATCCTCACATGACGAAACCAATCGATCATTGTTCATTTCCATACTTAGCCAATTTTATGGCTGTGGTTATTGAGTTGGTGCTTTTGAACTCTGCTGCTTCTTGTTCCGTGATATACATATTGCACTCAAAATTTCCATGATTTACAATTCCACCATGGACTCCTTAGTCCTTTTTCCATTTTCCTCTTCCCATGTATTATCTCTTTGTGGTTATATACTTAGTCTCTTTTCTATGATCGCGGGTTCCAGCGTTGGCGGGCTGACATATCTTCATCTCCATCTATATCCTCACATGACGAATCTGATCAACCGTTGTTCCTTTCCATACTTAGCCAATTTTATGGCCGCGGTTGTCGAGTTGGCGCTTTCAAACTCTATTGTTTCTTGTTCTGTGTTATACATCGTGCACTCAAAACTTTTGTTATCTACAATTCTACCGTGGACTCCTCGAACTCGCAATTTTCACTCTACCATGGATAAAAAATGTTTGAAAGTATCTTTTGATACCTTCCATCCCCACTAACTTCTTGTCCTTCCTGATATACATTAGTTATGCTCTTACTAGTGATATACAAATTTTCCTCTGGACTGTCCTATCATACCCTCTTCGGTGTTATGCGTATTGCACTCAAAAAGTTTCGAGACATACAATTTGACCCTCGTTCCCTCACCTCCAATGGTTGTACCTTGTAACCCTATTTTGAAGCTATTTTTTCCCGTACCCGCGACCTCCATACTTTCTTAGTATGAAATTAGAAACCTTTCGTGGTAACAGTTGACGATGCAACAACCCTCAACATTGTCATTAATGAGAAAAACGCTCGAGGAGATCTCCCATTATTATGCATTAAACAAAGATCTGTGGAGAGTTATATTGTGCCTTTCGATTGTTCATCTCAAACATGCATCATCGTGTTGGCCCGGTCAAGAAATCTACAATGATTAATCACTCATTTCTGTATCCTCCATGTTCGTATTTCTATGTATGCAATTACTAGTGTTTAATGTTAACAACGCATGATGCAACAACCGTCCAAATTGTCATTAATGAACGAAAGTCTCAAGGAGATCTCCCATTCACACGCATTGGACCAATATTTGCACAGGGTTATGTTATCCCTTCCAACTTTTCATTTCATTCATCGTCTGGAGAAAGCAAACGTTCTTGTATACTTATGGTAGCAGGTCGACAACAGTTTTATGGAGATACAGTAAATATCTTCGGACATCGGGACCAGAACTTCCAGTGGTCCGGGGAATACTTTTACTATTCATCCCATTCTGCCCAGAATGGAGTCATTTAGACCTATGGAATCGCTCGTGCAGACTATGTCCCTGATGTTTTTGACTATAAAGAGGTGGTCTCTTGGTGCGCCGAAAAATATATTCCAAGCCAAAGAATCATTCCACTACGCGACCATTCTCCTGTTTCCTTGTCACCTCAGGTCTTCCGCAAGATGTTAAAATTGTCGGAGCCAACATTGACGTTCATAGGACAAGACAACAAGCAGTTCCTAGAAAAACATGATAAAGGGTTGGACATCTTAGTCGATTTCCTCAAAAACCCGACAACAGTTCCTAAAGATATCACAAAGTTGCAAGTAAGTTCCTTTAGAAATCCATTCTGGGAAATTTCTTGGTTTTCTACAAGACTAACGAGACACACATCCACGACAAGCATTTCCCATATAATTACTTATATTTTGTACTTCACAGTCAAGGAATAATTCATTTTTGATTGGGTGAAGCTAATTTCCATTGAGATCTGTTCTCAGTTGTCACGATTCAAAGAATCCAATAAATTTTATATGTCATCCTACTTGATTTTTGCAATAGTGCATTGTTGTCTATTTCCAAAACTTTCTCTTTCCAATAAAATAAACTGTGGATTCGACCCAGTAACATTATGGTACCAGGACCTGTGGAGGCACAAGGCCTCCCATTGTTTTTATGAAGTTTTTAATGGCTTTGTCTCAGTTTTCAAAGATTTATTGTTCAGGAAGGATGCTCCGCGGATGTTTGGCCAGGAAACCAAGTTTTTGAACAGGAAGGGAACACTTGAACAAAAGGAAAATCACAATGTACTCATGGTCTTTGGCTCTAAGGAAAATCCTTCTTTCCTTCCATGCCACATCACAGACAAGATGTTTGTTGCAGAAATATCAAGGCAATACAACCACTCGTTGCATTTTTTCCATGACAAGAAAAAAAAACAGTTCATTCCTCTGCCCTGGAAAGTCGGAGACTTCGTGTGCAGAAACGACAACAAGATTGACGAATTTGTCGGCCATTTCAAGAAATTGAACATAACATATGTTGAAGGGCTAAAAGGGTTCGACCCTAATGGGATTTTTTGAGAACATTTACTGGCAGTTGGATTTAACAACTCTTTTATCCATAGACACCTGACCGAATATAGGGACAGTGATGACAACAATCCTGCTTCTGGCGATTGCGATGCAGAGACATTGCAAAGCATGAATGAATTGTAAAGAAAATAGGGAAAAGTATCCAGTGAGAAGAGTTCCCAATCCCTCGCCAACACTCTCAAGAGCACGACATCACGGAGCATCGCTTTAACGACCCACCCCAGTAAGAAAGCAACCCAAAAATATTCGAATGGAGGAGGAGATAAGTACTCTCCTCGCATAAAAAATGATAGTTCTCACAAAATTCCACTGATGAAGAAGAGAAAAAACAATGCAAGGCAGGCGAACAAACCCGAAATTGAAAGTGAACAGGTGCAACTTGAAATTGAAACTAAGCACATGTACAAAATTGGGTCATCCGTAGTGGAAATAGCTGAGACCAAAATTTTTGATGAAGATGAATCCATCATATTCCAGAGCGCTATTTTTGATAGCCAATCTAAAAGTATGGTCATTGAAAAGAGAGATGTAACAAACAGGAAAGAAAAATCTCGCACAGAGATTAACTTTAGAAAAATGCAGCAGTCCCAAATCTCCCTATTTCACCAAGTAACCAGTGATGCTCTTCATGATTCCATTGGAGGAATTGAAGCGGAAAATGCCAGACTGAAAGACCGCCTCAAAGAATTTGAGTAGGCTTTCATTGCCACCCCAGAATTTGTCAATCCTTTAGTGAAAACCATGCTTGCTACCACTGCAGCCAAGATGAAAGTATCCTCTACCCTCCTTGCATTCTCTAGAGCCCTTGTAGAGAATAACATCAAGAAAATAATGCATCTAGTTACTGAAGCCTGGGAAACATCGCAAAATTTAGTTTCCTTCCGAAAGAAAGCAAATGATTTGCTCAAACATTTGGAGGCGAATTTAAAAAATGATCAACATTTATGTGAACAGGTGCTAACCCATTTGGTCAACCATGTCGTCAACACATCGGAACTGAAAATAAGACAAGAGAAACTCCTCTCCCCAAAGTGGACCAAAAAAGTAAAAGCATGTTGGAAAAAGAAAGTTAAGAACCTGGAGCTCATTATCAAATCATGTAAACAAGCCATATCAGAAAAGGAAGATTTATTCACAAGCCTGATCCAAATAGACTTAGCCGGAAGTACCAACGAGGTTTAAGACCCAAACTTAATTCTCAAATCCTTGTCAATGACCAAAGAAGCCTTCCATGAACAACTTAATATTTTAAAGGGGTTGTCTTTCGAAAAGTTTTACAGCATAGTTGAACATCGTGTAGATGAGCTCGAGCGTTGGGTACTGGACTATGTGGCACACATTGAAGAAATTGAACAGAGTCTACATAGTATTTAAATGGATCTAAGGAAATTAGAAAATGACCTTTACGACATATAAATCCAGGATGAAATCATCATGGCCCCCAAGAGAAGCTACATCGAATAATGGTTTCAACAGAGAATGGACAACCTCGTCCAGGAAGGGCAACAACCGGTTTACACAACTCCACTGACCATCGACGACAGCAACAAAAATGCATCGGCTTCATAGTAAGTCTATACTGGCATCTTGTTTTCTTTATCAATCCAGTTTAAGTCTATATTGTTATCTTGTTTTCTTTATCAATCCAGTTATTACCTCTTTAAATAGAAAATTGTAACCAAAGACTCATAACTTCCAATTTCTTCTTTTCAGGTCTTTCTCTCTATCGTCGTGCACTTCTTCTTTCGATATTCCTAATTCTTGTATTTATTTCTTTTTATGGTCTGTGGGAGCCCCAATCCCAGACTATATGACAAACGCATTTAAATTTCTAGAAATATGTAACAAACATTATTATTTTTTGATAAATTTCAAAGAAAATTGATTCGGGAATGCCTTTATTGTATGCTAAATTTTGGGTGTCCAAGAACCTTTGTTGTTTGTTCCAAAGAAAACTAATTCGGGAATGCTACATTTTTTATGTCCTATTGTATGCTAACTTTGTTTTGTCCAGGAACCTTTGTTGATGTAACAGACGTTACTACTTTCAAAGAAAACTAATTCGGTAATGTCTTTGTTGCACGACGTTGTTACTATTATATTGTATGCTAAATTTTTGGTGTCCACGAACCTATAATTTGATAAATTTCATTTTTTTTTTTTTGTCCGTAAGCCTTTCTTTTAAAGCAAACTAATTTGGGAATGCTAATTTTTTGTGTTTTTGTCCAGGAACCTATGTAACAGACGTTATTACTATTCTATTGTATGTTTTTAAATGTTGATGTAATTTCCAGAAATATATAACAAACATTATTATTTTTTGATAAATTTCAAAGAAAACTGATTCGGGAATGCCTGTCCAGGAACCTTTGTTGTTGTTGAAATAATGTAGAAATTAGGATACTTAGTTAAGATTTATGTAACTAAGTGATTGTGGGTTGTTGTGTGCGTGTCCAAATTAGGGTTTGCTAGTGGTTTCAGATCCACCTTTGTAGGAGGTCAGTTCAAAGTTCTTTGTGCTATTTAAATGTAATGGTTGGCTTCTATAATGCAATCAAGTGAGCCTTTGCTCACAGTTTGGTTCTACCTCTGTAATTTAATTTGGTATCAGAGCCGAACGCTGGTGAGAGTCGTGGTGTGGAGTCGAACGCTGGAGAGAGCTGTGAGCGTAAGGGAGCTGGAGCTGTTGAGGACAATTGAGCAGCGCAAGCTGAGAGAGCTCCATACCTACTTCGAAATCCCCTTTCGCAATAGCAGCGCGGGCTGACCTGAAAGCTCGGTCGGTTGCTTCTACATCAGAGCAGGCTGCAACCTTCAAATGTCGGGAGGCGTGTTCATACTCCGTGGCCACTGATATAGTAACTGTTGAAGCATATCGTTGTTCTTCTAAGGAGGCAGATCGTTGTCTTCGTGCACACCGTGTGGAGATCGAGGGCGTCGAGGAAATCAGGTAGACTGATATCTGTCTACACCTGTGCGTGGAGGAGGAGAACGCCATGTCTACAATTGGTTCGATGCATGTAGGAGAGGTGCACGATCTTCTTTGTCAGAGAGGTTGCGCGACCTGAGAGTTCCCTCGCAGTTGTCTTATACCTAGAATCGTGAGGAGGCAGATCACTTACTGAGCCAGCGGTGGATTGCGGAGCATTGATTGTCTGGAGCATCGATAGAGGTGGATTGTTGCTTAGAGGATCAAGTTGTTGTGTTAGCTTGTGGAGCTGCGTATGTGCTACATGCGTGCTATTTTCCAGTTAGGAACATAGCTGAGGTTGCTGCGTGAACGGTTGTTGTGTGTGGCAATTGCGACTGTTCATCTAAGTACTTTATTCGCATGAGAGCATTGTACAACATTTGATTCCTGCAATAAAAAAAAAATAATCGCTACTTTCACTTGAGGAGAGTGTTTGCTTCTGCGTGGTGGGCGCTTGAGAGCTCCTGCGATATTCCTCAGTGTGGGATCAACCAAGGAAGCTACTGCATTGCTGTTGGCAGGAGAAGGTTTGGTGGTGGCAGCAGAAAGGTAATTTCTGAGTTGCTTTTAAAAAATTTAAAATGGCCAATTCTTTAATTGATTCATACCTAAATGAATCAAATAAATTAGATGGATCCAATTATGTAAATTGGAAATTTAAGATGGAAACAGTGCTGGAAACATCCGGGGTTTGGGCTATTGTCTCGGGGGATGAGGCAAAGCTTGCTACTGCTGCCCAAGATTGGGAGAAGAAAGAAAAGAAAGCCAAAGCTTTCCTCAGAATGTCTGTAAAAGACAACATAATTCCACATATAAGAGATTGCAAAACATCTAAGGAGACATGGGACATCTTGAAAGGTTTGTACCAAACTGCTAATACAAACCGAGTTTTTTTTTTAAAAAGAAAATTGCTCTCAATCAAAATGGAGGAAAATGAAAATGTTACTAATTTCATTTCAAGAATCAAAGATTTAAAGGATAATCTGGATGAGGAGAATTCTTGAAGACATGGGAGAAGAACAAAAGGCACCCACAGTTATCAATTGTGATAATCAAAGCTCAATCAAACTTGCTAATAACCCTATGTATCATGCTAGAACTAAGCACATTGAAATTCAACATCATTTTGTCCGATAAAAGATACAGTCAAAAGAGATTGACTTAATCTATTGTAACACCGATGAAAATATGGCTGATATTTTCACTAAGCCTCTGGGAAAGACAAAATTTGAAATTTGCAGAGACTTGCTAGGTGTGGTAGAAAATCCATTTCTCCATTAAGGAGGAGTGTTGGAATAATGTAGAAATTAGGATACTTAGTTAAGATTTACGTAACTAAGTGATTGTGGGTTGTTGTGTGCCTGTCCAAATTAGGGTTTGCTGGTGGTTTCAGATCCACCTTTGTAGGAGGTCAGTTCAAAGTTCTTTGTGCTATTTAAATGTAATGGTTGACTTCTATAATGCAATCAAGTGAGCCTTTGCTCACAGTTTGGTTCTTCGTCTGTAATTTAATTGTTGTTTGTTTCAAAGAAAGCTAATTCGGGAATGCTAGATTTTTTGTGTCCTATTGCATGCTAAATTTTTATTCTCCAAGAACCTTTGTTGATCTAACAAACGTTATTACTTTCTAAAAAAACTAATTGGGAAATGTCTTTGTTGCACGACGTTGTTACTATTCTATTGTATGCTAAATTTATGGTGTATAGGAACCTATAATTTCATAAATTTCAATTTGTTTTGTGTCCAGGAGCCCTTGTTTTAAAGAAAACTATTTTTGGAATGCTAAAGTTTTTGTATTTTTGTCCACGACCCTATGTAAGAGACGTTATTACTATTCTATTGTATGCTAAATTTTTTGTTCAAGAACCTTTTAAATGTTACTATTCTATTGTATGCTAAATTGCAGGACGTTGTTACTATTCTACTGTATGCTAAATTTATGGTGTATAGGAACCTATAATTTGATAAATTTCAAATTCTGTTGTGTTCAGGAGCCCTTGTTTTAAAGAACACTAATCTGGGAATGTTAATTTTTTTGTTTTTTTGTCCACGAACCTAACGTTCTTACTATGAACCTTATTATCTTATTATTATTGTACACTAAATTTTTTTTGTCCAAGTTCCTTTTAAATATTTCATGTACTATCAAACTTAGATACTAGGAACCTTTGTTGATGTACCAGACATTACTAATTTTTGATAAATTTCAAATTAAATTAATCCGGGAATACTAAATTTTGCATGGATACCACATGTACTTTAACTTGCTACCCATGTGTCTGTACTCGATCGCATTTATTCCCATTCCAACCTGGCAGCCATGCAACACTTGTTACTCATGTAACTTTTAAAATGATCATCTTGATAGTAATCTCCATATCTATCAGAGATGATAGTAAGTAAATTTCAATATAGAAACCACTAGTCCAGTCATTTGGTGCATATGAAACAGATATATGTCCTTCCCCTCTGATTCTCGACCTTTATCGTTGTATAATTATTATGCAGGGCGTCTCCTTTCTCCACAGAGAATTCTAGAACCCGCATTCATCCACAGATTTAAAGCTGTAGATTGTACGTGCACACGGAGGTGGTGGCCAAAAGATTATGGATTTATGGAAGAGGTGTGTCCAGCTTGCCTGTGATTGTCGGAGTCTCCATGTTAGATACTAAAACATGGATACTAAATTTAACATCAGTGGATGGATTCTCTGATGAGTCGGTGAAGGAAAAGGGCAATTTCTTCTGTCACTGACCTCAACTATTCATTCAAGGACAATCGCTTCCAGAAACTTAAGACTGTCATATGGGTACAAAGAGTTGGCGCTCAAACTTTTTGGATGGAGTTTTCAAATGGTGAATCAGTTACCGTAGACAGATGATCTCAAAATTATGAAGTATATCACGAGACGCTGAAGAATTAGGCATCTAAGTTCCATTTCAATGATTGAATGATAATATGAAAAAACAAAATAATTTCTTATTCTTGATAGAATATAATTGAGTTTAGTTTGGATGATTATGATGAATGATTGTTATCTTCTTCATTCGGATTCAATTCTCATAAAATGATATGTTAAGTTTATAATGAAGATGTTGTTATTGGCTTCGACATGTATTGGAAAGTTGTCTTTAATTCAATTGAATATGGAAAAAATGACATAAACCAAAACTCAAAAGATAACAATCATTTAAACATATGTAAAATGATGAAGAGGAACATAATGCAAAATATCAGCAAAATACAAATTTAGAAAAGGATACCAATGGATGTCAAAAAATGCAAATTGACTAAACAATGCTCTCTACAATGTATGGAGAAAGAAGACAAAAATACCTTCATGGTGGTAGTTGCAAATGAAGTTTCATAAGGAAGAATGAAAAGAAATCTTGAATCTTACAACTTTGATTCCAATAATG
Source organism: Picea engelmannii (assembly GCA_009831015.1). Taxonomy (NCBI): domain Eukaryota; kingdom Viridiplantae; phylum Streptophyta; class Pinopsida; order Pinales; family Pinaceae; genus Picea; species Picea engelmannii. Next base: position 2,473,395 of record ML776705.1, on the reverse strand, counting down.
AGTTAGCACACCACTTGATTCTTGGACATTCAATTTCTCATATGAATCCTCAACATCTGATTTTTTAATTTCCATTAGTCAACAAACTTGGTATGATTTTTTTTTAAAAAGGGAAAAAAAGTAGGCTTTAGGACTATTTTTCAATGGGAATGAAGTAAAATATACATTAATATGCAATTTTAAACTTTCTAAGTATAGTATGCATACTAGAAGTGTAATTCTCATTCTATTTTATAAATGGAAATATTTATTTGGGAAAAAGAATAAAAAAAGAACTTTAAACAAATTATTTTGATGATGTTTGCCAAGGTAATTAATATGAAGCTTATCAAATTTTTTTCCAAGTTATTATTAAATTAAATAGTGCAAAATTTTTCAATTAGATGTAGTTTAGATGGTTTCAGCATATTAACTCAATTTCTACATTCAAAACTGGATTTTAAACTACAAAAAAAAAAAATAGAGTTTTGTGCAAATTTATGTCCTCAGATTTCCAAAAAAAAAATCAATTCATAGAATAATTAGACAACCCCCTAAACTACTATGTTACTTAACTTTATTTAATCATAAATCACATTCCCTCTTTAATTTAATCAAAAATCACATCCAATCTTATGTCGCATTCTCTAGAGACCATCCAAATAAAAAGCTAATCCATCTGTGGGCCATTTTTTTTCATATTCCAACAAAGGTCATTCTGCCATTTTTTTTCATATTTCAACAAAGGCCATTCTGCCATTATGGCCTTTTCACTCTGTTGCATTGAAGTAAAAGTCAAGGAATCGTAGCTGGCAAGAAAGTGACTGGCAGGAGTCTGCAATTGCGTGCACTGTGACGAACAAAATTCAGCCATATAAACAAATACCCAACATTGTCTACAAGAGATTTCATGATGGCAGATAAACAATTTTATTATTTCAAAATGCATGTGGCTTAGTTGCACATACATCCAACGGCTGAATGGTTTTCACTGTTTAGAATGGGGTTTAGTTGTTAAGTTCTGAGGACTTTAAGCGCTAAACTAGGTATGGGTTTTCGTTATATATATATATATATATATATATATATATATATATATATAATATTTTTCTCACTAGCAACACTGGAATGCGTGGAGCTTCACATGTTCCAAGAGGAGATTCCCGAAACAATCTGTATACCAAACTCCCCGTTCCTTGAGATTTCAACTTATTGGAAATATAAAATCTCCAAATTCTAACTCTTCAAATCATGAGCATAGACCATCATATCACATCACATGGCATTGCTTTCATTATATTAGAGTATCAATGGAATCCATTTTATTTCTCACCAAGCCAAGAAAAGAAGATAATCAGAGGAGTTTGATGTTGACAATCCCAAAAGAACATGGGAACAAAATAATAGTCCCATAAGAACATGAGCAAAAAAATAGTGTGGGGTATAAATTTTAGCTTCCCCTTAGGGTTAGGGGCTCCCTCAAGTTTTAGAGGGGAGGGAGAGAGTGAGTTTTCAAGTTAGCATCACAAGGAGAGGTGTTTTGAGAGGGTGATATGGGTTTCTAGGTTGTAGTGAAATTTAGCTTGTTTTTGTTATACTATGACTAAAACTTTTAAAATGAAGTTTTATGATTAAAACTTTTAAGATGAGGTTTTCTAAATTGTAGATTCTTATGAAGTAGTTATTATTAAAATTTTGAAGATGAGGTTTTCTAAATTGTAGATTCTTATGAAGTAGCTATTATTAAAATTTTGAAGATGAGGTTTTTTTAAGATTATTTCTTCAAAACATAAACTTGATTATGTTTTATTATAGTACATGATGATTATTGTTGAAGTAGGTTTAGTATATTTAGAATTAATGATGCCCTTCCATGTCATTGTTAATGTGAGAAATTATAAAAAAAAATATTGCCATGGAACTTAAAGGCTTGAAAAGTAGTTGGTCATAATTTCTATAATACTTTTGTGCCATTTATATTTTTTGTTCATTCTTATGGATGTCATTATTCTTTCTAAGTGAAATTGATGTCTTTGCTTAAGCACTTTTTGTGGAAAGGATTTTTAAATAGATTTTTTTTTCAAATCTAAGTTAAGGATGATGTTTTTTTTAGGAGGGTGTTTTGTGGATGTTATAGTTCAATTTGTTCCATTGCTTACAAAGTCTATAGTTAAGTTGTTTATTCAAATAATTTATAATTCTTGTTATTAAAAGCTAATATAATAATGATGTTTACAATATCCTAAGATCAATAAGGTTTATCATACAAACAAAATAGAAACAAGTTCAAGGGTTATCTCTCTTAATCAAACCTCATTAAGTTCTTTGAGGTTACAAATTGGTTTTCCAATTGGTGGTTACTATTGTATTATTGTCCTCCATTTGGAAAATGGAGGAAGAAGGGGAAATCCACTAGGATGGATAGCAATGTATTACCATATTCATTTGAAACACCTAATATGTAGGGAAGGGACTATATATCTCTAGAAAAAATTTAAACGGAAACAAATTAAATATTTTTTGGAATGTCAATTCTATACTTCAACTAGATAGAAATGAAAATAAAAATAAAAATCATGATAGCATTATCACTATAAACCCTTGAGTATGGTCCTAATTTTATCAATTTTTTTTTAAATTCATAATATTAGAAAAATATGTGTAATTATTCAAAATAAAAATGATATAAAAAAATATTTAACATTTTTTTATAAATTATTTCATTCTATTTCTATATTTTATTATTGAAATCTCTTTTTTAATTTAAAAATATAAAAAGATTAAACATATAAAAAGATTTAACCAAAATAAATCAAATTATTATACAATATCAAGTTGAAATCACTTCTCATACAACATTTCAAATTTAATTAACTAAAAAATATTTACAATAATTTATTATATATAAATGATATTTTGAAAAATTATTCATTTATATATCTAAATAAGGTGTTCTTTTCAACCATATTATAGACACAAATTGTTATTAAAATGATAGTTTCACTCTTTTTACATACAAGTTACTTATAAAAACAACTGACTTTCAAAATATTTTCTTTTAAGTTAATAATTTATATATATTTTTAATAATTATTAAATTTAATTTATTACTTATAAATTAAATTATAAATAACCTTTTTTAATTAATACTTATTTTGAACAACTAATTTTAACTACATTAGAAAAATATAAAAATATTAAAAAAAAAAAGAAGATAAAAATGTAATTCGCTACAAATAAGTTAATATCTCAAATTTCATTTATATTAAATTTACAAATATTCTAATCATTATTAAAAATTTGTTTACTTTCAATTATTTATATGTTATATAAAATTAATATTAAAATATTTTATATAAAATGAAAATTAAAATATTTAAATATATTTTTATTGTATATATTTTAGATTTTTTTAAATAATACTTATTTTGAACAACTATATATATATATATATATATATATATATATATATATATATATATATATATATATATATATATATATATA
>ML776705.1:2458264-2469859 GCA_009831015.1 Picea engelmannii | reverse complement strand
TATATATATATATATATATATATATATATATATATATATATATATATATATATATATATATATATATATAATTTACTTAAAAAAAGTTATTATCTCAAATTTTATTTATATTAAGTTTACAAATATTTTAATCATTATTACAAATTTATTTACTTTCAATTATTTATATGTTATATAAAGTTATTATAAAAATATTTTATATAAAATGAAAATTTAGATATTTAAATATGTTTTTATTATATATATTTATAAAGTGAAACTTGTTGATTTTACATAGAAGATGTAATAAAGTATACATATTTTTCATATTAAATAATTATTTTCTTAATTTAGAATATTAAAAGTATTTTTATGTTTTGATTAGTTAAAATAAGAAAATGAACATTGTCAAAATTCAAACCAAGTTTCATGAGTTTTATAGTCAAAGTGGGGGTTGGACAATTCCCAAAACAAAGTGGAACAAAATAATTTGTCATCTTTGTAACACTAAAAGAGTTGAAGATGAAAATCACTTTCTCCTAGAATAGGACAAAATAATCTATCATCTTTTTGACACTAAAAGTCTCATTTCATTAATAATTTACACAATAATAAACATTACATTTACACACATAAGGAAAATCCTTTCACTATGTGAATACAAATCCCAAAGTAGGTTTATTACCATCTCGAACTTTAATGGAGGACATTGATATGATATCGTATTAATATAAACATTAATGCCTCTTTGCAAACTCAATGGATATGAGAAGGATATCATATGCATGCCCTCTCCTCCTGATTATCGACCTCAGTATGCATGGCGTGTCCTTTCTCCACAGGGACTTCTAGAACCCGCTTTCATCCATAAATTCAAAGTGTAGATTATTGTAGGTGCACTTGCAGGTGGTGGCCAAAAGGTTGTGGATTTCTGTAAGAGGTGTGTCCAGCATGCCGGTGATTGTCGGAGTCTCCATGTTAGATATCAACTTTACCATCATTGGATGGATTCTTTAATGAGCTGGCGAACCTAAAGGACAATTCCCTTTGTCACTGACCTAAAGCACGCACTCAACGACAATTGCCTTTGTCACTCACTGAAAGGCAATTGCTTCCATTCCTGGTCAGGAGGACAGCAGATTCAATTGTCATGTCATATGAGTACAATAAGTTGGCATTGAAACCTTTTGTATTGGTTTTAAAATGATGAATTGGGTTACAATATATAGATGGTCTCAAAATTGTTAGGAAGACCTAGACATTCAAGTTCTTCATCCTATTGGCTTGAGATATGAAAAAGGAAAAACTAAGCCTTTGCTCTTGGTAATATAAGAGGGGGAGTAGAGTTGGCAGAGACTTTGCTCTTGGTAATATAATTGGTAATATAAGAGGGAGAGTGGAGTGGGCAGAGCCTTTGCTCTTGGTAATATAAGAGGGAGAGTGGAGTGGACAGAATCTTTGCAAATTTATAGTTTAAATTGAATTTTTTTATTTATTAGTATAGTATAATGAAATGTAAAAATTTGATGATAGGTATGGTGTTCACATAAATCTTTTTAAAAAGTAAATTCAGAATTGAAAAAATTTATATTATGTTTAATTGTAAAAATTTACATAATAAAATATCAAGTCAAAGTTATAGCTTTAGAAAGGATTAAATTAGATTGTTTAGCTTATGCTAAAATATGTGTTGAGACTAATATACTTCGAGGAATACTTGATCAGATGTTCTTATAATGGGGAAATTTTAAATGGATTTATGTTCTATATTATAAGAGCATCTTCAAGATTCTTGTCCTCGAGCATGCACCTACTTCAAAAGGAGCAAATGACATAATCCTAAATAAAAAAAATTGGCAAGCATGTGAACCATTGTATTTGGAGGATGATGCAAATGGAAAAGATGCCAACCAGCACTGTTTTATAGAAGGAGAATATCATTTTTCTAAAAGTGTCAAATTAAGATAAACATGAATATCTCTCTTTCTTCTTTGAGGTTTGTAGTTGTAATCAAAGCCCATTTAAAGGGAATGAAGAGACTTCTTGAATGTGATACTTCTGATTTATATAAGGAATTAGTTCTCTTTCCAAATCTTAACTTACTTATTTCTAAATTACACATAGTCATTATGGACCTTTCTTTAAGGGTGACATGAAGTTAAAAAAAAGAAAGGGAAGAAAGAGTAAGATAGAGGATTATTTTGCAAAGGAATAAAAATAATATACACATTATTTATGTAATATTAATCTTGTAAATACAGTATGTAATTGAAAAATGTAATTTACATTTAATTTTTAAATAAAAAAAAATCAAAACCCATAAAATAAAACATTTATACAATTAACAATATTTTTTTATGATAAAAAAGTATTTACAATATTAAATATTATATATGTCAATGGACTAATAACTTATAATACACTACATAGATAATAACTGCAAACGATAAAAGTTCACAAAGTATACTGTAAATACTTTAAACAAATTGTTTTGATGGCCAACCCATGCCATCTAAGCCCATGTGGTGATAGAAGTATATTTAAGTCCATGTGGTGGTAGAAGTATATTTTTCTTACTTGATGGATTAATCTTTTCTTTTAACTTATTATTATTTATGAAAAGTTAATTGTGCTTAAATACATGTAGTACTCTTTCCTGTGAAATTGGTTATAAATAAAAATAAAAATAATATTTAAGTCTTAGGGACATTAAGTTGATTATTGGTGAAATTGGTTATAAATAAAAATAAAAATAATATTTAAATCTTAGGGACACTAAGCTTATTATTGAATGAATGAGTTCCACGGACTTTTAAGTTACATAATGTCTGAAACATAACCAAATTCTTAATTCAGCGCCACTATTTGAGATATTAAATTTCAAATGTGTTTATTTTCAAGTATAATTTAGAGACTGTTATTTATAAAAAAAAACAATTTTAAAACCATTAAAACCAGTATAATTTAGAGAATAATATTTATAAAAAAAACAATCTTAAGGCCATTAAAACTCCTACTACAAGTAAAAGAGGCTGAAACAAGGGCTCAAGCCCCTCCAAATTCATGAAGAAGATGGTCTTTAATATGTTTGAAAGAGGCTGAAACAAGGGCTCAAGCCCCTCCAAATTCATGAAGAAGATGGTATTTATTATGTTTGTTTATCAGTTCTCTAACTCTGTTATAGTCTTTTCTTTTCATAACAACTTACAGCGCAGATACTTCTTTGTAAAGATATCTTAGATAGCAGATGCTTCTATGTAAAGATATATCTTTGATTTATTTTCAGAGGATGATATTTTGAAAATTTTGGTAAGGTCTAGCCATGTTTTGTCTTTATTTTGTATTTAAACTTTATATAGAGATAGGCCAGAAATGATAAGGCAGACTTTAAGGACAGTTTTCAGTGTTCTGTTTATTATTAATTTCCTCGTGTTGTATGCATATTCTGTATATAACTTTGTTTCTGTCTAGATGATAAAAAATTACGAAAATCTTCTTTAAAAAACAGTTTAATCAAAGCAGGTCATAGTGAAGAAAAATGGTATCAAAAACTTATAAAACAGATCAAGACTAGGGACGTTGATGACATCGTTTTCCGTAGTTTGAACCGTTCAACGGCTATGTCGCTTAACTTTGTTTATCCAATCTTTCTTCCCGTTATCTTGATACCATCCAAATAAACAAATAATCCATCTCTTACTTGTTTAGTTGAGTGGCTGCTCTCTTTCTTGCAACTGTAAGTCAGACAAACGGCATTTTCCCATGATGGCTTTTCACTCTGTTGCAATGAAGTAAAACTTAAGGAATGGTGGTTGGCAAGAAAGAGATTGCCAGGAGCCTGCAACTGCGTGCACAGTGACGAACAAAATTCAGACCATATAAACAAATACTCAGAAACCCACATTGTCTACCAGAGATTTCATGATGGCGGACAAACGATTTTATCACCTCAGAATGCATGTTGCTTACTTGCACATACATCCCAGCGGCTTAAAGGATGAATTGTTTTCAGTGTTAGGATGGGGGTTTAGGTGTTAAGCTCTGAGGAGTTTAAGAGCTAAACTGGCAATGGGCTTTTGTTATAATAAGGTGAACTTTTTCCTCGGTAGTAGCACAGGAATGCGTGGAGTGTCACAGGTTCCCAGCGGAAACCCTCCCAACAAACAAAATCTAGCAGCAATGGAGACATAATCCCAACAAACTGCCCGTCCTTCTCGTGGGTGGAAGTAAACATGACAAAATTCGGAAAACATGGAGATTTCAACTTCTTGGAAGCATAAAGTATCCAAATTCTGCGACTCCTAACTCATCCACCCACTCTTCTACGCACGACCGTTTGACCGGGTGTTCTTAGGCCCATCATATGGCATTAGTTTTATTATACTAAAGTAGCCATGGAATTCATTTTATCCATTTCATTGTTCAACTCTATCGCCAAGTCAACTAGAACAATCAAAGGAGTTGGCAGAGTTTGATGTTGGCAATCCTGGAAGAATATGAGAAAAATATAGTGGGTGGTACAAAATTTTAGTGTAGTTGAAAAGTTAAATTTATTTGTGCATTTAAAAATGTAATTTAAATAATAGAAAATGGTGATTTCACCATGATTTTTTCTCCATATTCTCTTGAAAAAATTCACAACTTTCAATGTTAGACAACCCCAAAAATTTAGGTTTTCCATGCATTTCTAATGGTTAAGAGGCTCCCTCAAGTTTCAAGTTTTAGAGGAGAGTTGGAGAGTGAGCTTTCACATTACTACCAAAAGAATAGGTGTTTTAAGAGGGTAATATGGGTTCTTTAGTTGTAGTATATTTGTTGTTTGTAATAATGATTAAATGTTTATATCTCCTTAAATTTTATTACTGAAAAATAGATTATATATATATAACAATTTGCTTAGATTCATCTTAATTCGGATTTATCAAGGAAAGGTTAAAGGTTTGCATCTCTAGATATTTGATATCTCTAAACACTTGATAGATCAGAAGTTAAGATGAATCTAAACTAGTTTATAGAGAAACAAATATATCATATATTAATAATAAATGGAAATAAAATTGTTTATTAATTTGAATAATGTAAATTAGTGAAAGTTAAAAATAAAATTATATATATATAAAAGAACATGTGTTTCCTTTTAAGAGGTCACAGGTTCAAATTCAGAGGGGGGTAGGGTATGTATACCTTCGTAGACTTTACCAATCAAATTGTTGGGCGGAGGAGGGTCCCTTGTCCCACAAACAAGGGGATATATATATATATATATATATATATATATATATATATATATATATATTCTAAAAAAAACTTGTAAATAGCTCTACAGGTCCATATGGAGTAGATGTTCATGTAAAATAAGTTAATAACACATTAAAATAATAATAATAATAATAATAAACAATAAATAATAATAAAATAATAAAAATTTATTTATGTAAAATAACACATAATTTTTTATTATAATTTTTTTTTTAATGTTTTATGTTACATGAACATCTCCTCCATATTCACGTGTAGAGCTATTTACAAGTTTTTTCAAAAAACTAGTCATGATCATCATCATAATAGTGTTTTTTATAATTATTATTAATATTAAAAGCATTCTTCTTACATAATATAAATTAATTATTATTATGTTGATAGGAATATTAGAAAGAGTATGAGGTTATAATTGTTTTTAATTAGATATCTGTAACCAAGATTTAATGAAATTCCAATATTTTTCATCATAAACAAAAATAAAGACAAAGGAATGAGATTAAACTTGCCCAAAACCTAAAAGTAGAGTGTTTTTTCCTTTATCCTTTTCACTATTACATTTGAGGTTTTAATTTGGCAAAAACTTTCGACAATAAGTATAAATTCAATCATATTGTCGCAAATTATTCAAATTTTAATCTTTCTTTCTTCTTTCGTTGATCTATCGATGAAAAGAGTGGATGTCTACTACCCATTTGAAAATGGTTTAACGACCATTGACTTCATTGATTTCGTCAACTTTGACATAGTCATAGTTCGTCAAAAGATCAACGGAGGTTAGTGGTTTTGAAAATTTTGTTGTAGGTGCGATGGTTATAAAATCGTTTTATGCTCATTTTTCATTGCATGATTTATTAGTCTATTTTCTATGTGTGACTTGCCTCAAATCCAATTATTGATCTCATAGCTCTAATTTTGTACTTTGAAGGTTACAAATTTTTAATATTACTTTGTCTCTTTTTTAAATACCAAGATTGAATCCCTAACTCTTAAACCCTCTCTCATTTAGGGACACAAAAATTTCCCAAGGAAATATATAGGTATGAACATGTCTATTCAATTTCATTTAATTATTATACAATTTGTCTTGGTGTAGTTCTCTTTTATTGTTTGATTTTATTACTTGTTTATAGTGAACCTTAGGAACTTATGTGGAAAAAAAGTATGGTATTGATTTGTTGATTACTCTTATAAACCTTTAATAAATCTACGATGAAAATTGATACTTGTACCATAATTAGAATATAAAATTCATATATTAATGTACTTGTATTGTTTTAGTGGATTTTGTTGTAATTAATATATGAAATCCAATGCCAATACCTGAAGAGAGTGAAAGGACGATTGCTAGGTTAAGGGTTGCATGGGAGGCATTGGTCGGTACTGATGGGGAATGTTATCTCCCTTGCTATGAATGTAGGGGCTTGAAAAGAATATGAGTTGTAAGAAAAATAATTGAAAAACATTGTTTTACATATGGACATTGTGAAAGGAGGCATATATTTCATCCCATGGTAAGTTATTCATTATATATGTCTTTGTATTGATTCTATATTTTTTTTAAATTGTTTTAAGATTTTTAATATACACTAATGTTATTGATTGTTTGTAATTGTAAAGATAAATCATCTTAGGTGTTTGTCACCAGATAAATATCTATCATGTAGCAGTAGAAATGCTATTGTACAAGAGGTGGAAGATGGTATGAATATTGAAGATCACGTCAATCCTATGGAAGAAGATGACACCAATAATATTGTTGAGCTCGATGATGGGACAAATAGATTGATCCATGACATATTTACTCCTATCGATGAGGAAAACAGTGATGATATTTATGATGTACATATGCTTGAGAAGGCATTGTTATCCCCACTTTTTAGGGATAACTAGGAGATCATGTCTCGAGGCCTACAGGTCCTATACATGGAGTACTGAGAGCAGGATTGAATTGAGCATGGCCTTGGAGGGCGCATCTTTTCTTCTTCCATCGTCCTTATCTTGTCAGTAGCGGTAGCATCCATCACCATCGGCTTGGTCCTGTATCAGAAAGAGTTCTTGCTCCATGAGGTAATTGGTCCAGGTATCATGGTATGTGTCACATTTGATCATTAAAACCTTTAAATATATGCATCTGATTCCTTTTATTTCTAACAACTGCTTGGATCTTACATTTGCCCACTTGACCATGTTTGGGGGGATTTACAAGGTGTCCTAGAAAGCCTTTGTCCATAGGTTTTGGTTTGCCACTTGGGGGGGATTTTAAAAGGCCATCGTCCGCTCCCATCATAGCACCACTATTTCATCTTATTTCCCGCTCATTTGTCCCACTCCCCTTGTCCGGGCATCGGGTTGACCTATTTTCAAGATTGCACCTTATCTCATGGGAAGAAGGGGCTAAAGGCCCAGAAGGTAAAAGTAAGTTGATAAAAGATAAAGGCCCAAAAATAAAACCTCGATATGCTTCGTCCAGGGATCCTTGAGAAAGAAATAAAAGGCTTCTCAGCAAGAAACTAGAGGGACCCGGAAGAAAATAATAAAACAAGACCTAGTCAGAGGATAGGGGGTCTCATCACGAGCTAGCCTATTAGGTCCATGGGTACCTTGCAGTATGACATTTCCACCAACTTTTTACCATGCCAGGGCAGTGACTCTTGGCTACATGGCCAAGGGAAAGGGGGTCTCATCACGAGCCAACCTTTCATTTATGTGAAAGTACTTATGGGTAACGCTACCACCACTGGTCACCACACCAAGGCAGTGTCCCCTGATTGGCTCTTGAACACAAAGAAAAAGAAAATCAATAAAAGAATAAAAGAATAAAGACAAGAAGGGGCTTGGAAAGAGTGCATCTATGACATGAACAACTTGCCTTCTATAAAGGCACCCACAGATAACACATTGCATCCTTGGCCCTCACTACACCCACATGCTTGGACTTCCCTTAACCACACCACCCACTCACGTGGTTTTGATGAGGTTTTCTTCTAGGAACTCACATTTTCCGATGGACACTATCCCAATAGAACGTTTTGTCTTTTCCTCTAGATTTGTATACCAGGCTTGTGTAATGTCTTTGAGCTATTGACAGATGTATTAGGGATTTTATGCATATGTTTAATAATATTAATGATGAGAGGTGATTTACATTGCTATGATCCCTATGACTGATGAGCCCATGAAGGGCGTAGATTTTGATGTGCAGGACCATGCCCGACGAACAGGTACCAATTGTACTGGTACACATGGGGAGATGATTAGTTCAGACCTCCATGGGGATGAAAAGCCCACCAGATGGATGTTGAGACCCCATCAGGGGGTGGAGACAGGGTAGAGGATGATCAAAGACTTTGCACCAGAGAAGGAGAGAATATTCCACAAGAGGCACCCCAACACTGCTTGGCCTAGGGGGATTGACCCACTTTCAGACGGACATTGGCTCTAGATGGCCCAAGACATCACCAGGAGGCTTATGACGTCATCATGAGCATTTTGGCAGATGGAAAGGGAAGTTGGCACATGTGGCAGCTTGGAGGAGCCCAATGAGGGCTAACATCTTGCTTCAGGAGGCTACATTTTCCCTAATAGGGGCTAACGTCACCATAGAAAGGGGTGACGTCTTACCTTTTTTTCTTGATTAGGGTTTTAGTCTAGCATTTAATGTAAAAACAATATTATTTTGGTATTATGGTCTTGTCGGCCTTTTTTATGACCTAAAAGGTAAATTAGGTCATTGATACAGTATATATTGAGGATTTTGATCCTCATTTTATCATCATCACTCATTCACTCCATAAGGAGGTCTGGAATTTGCACCCTATATTGAGTATTTGGATGATTTAAGTGAGGCGCACTTGTTGAAGGAAGAATTTTTTGCATTATATGGTGTTTCTCTTGAAGGAAGGTGTTACAACTAGGGTTTGCATGGTTATTTCTTGATGAATTGTAAGTATTTTTCTGCAAAAAATCTTAAATGAATGGTTATAGTCTTATTTTCTTGCATATATTTATAATTTGTTGAATCAAAACCCTAGGTTACAAGAACATAAGTAGGTCCTTGTCTCATGTCCCCTGATAGAGAAGCTTTCAACCATTGAAGAAGAAGAAGAGAGCCTAGTCGTAGCTACACTCCTTTTTCTTCATCTCCTTTGCTAGCCGTACCATTTTAAATTCAAGAGGAAGAAGACGTCCCAGGCCTAGGTTATCTACACTTAGGGTCATTTTGCTTTTAGGGTTTGATGAAAAATCCTTGTTGTAGCAACACTCTCCCTCATTAAGCCTTCTTGTCTTGATTTTGTGATTCATCTGAGCTAGTCGTTTTTCCAAATTGACCTAAGGAAGGAGGAGAGAGCATGAGGCCTTGCTATAGCAACACCAGAGTGAGCCTCTCTCCCCTTGGGTTTTGATTCTAAGTCCCTGCCATAGAAACACTTCAGAAATCTTGCCTCTAGTCCTTATCTTTCCTCCTTCAACCCCTGCGTCCTTCATTTTGACTCCATTTTACCCTTAAGGCATTGATCTAAACTCCTCCAGCATTGAAGTGAAGCTGATCAAACCACTCTCTAAATTATTTGAAATTCAAACCCTAACCTACTAACCCTAAGTTGTTGACATCATCATTGGATATTTCATCTTTAATGCAGCAACGTTTTACTTTATGAGCAATTGAATGGTGGTTTAAAGCATTTATTAAATGAAGTGTTGTTTTGTTACATTGAATGCCACATCATTCCAATATTTATTGGTGAAGTGTTATATCTTTTCATTTGCTATTGATAAACATTGACTTCGTTAACATTTATTGCTAAATTGCTTATATATATTTATCAGATAGTCTTATGAAGTACTAACCCATTGACATATAGCTTCCATATATATTTTTTATGTTGTCTTGTTCCAAGCAGGTGTTCTTTATTGGGGATTTACTTTATTATTGGTTATTTATCCAGGACTTTCTATTTGGTTGGTGACTTGTGAAGGGGGGAAAACCTTATCTTGGTCTTATTAGCCTTTTGCCTTTTCAAAACCACAGGGCACTGGGGACGTCTCCCCTGGGCCTAATGTCCCTAAAGAGAAAGAACCTCCCCATCGTGGTGACATTAGGTGGGATAGGTTCATGTTACACCAGTTTGGCCTTGAATCTTAGAGCCTTTTTCCTAGCTACAAACTGTGCGATAACATTTTGGCGCCGCTGTTGGGGAACACTAAGTCAAACCTTCCTCATATGGAAACTTTTTGGTAAGCCTTTCCTCAGAGACTCTTTTATTACAATATTACCTGGTGACTCCACTAGGGTGTTTTCTCTATTTCTTTGATAGCTTCAAGTAAACTATCTGGTGACTCCACCAATGACGACCCGTAGCAGACGTCAGTACTCAAACCCCTCTACTATGGCTACTATCATCCCTACAAGCCCTACTCCTCTTCCCGACCCACACAATTGGTCTCACCCAGAGGGTTTCAGCTGCTTTGACCTAAGTAACATCCAAGGTGGTTTGCATGATTTTCCCAAAGATGCCAATCCCTGGTTGCCTTTTTTCTCAGTAAAAGGGGTTTCCAGTAACTCGCGTTGGACTCATTTTTTTTATAGATTTGAATTTCATCAAACCAGCCAAGAACATCCTGATGTGTTCATGAGGATTTTTTCAAGTTCCCTTGTGGGTAATGCCAAGACTTGGATCGATGCTCTCCCAAAGGGATCCATAAACACTCCTGAAGATTTGGAAAGAGCTTTCAAAATAAGATGTTGCACCCAGGAACACACACAAGACTTGTTTTCTCAGTACATTGATATCTGCAAAGGTTCATGTGAGGGTGTTAGGGATTTCAGTGATAGGTTCAACCTTCTCCTTAAATGAGTCCAGCAAAAACTCAACTCAGAAGAAGCCATCCTGGAACACTATTTGAATTCTTTGGAAGGTGTTTTGCAGTTTACCCTCAAGGACCGGTCACCCTCAAATCTAGAAGAAGCACAGGATTTAGCCTATCAAATTGAGAGGAACCTTGAATTCGAAGAATACATCTGCCAGGTCAAGCTCTCACGCAATAATGACCTTTGGAACACCTGTGAGGCTTTGGTCGCTAAACCTAAACACTTGGAGGTTTTTGAAGTTAAACCCACCCCTCCTAAAAGGAAATGGAGTTTTTCCCATACCAATGTGTAGGATATCTCTTTTTCAGGAAAATTCCACGGCAGTTGAACCTTGCCAAGATAAGGAGGAAGCCAAAATCCCACTATCTCATACCTTTGAGCGTTTCCCTCTCGAAGAAGCCCCTCTCTTTATCCACCAAGTAGACAAATTCAATTCGAAATAGGGTGATATCACACCCTTCTACGTCACTCTCCAAGTCAACAAA
>ML776705.1:2380730-2449671 GCA_009831015.1 Picea engelmannii | reverse complement strand
ACCATTTACATCAATGACATATGATCCAACAATCTCCCAAGTAATCAAACCATTGGCATCAATGACAACATGATCCAACAGGTCCTGTATCAGAAAGAGTTCTTGCTCCATGAGGTAATTGGTCCAAGTATCATGGTATGTGTCACATTTGATCATTAAAACCTTTAAATATATGCATCTGATTCCTTCTATATCTAACAACTGTTTGGATCTTACATTTGCCCACATGACCATGTTTGGGGGGATTTACAGGGTGTCCTAGCAAGCCTTTGTCCATAGGTTTTGGTTTTCCACTTGGGGGGAATTCTCAAAGGCCATCATCTGCTCCCAGCATAGCACCACTATTTCATCTAATTTCCTACTCATTTGTCCCACTCCCCTTGTCCAGGCATCGAGTTGAACTATTTTCAGGATTGCACCTTATCTTGTGGGAAGAAGGGGCTAAAGGCCCAAAAGGTAAAAGTAAGTTGGTAAAAGATAAAGGCCCAAGAATAAAACCTCGATATGCTTCGCCCAGGGATCCTTGAGAAAGAAATAAAAGGCTTCTCAACAAGAAACTAGAGGGACCCGGAAGAAAATAATAAAACAAGACCTAGTCAGAGGATAGGGGGTCTCATCATGAGATAGCCTATTAGGTCCATGGGTACCTTGCAGTATGACATTTCCATGAGCTTGTTACCACGCCAACGCAGTGACTCTTAGCTGCATGGCCAAGGGAAAGGGGGTCTCATCACGAGCCAACCTTTGATTTCTGTGAAAGTACTTATGGGTAACGCTGCCACCACTGGTCACCACACCAAGGCAGTGTCCCCTAATTAGCTCTTGAAGAAAAAGAAAAAGAAAATCAATAAAATAATAAAATAATAAAGGCAAGAATGGGCTTGGAAAGAGTGCATATATGACATGAACAACTCGCCTTCTATAAAGGCATCCACAGATAACACACTACATCATTGGCCCTCACTACACCCACATGCTTGGAC
The DNA here is from genome assembly GCA_009831015.1 of Picea engelmannii. Taxonomy (NCBI): domain Eukaryota; kingdom Viridiplantae; phylum Streptophyta; class Pinopsida; order Pinales; family Pinaceae; genus Picea; species Picea engelmannii. The sequence continues at coordinate 2,448,688 of ML776705.1, read as the reverse complement.
TTCCCTTAACCACACCACCCACTCACATGGTTTTGATGAGGTTTTCTTCTAGGAACTCACATTTTTTTATGGACACTAGCCCAATAGAATGTTTTGTCTTTTCCTCCAGATTTGTATAGCAGGCTTGTGTAATGTCTTTGAGATATTGGCAGATGTATTAGGGATTTTATGCATATCTTTAATAATATTAATGATGAGAGGTGATTGACACTGTTATGATCCCTATGACTGATGAGCCCATGGAGGGCGTAGCTTTTGATGTACAGGACCATGCCCGACGAACAGGTACCATTTGGACCGGTACACATGGGGAGATGATTAGTTCAGACCTCCATGGGGCTGAAGAGCCCACCAGATGGATGTTGAGACCCCATCAGGGGGTGGAGACAGGGCAGAGGATGATCAGAGACTTTGCACCATAGAAGGAGAGAATGTTCCACGAAAGACACCCCAACACTGCCTGGCCTAGGGGGATTGACCCACTTTCAGAGGGACGTTGGCTCTAGATGGCCCAAGACGTCACCAGGAGGCTTATCACATCATCATGAGCATGTTGGTAGATGGACAGGGAAGTTGGCACATGTGGCATCTTCGAGGAGCCTAATGAGGGCTAACGTCTTGCTTCAGGAGGCTACATTTTCCCTAATAGGGGCTAACGTCACCATAGAAAGGGGTGATGTCTTACCTTTTTCTCTTGATTAGGGTTTTAGTATAGCATTTAATGTAAAAACAATATTATTTTGGTATTATGGTCTTGTCGACCTTTTTTATGACCTAAAAGGTAAATTAGGTCATTGATACAGTATATATTGAGGAATTTGATCCTCATTTGATCATCATCACTCATTCACTCCATAAGGAGGTCTGAAATTTGTGCCCTATCTTGAGTATTTGGATGATTTAAGTGAGGTGCACTTGTTGAAGGAAGAATTTTTTGCATTATATGGTGTTTCTCTTGAAGGAAGGTGTTACAACTACGGTTTGCATGGTTATTTCTTGATGAATTGTAAGTATTTTTCTGCAAAATTTCTTAAATGAATGGTTGTAGTATTATTTTCTTGCATATATTTATAATTTATTGAATCAAAACCCTGGGTGACAAGCACATAAGTAGGTCCTTGTCTCATGTCCCCTGATAGAGAAGCTTTCAACCATTGAAGAAGAAAAAGAGAGCTTAGTCGTAGCTACACTCATTTTCTTCATCTCCTTTGCTAGCCCTACCATTTTGAATTCAAGAGGAAGAAGACGTCCCAGGCCTAGGTTATCTACACTTAGGGTCGTTTTTCTTTTAGGGTTTGATGAAAGAGCCTTGTTGTAGCAACACTCTCCCTCATTAAGCCTTCTTGTCTTGATTTTGAGCTTCATCTGAGCTAGTTGTTTTGCCAAATTGACCTAAGGAAGGAGGAGAGAGCATGAGGCCTTGCTATAGCAACACCAGAGTGAGCCTCTCTCCCCTTGGGTTTTGATTCTAAGGCCCTGCCATAGCAGCACTTCAGAACTCTTCCCTCTAGTCCTTATCTTTCCTCCTTCAACCCATGTGTCCTTCATTTTGACTCCATTTTACCCTTAAGGCATTGATCTAAATTCCTCCAGCGTTGAAGTGAAGCTGATCAAACCACTCTCTAAATTATTTGAAATTCAAACCCTAACCTACTAACCCTAAGTTGTTGACATCATCATTGGATATTTCATCTTTAATGCAGCAACGTTTTACTTTATGAGCAATTGAATGGTGGTTTAAAGCATTTATTAAATGAAGTGTTGTTTTGTTACATTGAATGCCACATCATTCCAATATTTATTGGTGAAGTGTTATATCTTTTCATTTGCTATTGATAAACATTGACTTCGTTAACATTTATTGCTAAATTGCTTATATATATTTATCAGATAGTCTTATGAAGTACTAACCCATTGACATATAGCTTCCATATATATTTTTTATGTTGTCTTGTTCCAAGCAGGTGTTCTTTATTGGGGATTTACTTTATTATTGGTTATTTATCCAGGACTTTCTATTTGGTTGGTGACTTGTGAAGGGGGGAAAACCTTATCTTGGTCTTATTAGCCTTTTGCCTTTTCAAAACCACAGGGCACTGGGGACGTCTCCCCTGGGCCTAATGTCCCTAAAGAGAAAGAACCTCCCCATCGTGGTGACATTAGGTGGGATAGGTTCATGTTACACCAGTTTGGCCTTGAATCTTAGAGCCTTTTTCCTAGCTACAAACTGTGCGATAACATTTTGGCGCCGCTGTTGGGGAACACTAAGTCAAACCTTCCTCATATGGAAACTTTTTGGTAAGCCTTTCCTCAGAGACTCTTTTATTACAATATTACCTGGTGACTCCACTAGGGTGTTTTCTCTATTTCTTTGATAGCTTCAAGTAAACTATCTGGTGACTCCACCAATGACGACCCGTAGCAGACGTCAGTACTCAAACCCCTCTACTATGGCTACTATCATCCCTACAAGCCCTACTCCTCTTCCCGACCCACACAATTGGTCTCACCCAGAGGGTTTCAGCTGCTTTGACCTAAGTAACATCCAAGGTGGTTTGCATGATTTTCCCAAAGATGCCAATCCCTGGTTGCCTTTTTTCTCAGTAAAAGGGGTTTCCAGTAACTCGCGTTGGACTCATTTTTTTTATAGATTTGAATTTCATCAAACCAGCCAAGAACATCCTGATGTGTTCATGAGGATTTTTTCAAGTTCCCTTGTGGGTAATGCCAAGACTTGGATCGATGCTCTCCCAAAGGGATCCATAAACACTCCTGAAGATTTGGAAAGAGCTTTCAAAATAAGATGTTGCACCCAGGAACACACACAAGACTTGTTTTCTCAGTACATTGATATCTGCAAAGGTTCATGTGAGGGTGTTAGGGATTTCAGTGATAGGTTCAACCTTCTCCTTAAATGAGTCCAGCAAAAACTCAACTCAGAAGAAGCCATCCTGGAACACTATTTGAATTCTTTGGAAGGTGTTTTGCAGTTTACCCTCAAGGACCGGTCACCCTCAAATCTAGAAGAAGCACAGGATTTAGCCTATCAAATTGAGAGGAACCTTGAATTCGAAGAATACATCTGCCAGGTCAAGCTCTCACGCAATAATGACCTTTGGAACACCTGTGAGGCTTTGGTCGCTAAACCTAAACACTTGGAGGTTTTTGAAGTTAAACCCACCCCTCCTAAAAGGAAATGGAGTTTTTCCCATACCAATGTGTAGGATATCTCTTTTTCAGGAAAATTCCACGGCAGTTGAACCTTGCCAAGATAAGGAGGAAGCCAAAATCCCACTATCTCATACCTTTGAGCGTTTCCCTCTCGAAGAAGCCCCTCTCTTTATCCACCAAGTAGACAAATTCAATTCGAAATAGGGTGATATCACACCCTTCTACGTCACTCTCCAAGTCAACAAATAACTATGTCTTGCATCCAAATGCTTCAACCAACATCATCACAGAGGAGACCATGCAACAATTGGGTTTAACCCTCTCACAATCAAACACCGAAGGTGGTTTTGCAAGAGGATTCATTAAGGAGCTAGAAGTTGCCATTAACTTTTTCCCTAGTGCCCCTTTCTTCCTAGATGTGATGGTTGTGGATGCTGTGAGCAGTTGGGGTATCATTCTCAGAAAATACCTCATAAAACACTTGGTCGGGAGTTTTCAAGAAAAACAGTCTAAAGCAATCATCCCTCATCCTGAAGGAGGATTCTTCACTATCCACAAAGAACCCTTCATGGGCTCCCCAGTTGAAACCTTTGATGAGGTAAGAGACCAACTCTTATGCATCGACAATGAAATAAGCAATTGGTTTGTCCAGGGAGGAAGCCTAGATTTTGACACCATTGACGAGTCTGAAGGAATTTGGACTTTAGAGTTTGATGGATCTCACTCGAGCTCTGGGTCAGGAATTGGAATTGTCTTGACATCCCCTTCCGGTGAAACATTTTACCATTCCTATAGGTTGGAATACCACTACACCAATAACATTGCCGAGTATGAGGCCTTGATCCTAGGGTTCAACTTAGCAATTGACAAAGGTGTTGTGCACCTAAGGGAAAAGGGAGACTCATACCTCATTGTATCACAAGTGATGATGAAATTTTCCACTAAAAATGAGAAGTTGAAGAAGTACCAAGACCTGGCTCAATCCCTTTCAAAATATTTCAAAATAGTGTCACTTGAAGCCATCCTCAAGAGGAAAACCACATGGAAAATGCCTTGGTTGTTTCTACTTCCACTTTACAACCTTGTGAGGGACCTCTTCGTGACTTATGCAAAATGGAGGTCCTCTTTAGACCTTTTGTCCCTGACAATTTGGAATATTGGCAAGTTTTCGAGGACGATGACCAAATCATCAGGTTCATGGAAAACAACAAGGAATTCACCGATTCACAAGTTACCTTTCTAGCTGACTCCATGAACCTAGAAGTTATAAACCTTCAAAGCAATACCTTGCCAAAAAGTTGTGTTCCCCTGGAAAACCTCTTTGATAGGAATGATGTTTTCAAAGGGAAAAGACCCAACAAACAAGCTGACAAAGCCCTAGAATTCAATATCGATACAGAAATAGACCCAATAATGATCAAAATAGGTAAAGGCACCACTGAAAAGGAAAGGATAGAGATCCTAACACTTGTTAGAGAATTCAAGAACACCTTTTCTTGGAGCTATGATGATTTGAAGGCCTATAGGGGGGATGTCATCCAACACGTTATACCCTTGGTAGAAGGAGCCAAACCTTTCCGACAAATGCTAAGGCACATCAATCCAAGGTTAGCAAGCCAAATACAGAAGGAACTCCAGAATATGGTTGACACTGGTATCATAACCCCTATTAGATATTCCTCTTGGATGTCAAATTTGGTAGTTGTCCGAAAAAAGAATGGTGACATATGCATGTGTGTTGATTTCCGCAACCTCAACCAATTTTCTTTGAAATACAATTAGCCTCTCCCAAACATGGAACATTTGCTTCAAAGGGTTATAGGAGAAGGAATGATGTCTATGTTGGATGGGTTTTCGGGATACAACCAAGTGTTGCTCAAAAGAGAAAACCAGCTCAAAACTGCATTTACTACACCGTGGGGAACCTTTATGTACTTGAGAATGTCGTTTGGTCTTATGAATGCCGGTGGTACTTTTCAGAGAGCAATGGATTTTTCCTTCAGGGACCTCATACAAAAAATCATAGAAATTTACCAGGACGACCTTACATTTGTGTCCAAGGATAGGAAAGACCATCTCTCACACCTCAGGATCATTTTCAAGCAATGTAGGAAGTATGGTATCTCGCTAAATCCTAAGAAATTTGTCTTCGCTATCGATGAAGTAAATTTATTAGGTCATGCCTCAAAGGGAGGAGTTTCCATTGACCCTGAAAGAGTCCAATCAATAAAATATGTCCACCCCCCAACCAACAGAAAATATTTACAATCATTTCTTGGAAAATCAACTTCATTCGTAGATTCGTACCAAACTTTGCCGAGAGGATGAAACCTTTGAGTGCTTTGATAAAGAAGGATGTCTCTTTCAGGTGGGATGATAAGACCAAAAAACCCTTTGAAGATATAAAATATGCTATCTCCCAAGCTCTTGTCCTGATCAGCCCTGATTTTTCACGAGATTTCATAATATTCTCGTTTGCATCCCAGGACACTATTGCAGGTGTTCTAATGCCAAAGGATGCTGATGACTATGAACATCCTGTGGCTTTTATGAGAAAGGTCCTTAGATATTTTGAGTTAAATTATTCCATCACTGAGAAACAAGTGTATGCCTTGGTTAAGTCCCTCAAACACTTTAGAAATTACGTCAGTTACAATAAAATTAAGGCTTATGTCCCATACCCAGTCGTAAAAGATGTCTTATCGCAACAAGATTTCATGGGTACTAGGGGAAAGTGGGTTTCCAAAATATAGGAGTATGATTTAGAAATAAAACCCACCAAAATAATAAAGGGATAAGGTTTAGCCCAGATGCTAACCGAGATCAACCAAGAAGCCATACAAATGGGCGAGAGTGAACAAATAAACGTGATGGTCAGAAAATTGGAGCATGATGAGTGGTATTCTGGTATCATCTACTATCTAAAGAACTTGTCCTACCTCAATCACCTAATAGACTACAAAAGAAGGGCTTTAATATTAAAAGTTATGAAATACTGCTTGACCGAAGATGAACTTGGGTGGAGAAATCCTAATGGGGTTATACTTAGATGTGTGAACAAAGAAGAGGCAAAGAAGCTACTGGAAGAATTGCACTCTAGGTACCATGGTGGGAACTTTGCAGCTCGTACTACTTCCCACAATATCCTGAGGTTCAGGTATTACTGGCCGACACTTTTTTCTGATACCCACCAGCATGTCTGATCTTGCCAACCCTGCCAGTACTTCTCCAGTAAACCAAAACTCCCAATGCAACCCCTAAAACCCATAGTGATAGAATAACCTTTTCAACAGTGGGGTTTGGACTTTGTTGGGGAATTTAAGGACAATTCAATTAATGGCTACCAGTGGATCCTAACAGCCACAAACTATTTCAATAGATGGGTCGAATCTATTCCTACAAAGAAGGCCACCGAAGAAGTAGTCATGAGTTTTTTGTAAGACCGAATCATAACAAGGTTCGGTGTCCCTTCCAAGATCACTATAGAAAATGTCAAAGCTTTCATCTCATATGCTCTGGTGGAATTTGTCTTCAAATATGGAATTGTCCTATCCCAGTCCTCCAACTATTACCCACAAGGGAACGAATTAGCAGAATACCCCAATAAAAACCTCATGAATATTTTAAAAAAGGTTGTGGAGTAAAATAAGAAGTCTTGGGATAGTAAAATAAAGTATGCAGTATGGGCAGACCGAATAACCACAAAAAACTCCACAGGAAAAAATCCTTTCGAGTTGGTATATGGACTGGAAGCAAAGCTTCCTATGAACCTCCAGATTCCTATTCTCCGTTTCTCTCAACAATACACTACATATACAGAAGCAATCCAAGGAAGGATCAATCAACTAATAGAGCTAGATGAGACTAGGAGGAATGCTTTTGGTCAGATAGAAAGAAATCAGGAAAAGATGAAAAAACACCTTTGACCATAAAGGCAAGGAAAGAAACTTCATTGAAGGAGATCTCGTACTGCTATGGGATAACAGAAGGGAGAAACCCGATATGCACAAAACAATTGACAGTTTATGGACAGGCCCTTATAGAATCATGACTTGTGCAGGTACGAATTCTTTCAATCTAGAGACCGTGGAGGGAGAGGCCCTGAAGATGTCAGTAAACGCTTTACATATCAAGCGTTACTACCCACCGACGACCTGACTTCACAGGTAAGTACAAGTAAGTAGGCATTTTTCACTCATGTATTATATCATTTGCATTGCATGTTAGTTTCATTTTATATTCACACTCATTGATTGTTTCCTTTTAGTCTATATATATATATATATATATATATATATATATATATATATATATATACATGTATGTTGGAGTGGCATTACCACCCCAATTTTTCTACTGATACATCTTTCGAGATCGAGAAGGTCTGCAGGTTGTGCTAGAGATGTTGAGGTTCTCATGTGCTCTACAATGATCACATGTCCCCGAGTTGGAGGGAGATGTTATCCCCACCTTTTAGGGATAACTAGGAGATCATGTCTCGAGGCCCACAAGTCCTAGACATGGAGTACTGAGAGCAGGATTGACCTGAGCATGGCCCTGGAGGGCCCATCTTTTCTTCTTCCATCGTCCTTATCTTTTCAGTAGCGGTAGCATCCATCACCATCGACTTGGTCCTATATCAGAAAGAGTTCTTGCTCCATGAGGTAATTGGTCCAGGTATCATGGTATGTATCACATTTGATCATTAAAACCTTTAAATATATGCATCTGATTCCTTTTATTTCTAACAACTGCTTAGATCTTACATTTTCCCACTTGACCATGTTTGGGGGGATTTACGGGGTGTCCTAGCAAGCCTTTGTCCATAGGTTTTGGTTTTCCACATGGGGGGACTTCTGAAAGGTCATCGTCCACTCACATCATAGCACCACTAATTCATCTAATTTCCCGCTCATTTGTCCCACTCCCTTGTCCAGGCATCGGGTTGACCTATTTTCAAGATTGCACCTTATCTCATGGGAAGAAGGGGCTAAAGGCCCAGAAGGTAAAAGTAAGCTAGTAAAAGATAAAATCCTAAGAATAAAACCTCGAGATGCTTCACCCAGGGATCCCCAAGAAATCAATAAAAGGATTTTCAACAAGAAACTAGAGGGACCCAGAAGAAAATAATAAAACAAGACCTAGTCAGATGATAGGGGGTCTCATTACGAACCAGCCTATTAGGTCCATGGGTACCTATAAGTAATGCATTGCCACCAGCTAGTTACCATGCCAGGGCAGTGAATCTTGGTTGCATGACCAAGAGAAAGGGGGTTTCATCACGAGCCAACCTTTCATTTCTGTGAAAGTACTTGTGGGTAACGCTGCCACCACTGGTCACCACACCAGGGTAGTGTCCCCTGATTAGCTCTTGAACAAAAAGAAAAAGAAAAGCAATAAAAGAATAAAGGAAAGAATGGGCTTGGAAAGACTGCATCTATGACAGGAACAACTCGCCTTCTACAAAGGCACCCACAGATAACACACTACATCCTTGGCTCTCACTACACCCACATGCTTGGACTTCCCTGTTGGTAGCCAATTCAATTTTTTCAATTTCCCTAAAAGCTGCCTACACCTATGTCTCTATGAACTTCAAATTTCTGTCGCATTTCGCAAAAGACGATGTTTTCATTTCATATGACATTTGCAAATTGGTTTCGATTCAGTTTTCACGACTAAAAGCGTGAAAACTCCTCCATCGTTATTTGGACTGTCATGATCTTCTCATTGATATTCTGAAAGGCACTTACCTTTGGTTTGCTATTAAACGGCTGGAATGATTTTCAAACTATGTCCATTTACCTACTTTTACTTTGTTTGTGCAGCTTGATTTTTATTTAATTGATGAGGCATTGAGCATGTTAATCTATGAATTATACTTGATTATATAAGGGTCATGGTTTATCTTATTTTATGTGATCTGATCCCTACTATTATAAGCTCTTGGCTTATCGATTTTATGAAATCTCTTGATATAATGTTTTATAAATTTTCATTATATATTATGCGACAAGCGCATGGTCAATATATGAGTTTCGATTTCATGTTGGATGGCAATGGTTTGAAGTTATGAAATTGCACATTGGTTAAACTTTTGTTTTGATTTAATAGTTTGAATTATTACATTGGCGCGTATTAACTTTGGGTTTGATTCTATATTGAATGTCCGTGGTTTCAAACGATACAATGGTGCCTTGGTATCACTATCCACCGTTTAAATCCTTGTGTTAGCCGATTAATGTGGTTTGAGTGATGTCATAATTAATGGAACAACATTGTACTCAACCATTAATGTTTTGCATGGCAGTGAAATAACCCACCACCTTTGCACGCGCATATTGATTTGCAGCCTCTTTGAGCTCTTGCAGCTGTTAGCCCTATCGATTATGCTCCTGTGTGTTTAATCCGAACCCTACCATGATGCCCGCGCCATGGCTCCAGTCGTAAGGGTTGAGCCCAATGGTAACCAGACATTATTGATGTTCGATGGTACTTATAGCGACCTTGAAGAATTCGGCTGGCTCCTGTTTATACGAAATTTTGATGGCTTTAACCCTAGTGTGGCTCGGCAATTCGCGTTAACCTTCGATAGCTTCCGAGCCAAGGTTGGGGATGTGCAGTTAGAAATTGGCAAGCAATTTCTCAGTTTAGCTACCGGTCTGCCTACTACTAGTCAGAAATGGTCGAAAAACTAAAAAGTGGAAGATGTCCCTTGGACATTACTCTTCCAGTCACGAAAGGTGAATTCTTGTGACAAGGGTCTGCCCCCAAACATGTTGAAGCAACGCTGGCACGACTTGCTGATGATAACCAAGCAGTTCATCACCTGTGAGGGCCGGTATGGTTTCGTTTTCTTGTACCACCTTCGGCTACTTATGGTTTTCATGGGATATGAACTTAATATGCCTCACTACTTGCATAGGAGTTTGTTTAAAATGTCTAAAAGGTATAAACGAAACCAGGCCGATAGCAGCCTGTTTCACTTTGGGTTAATTAAAATGCTTGTGGTATATCACTTAGGGTTGCACCGAGACTGTTGGGATGATTTTCTTAAACGAAATGATTTTGATGGCTCAAACCCACCACAAGTTGACAAACCTGTGGTGAGCAAGAGAAAGTCAGTCCCCCATGTGCCTTATAGTGCTCTTCTACCCAAACCCATACCCGATTCACCTATCGACCTACCCATTTCTGTCACCATAGATGTAGACATTGCTAAACTCGTGGCTAAAAGGCCTAAAGCCAAACCCACTGCCAATTCTAAAGGCAAGAAAAACGCTCGGTTAATCTCTCGCATGGAAAGAAACAAACCAAAAGCACCCGTTAATCCTGACCCTATCATGGTAAGTGAAGACTCTGACTCGGAGATTGAACGTTACCTGGCAAGTTAGTATCCCTATTCTGAAGGTCTGTGTGATCAACCCTCATACGATTTTTTCAAAAACCTACCACCTTGTTTGCAAAATGATCCTAATTTTCCCGACATCAAAATGCTTTGTGAAACCCCTGGTGACTCGTCTAAACCCCCTCCTGCTTCAACCAAAACAACTGCTCCACCATGTGATCAGTGTGGCTCATGGTTGGAAAGGTATTACCTCAATGTGCCAATGCTGCAGTCCAGAATTCATGCTCTGGAGGATCAAGTTGCAAGGCTCACCATCCAGAAAGCAAAGATGCCATCCACTGATAAAAAACAACGAACAACAGGTTCGATTTTGTTTAAGAATGTGGAGTCTGCTACAGTGGTTGTGAACTCAAAGCTGGCATAGTCCGAACAGTCGCACTGGTATGATTATCACATGTTTATATGATGAACTCACAGCTCTGTGTATAGCATCGATTTGAAATTGTTTAATAAGCATGCATTATTGTATATAAGTTTCTTTTGATTAATCGAATTCCCGAATTAGCTTTGATTGGATTTGGTTTTGGTTCGATTAATCTTGGGATAGATTTGATTGTTTTAATTTAGTTTGAATTGAATACTCTGTCAATTATTGAAGTTGTTTCTAAGCACAGGTTGTTTCTGTTATTTAAATTTCAAACACAGTCAATATTTGGATTCGAATTGGTGATATCCTAGATGATATGGTTGGCAATTATAGTTAATTGTTGTGATTTTATATCTTATGACCAATTTGAATACCATTATGTTAAGGTGTAACCAAGTTGTGAATAGATGCAAGTCATAACTGTTGTATCCAACTATTCGATTCGCATCATATTGTTTGACCGTGTTCTCAGCTCGGTTCATATTGCAACAAATATATTGTTTAAACTTGATTTGTTGGACGTAAATGATCATGCCCATGATTACGATGAGTTTCTATTTTTGACTCAGTCACAATTCAATTTGATTGTTGCTCAATTTATGGTTATCACTGTTGTTGATGGCTACGATCATTATGTGATTCTGTATGATTGATTATGTAAACGCTCAACGATTCGGATCTATGGTGAAGTTTGATGATGTTTTGAATGTTTGGCAATAATCGTAACAACCTTTCCTTATTGGCATTTGATCAAAATGATATGAATCTTATACAGCAGTAACAAATCAATTTCGATTATGTTCAATTATGATTGTATCGATTATGATTATGTTCAATTAAATCGTATCGTATACGATATGATCCACCATTGATTTTATTTGATATGAAACAGTCATGTTATGATTTGACCATGTTTTATGGCAATTAAAAAAACAAAGCATTCTTACCCTGTTTCGTTTGTATCATTTTTGGATTTGGTTAAATTTGAATGATAAATCCATTGGAATTATAGTAATTCATTTTTGAATATTTATTAAAAGAAAATTAAATTGGATTTGATTTCCTTTAATATTTTATTTGATTGCTATCTGGTCCTGTGTGCTATTTTAGACTAGCTACAGAATCAGATGATTCTATATCTAAGTCTGTAGGATCAATTTTTGATTGTTTTATTGATGAAATGTCTTTCTAATAGGTTATTTTTGGTCTATTGCAGATCAATTCGAAATGGTTGTGGCTTTGATGAGCAGTTAAGGGATATTTCAAAGATTTCACTTGCAGTTTGATTTCCTAGTTTAGTTGACTTTGGGATATTTCCCAGATTATGTAAAACTGTTTGATATTATCCACAGGGAAGTTTTACCCTGTGGAGAGACTTATATAAACTTATGATTTTTGTAATAATGAACATCATCATTCGTGGGAGAAAAAGGATATGGAGTCATAATACAGACTAAAGCAGAATTTGGTGTTTTGTCACAGCTTTAGCTTTTCAATATATCAATATTTTGTTTTATGTTGTGTATATCAATTTGTTTATGGTTTATGACTACTTTAGCTATCTAAATCATGTGCAAATGATATAATTTTGATCATTGTTATCCATATCTTATCTCTTCCAAATAGATAAAAGACATAACAATTGTTAATTCAGTTTGTGAATGACAGGTTTATCTTCTTCATAAGTTGAATTATAAAATATAAGTTTCTTGCATAACAAGTTTCCCTTATTGCAGGGATTTATTAATCATAAGATTGTTATGATTTTATTTTATGTCTTGTTTGTCCTGTAAAACACTTCAAGGAGCAGCACAACAGATCGTTTACGAGAATCTTATGGACTAATCGGTGCGAGTTTCCTTCCTCCGACCAGCTTCGAAGTCATCATACGCAGGGCAGACTTGGAGCGTTTCCAGGTCAATTAGTCTTCTTCTTACTGGTTTTAATTAAGTAATTTAATTTAGATATAAGTTTAATTAGATTTATATTAGATTGTTTAATTTCAGTAAATATATTAGATCGTTTAATTTCAGTATTTTTTATTTCTTTTTCATAAAATATAAAAATCAGAAAGAGATTCTTGGTTGTCTTAGGGTAGAAAACATATGAGTTTTGCAGGTTTTAATTAAATATGTAGGTTGTTTATAGTGTACATTTGTGAATAAGTAATATTACAGCTGATAATTAAATAGTTGATTTGAGTTATTATAATAGTAATTAGTAGATTGTACATAATAGTTAGAATAGTTAGATTTAGTTTTAGTTTAATTTAGTAGTTTGTTTTAATTAGATTAGTGTATTAGTTAGTTTATTTTAGTTAGTTTTGGTTAGTTTTAGTTAGTTTTATTTGTTTTAGTTAGATTAGTTTAGATTAGTTTTCTCTTTGGTTTTCTTAGGAGACCTTAGGGCGGCCAACGGAGCCGTTAAACTCATCAGGGTGGTTCATTCCAAATGGCTTGGGTTATTTAGACAACCCCGGACCGGTTCCACTCTCTCAATTGACGGACGGACAGTTTCGCCCGTCAACAAATGGTGCTAGAAGGAGGGCCAGAACTTAATTAATGGCACGAGGCAGTCGCAAGACTCCTCCCCCACCTAATCGCACACCTATAGTGACTAGAATCCATTCACAAGATAATATCCCCCCTCAAACAGCAACTACTTCAACTGAAGATCCTCAGATCACGGTTGAGCCAGCAACCCCTAATCCTACAGGTGGTGATATCCAAGAGATCGTTCGTCAATCTCTTATCAAGTCACATAGTGCCTTAGCCAGTCTTAGGCGACCAAACCGCCCGTGGGGTCAACCTTTAGACTTCTCTGATATTAGAGAACAGTTAGGTGAAATTAATCCCACTGTGAATCTTACAGATCCAGACACAAATCCTACTGCAGGAGGATTTGGGATACCTCCTTCACCACCTCCCTCATCTCCTTCCTCTTCTAGAGGAGATTCCTCTTCTGACAAAGGCAACTCACCTTCTCGTCCTTCTACACCCACTACCCCAATGGAAAATCATAACAACCCTGCTAGACCCTAGTTGGACCAAGATGTTGTAGCTGTACCTGGAGCCCAACACCCTTTACCTAAGAACCCAGAAAAATGGCTTCCTAAGTTCGATCTCGATTCAAAACAGATAGTTGAAGATCATATCAAAAAATTTATGTTAGCCATCAGACTCCGTAACGTTGAACATGAAGATGTTGCATGTAGGTTGTTCCCTTACACCTTTGAGGGTAATGCGTCCACTTGGTACTTTGCCCAACAGCCCCATACCATAGTGTCTTGGGAAAAATTTGAGTCATGTTTTTTGGAAAAATTCGGAGATGGAAAACCTCTGGAAGTCTTAGTCATGGATCTTTCGAGCTTAAAAATGAACCTGAAAGAAAAAGTTAAAGATTTTAATCAAATATTTTTAACACTCAAAAATAAAATCCCTGCAGACTCTATGCCTGCTGAGAGTCTTGTAATAGCTTACTACACTAAATCTCTACATCAAAGTATAGTTATTTGGGTTAAAAGATCTAAAAAGGCCACGTTGTTAGAAGCCTTCAAAGAGGCTACTCAGATTGAAAAGGATATACTTAGCCTTAAGGATTCTTCTAGCAACGAAACTGAGATTGTTTCTTCTTCCAAAAAAAAGATTGAAATTCTTCCTATACCTACACAAAACAAAACACAACCCAAAAACTCTGATTTGGAAAATTTAACCAAAGTTGTACAAAAATTATCTAATCAAGTTATAGATTTAAAAAGGTCGACAGAAGAAGCCTCTTCGAGTAAAGGACCCTACAAACCTCCTTTCCGAAAGCCTTTTCCAGCCAACCGGCCAAATCCAAATCCCGAAGGCTTAAACCTAGAAAGTTTGCAATGTGCTCTCCAGACAATTCTAGGAGCCCAAGATGACTTGATCCCTCCCGAAATCCCTCAAGAGGAAGTCGAGCAGGAAATAACTCAAGAAGAAGAGTCTTCTCCGAACATCTTTGGACACTTCTCAGATAGTATCTTCCAAGCCAACTTCGAGACTGTTCACCCTTACAACACTAGGAGTAAGACAACAAATAAACCTCCTGCTAAGAACACTACAACTTTACCTCTAAAGCCATCTAAATCAGTAGAAATTAAACAAAGTAATACTAGCCCTAAGTTAAATTATGATATTGTTGAAGATCTTAAAAAATTAAGGGCTAACATTTCTATTTACGAGTTGTTGAAATTTCCATATTTGTTACAGAAGATGTTGCAAAATATTTTGGACAATGGAAAGAATGGTAATTCAAATGGTAATAAGGTTGTGCAAAGCAAAGCTCCGCAGAAGACTTCCACAAAAGATAATCCTGATCCTCAAGACAAAGGAAGCCTTCCTATAACTCCTATAAATAGTGTAAATAATAATGTAAATAATGTGAATAATGTAGATAAAGTAGCATTAGAAAATGCGAGTAAGAAACCACAAGCTACAACTCTAAGTACTCACAAGAATGTACCTCCTTTTCTTTTAACTTTTGAAATCTTCAACAGAAATGTGCATAATTGTATGGTTGACTCAGGAGCATCGTCAAATGAGATGCCTTGGTCAGTCTGCCAAAAGATTAACGCTGAAGTAGAACCATCTTCTTTGAAAATCATACAACTTGATCGAACAGATGTTAAAGTCATAGGCAAACTGAAAAATGTATTGAATAGATTATCGTCTAACCCTAAGGTTCATCAGGTTATTGATATAATTGTGGTAGATATTCCAGAAGTGTATGGTATGTTTTTGAGCAGGGACTGGTCGGAGCAATTACATGGTTACTTCGCAACGGACTGGTCTCACTTATGGCTTCCAGAAAATGGCAAGCCCAACAAGATCAGGGTGAATCGTGAGCGTTACCTCAAGTTCACGGTAACAGACTTGAATGACCCCAATGAACCATATACTCCTCCGGCAGATTCGCCTGAAGTCCAAGGGATGGATACCTTCTTCGGAAATTTCACGGCTGAAGCTTCACCTATCAACAATCCACAATAGCAATCCGAGATCATAGCATGTATGCAACCAACAACTTCTATCCAACAGTCTTGTGAGCCCGATGAAAATCAAATTTGGTCTTTATATTTCGACGGTGCCAAGTCTAAAGAAGGAGCTGGTGCAGGCTGCATCATTATCGATCCGGCAGGTAACAAGACATTATTGGCTTGTAGATTAGAATTTGAATGTACTAACAATATTGCAGAATATGAGGCTTTATTACAAGGTCTCAGAAAAGCCTTGGACATGCACATTCAAAATCTAATTGTATTCGTCGACTCTGAGATAGTGGTCAGGCAGGTAAGAGATTCTATACACTGTCTTTCCCCGCATCTCAAATCTTACCAGCATGAGGTATGGAGTTTAATGAACAAATTTTCTTCTTTTAATATAAATTCCATCCCTAGATTAAACAATGCCGAAGCAGATTTACTAGCTAATGTTGCCTCTAAACTTCTTCCTGCAGAAGGTTTATCCCCAAACGCATTCTCCATGGAGCTATTGTTTCGACCATATGTTCCTGACAATATCACGAACTGGAGAGTATTCGACGATGATCAGCAGATCATTAACTTTCTGCACATGGAGGAAACCTTCCAAGGTGTTGTGATAGATGAACAAACACACGACGACAATTTGCATGAATTTGCGGTAATACCTAATCCGAAATCTCCTGAAGCTCTATTGGACATGGTAAATTCCATACCCAAATCTGTTGTTAGACTAGAAAAGTTTTATGATTTTGAAGATAAATTTAAAAAGACGATCAATTGTAAAACCAACAGTTCCTCATTGTCTTATGAAAAAGTCAATTTAGGAACTAGTGAAAATCCTCATTGTATCAACTTAGGCTTGGGATGTTCTAGACAAGAAAAAGTTGCTTTTGTTAAATTATTTAAAGAATTCAAGGATGTCTTTGCTTGGACTTACGATGATCTTAAAACGTTCGATCCTAATATTATACAACATGTCATCCCAATGAAGCCCCAAACCTTACCCTTCCAACAGAAACTGAGGAAAATGCATCCTAAACTAGAACCGACCGTACAAAAAGAATTGAATAAACTCCTTAGTGCTAAAATAATTTTTCCTATTAGACAAACTCAATGGGTGTCCAACCTCGTCCCAGTGCGAAAGAAGAACGGGGAAATTCAACTTTGTGTCGATTTCCAAAACCTCAACAAAGCGTCTGATAAAGATAATTATCCTGTCCCTCCCATGGAACAGATCCTACAACAAGTATCTAGTTCCGAGAGGCTATCCTTACTAGATGGTTTCTCTGAATACAACCAAGTCTTGATGTCTCTGTCAGACCAATTAAAAACTACCTTTCGTACCCCGTGGGGCACTTATGCTTATCGCAAAATGCCCTTTGGATTGATTAATGCTGGTGCTACCTTTCAGAGAGCAATGGACATTGCTTTTAGAGGCTTAATCAATCATTCTGTAGTAGTCTACTTAGATGACGTGACCGTTTATTCTAAAAACAAAGACGATCATCTAGCTCACTTACGAGCCGTTCTGCTACGATGTCGTAAATACGGCATCTCCTTGAACCCTAAGAAGTCCATCTTTGCAGTAGAATAGGGTAAATTACTAGGATTCATTGTGTCTAGTGATGGAATGATTATTGACCCTGAGAGGACCCAAGTCATCGCTAAACTCCCCCCACCTACCTCCAAAAAATCCATGCAGTCTTTCCTAGGCCAGGTTAATTTCGTGAGAAGATTCGTCGCCAGTTTCTCCGAAATGGTCAGGCCTCTCCAGAACCTGATTAAGAAAGACACCCAATATCATTGGGGACCCACAGAAAACCAAGATTTCAATGCTATAAAGAAGGCCATAATAGACGCTCTGTCTCTCATGAGCCCTGATTTCTCTCAAGACTTTACACTCTATACTTTTTCCTTTGATCGTTCCTATGCCGCAGTCCTAACTCAGAAGAATTTTGAGACCAAAGAAGTACCCATCACCTTTATGAGCTCTGCTTTCAAAGGTGTTGAGCTTAACTACCCAACGGTCGATCGACAAGCCTACGTTGTCTTCAAGGCAGTGAAGCATTTTCGGTCATATCTTTTGAAGTCAAGGACGAAGGTCATTGTCCCTTACCCTACTATAAGGAACTTGTTAGTGCAAAAGGAGTTAGGAGAGAAAAGAGCCAACTGGGTCACCTCCTTGCAGGAGTATGACTTAGAAATCACCCCAACACAAATCGTGAGAGGCCAAGGGTTGTGTAAGTTGGTAGTTGATTCAGAAACCAAACAGCAAGAATATAGTGATAAGTCAACCCTAGAACAATGCGATCAAAGTTTGATTTGTTGTGCACAAAACCTCGCAATTCCTTGGTACGACGATATTAGACACTTCCTTCAACATGGATCAGCACCTCATCACCTTGACCCAGCCAAAAGAAGAGCGTTGAGACTAAAGTCCGCCTTCTTTCATCTAGTTAACGGTATACTGTTTTGTCATAATTTTGATGGTGTACTGATGCGTTGTCTTGAAAAGGACGAAGCAGAGAAAGTCTTGCTTGAGTTGCATGCAGGAGAAGCTGGTGGTCACTTCGATGGCGATACCACTGCTCATAAGGTTTTAAGAGCCGGTTACTACTGGCCAACACTTTTTAGGGACGCCCATGCCTTGTGCCGTAAATGTATCATTTGTCAAAAAGCATCAGGGCGATTGCAAAAACCAGCCTTCCCCTTGCAACCTGTTTCAGTCGATTCTCCTTTCCAGCAATGGGGCCTTGATATCATTGGTCCTATTAACCCTCCATCCTCACAATAGCACAAATATATTGTGACAACCACGGATTACTTTACTCGATGGTCTGAAGCCGCCGCGCTAAGAACTGTTAACACAAGTCAGGTGATCTCTTTTCTAAACTCGAATATCATCACCCATTTCGGGATCCCTGATTTCCTAGTCTTTGATAACGCTTCATAATTTTCCTCTCTTGAAATGAGTGAGTTCGCCTTAGAAAAGGGAATAAAGTTGAAGTATTCTGCTAGTTATTACGCCCAACGCAACGGCCTAGCAGAATCAACAAACAAGAACTTGATCAAGATTATCAAGAGAACTGTGGCTGAAAATCACAAGAACTGGCACAACGCACTGTTGAATGCACTATGGGATGATAGGGTAAAACCCAAAGCCACTATAGGCAATTCCCCCTTTTTTCTCGTTTATGGCAGAGAAGCCATACTGCCGCCTCACATTCTTCTTCCTTCGCTTCAATTGTCACAAAAAGTTCAAGAAGAAGACTGTCCCCCTTTAGAAAGCCGTATTAATGCTTTGATGAAGTTAGAAGAAGTAAGAACCCAAGCTAAGCATAAGCTAGACCAACATCAACAACTGATTAAAAGCTGGTTCGATTCTAGTTCTGCTTCTGATAGGAATTTTGAAGTAGGCGATCTCGTCTTAAAGTGGGACAAACCACACGAAGGGAAGGGTGAGCACACCAAGTTTCAAAATTTGTGGTTTGGGCCATTTTTGATTGCTGAAAAGTTGGGTCCTAGTTCCTTTCATTTACAAAATCTTGAAGGGCAGCTTGACACCTACCCGGTGAATGGCCAAGCCCTAAAAAGATACTTCGCTTGATTACTACCCTTGTATATTATGTAAATATTTATTTTTGTTTTTACTTTGCCTTTGTTTTCATTTTTGGTTTTGATTTGATTGATCAGTTTTATTTATTTTTGGAACATATGCATGTCTATGCACTGATCCATTCAGACAAAGACCATAAGAAAAATTTCTTCGCTGAAATAGCTTCTGAAAAATTGCACGAACATCAATGATTTGTTTCTAAAAATGATATTTGTGTTGGAAAATTTTGTTGTTTGAAATAAGTTTACTAATTTCAATCTCTGAGTGAAGTTTGTCATGATGATTTTTATCTTTTTACGCTGTCCCTTTTCCATAAAGGAATGAATCAAAAGGATGTCTCCCCGTCATAGCAAGTTGTTTTAGAAATAAAACATTTCTGGAGCTGAATAAAGGACAATACTAAAAAAAAAAAAAAAATCTGATCAGGTCTGAAAAAATATGATAAAATAACAAGATTTTTCAGCGTCACCCCGCTCAGCTATCCATAAAAGAAAAACAAAATAAAAATATTAATAAGATTTGTGGAAAGTGTTTGTAAACCCGTCGGGATACTGAACAGGTCCGCTAGCAGTGGGTAAATGCAAGCATGGCGCCAAGACAACTTACCCGGGGTACTGAACAAGCCCGCTGGTAGTGAAGCAATGTCGGGTACATGAAAATCTGTAAAAAATTATAAGAAACCTCTTTTAAAGTCCTTTACTCTGATCTAGAACTTCTTGATAGGATACAGACGTCCGAGTGGGTTAAATGGAAACCCTGTCGAGGCTATGGACGCCTACTGGCAGCAGTGGCCATGCCAACAGTATTGAAGATTTTACCATATAAATCATGACTTGTTGATCTTAAGACTGTTATTGGTTTGCATCTTTAAAACATCACTAGAAAAGATGGTAGATGATGATGTTTGTACGATTTTCTGGTTGTTGTTTTTTGAGTTGAAATTTTCTTTGTCGTCCTAATATGAATTTGTTTCTTTCGACAGAGATAACTGCTTCTCCCAATGCGTCGCCATTGTTGGCAGCCAATTCAATTTTTCAATTGCCCTAAAAGATGCCTACACCTATGTCTCTATGAACTTCAAATTTCTGTCGCATTTCGCAAAAAGACGATGTTTTCATTTCATACGACATTTGCAAATTGGTTTCGATTCAGTTTTCACGACTAAAAGCATGAAAACTCCTCCATCGTTATTTGGACTGTCATGATCTTCTCATTGATATTCTGAAAGGCACTTACCTTTGGTTTGCTATTAAACGGCTGGAATGATTTTCAAACTATGTCCATTTACCTACTTTTACTTTGTTTGCGCAACTTGATTTTTATTTAATTGATGAGGCATTGAGCATGTTAATCTATGAATTATACTTGATTATATAAGGGTCATGGTTAATCTTGTTTTATGTGATCTGATCCTGACTATTATAAGCTCTTGGCTTATCGATTTTATGAAATCTCTTGACATAATGTTTTATAAACTTTCATTATATATTATGTGACAAGCGCATGGTCAATATATGAGTTTCGATTTCATGTTGGATGGCAATGGTTGAAGTTATGAAATTGCACATTGGTTAAACTTTTGTTTTGATTTAATGGTTTGAATTATTACATTGGCGCGTATTAACTTTGGGTTTGATTCTATATTGAATGTTTGTGGTTTCAAACGATACAATGGTGCCTTGGTATCACTATCCACCATTTAAATCCTTGTGTTAGCCGATTAATGTGGTTTGAGTGATGTCATAATTAATGGAACAACGTTGTACTCGACCACTAATGTTTTGCATGGTGTTGAACTAACCCACCACCTTCGCACGCGCATATTGATTTGCATCCTCTTTGAGCGCTTGTAGCTGTTAGCCCTATCGATTATGCTCCTGTGTGTTTAATCCGAACCCTACCATGATGCCCGCGCCATGGCTCCAGTTGTAAGGGCTGAGCCCAATGGTAACCAGGCATTATTGATGTTCGATGGTGCTTATAGCGACCTTGAAGAATTCGGCTGGCTCCCGTTTATATGAAATTTTGATGGCTTTAACCCTGGTGTGGCTCGAAAATTCACGTTAACCTTCGATGGCTATCGAGCCAAGGTTGGGGATGTGCAATTAGAAATTGACGAGCAATTTCTCAGTTTAGCTACTGGTCTGCCTGCTACTGGTCAGAAATGGTCGAAAAACTGAAAAGTGGAAGATGTCCCTTGGACATTACTCTTCCAGTCACGAAAGGTGAATTCTTGTGACAAGGGTTTGCCCACAAACATGTTGAAGCAATGCTGGCACGACTTGTTGATGATAACCAAGCAGTTCATCACCTGCGAGGGCCGGTATGGTTTCATTTTCTTGTACCACCTTCGGCTACTTATGGTTTTCATGGGCTATTAACTTAATATGCCTCACTACTTGCATAGGAGTTTGTTTAAAATGTCTAAAAGGTATAAACGAAACCAGGCCGACAGCAGCCTGTTTCACTTTGGGTTGATTAAAATGCTTGTGGTATATCACTTAGGGTTGCACCGATACTGTTGCGATGATTTTCTTAAACGAAATGATTTTGATGGCTCAAACCCACCACAAGTTGACAAACCTGTGGTGAGCGAGAGAAAGTCAGTCCCCCCTGTGCCTTATAGTGCTCTGCTACCCAAACCCATACCCGATTCACCTATCGACCTACCCATTTCTGTCACCACATATGTAGACATTTCTAAACCCATGGCTAAAAGGCCTAAAGCCAAACCCACTGCCAATTCTAAAGGCAAGAAAAACGCTCGGCCAATCTCTCGCATGGCAAGAAACAAACCAAAAGCACCCGTTAATCCTGACCCTATCATGGTAAGTGAAGACTCTGACTCGGAGATTGAACGTTACCTGGAAAGTGAGTATCCCTATTCTGAAGGTCTGTGTGATAAACCCTCATACGATTTTGTCAAAAACCTACCACCTTGTTTGCAAAATGATCCTAATTTTTTCGACATCAAAATGCCTTGTGAAACCCCTGGTGACTCGTCTAAACCCCCTCCTGCTTCAACCGAAACAACTGCTCCACCATGTGATCAGTGTGGCTCATGGTTGGAAAGGTATTACCTCGATGTGCCAATGCTGCAGTCCAGAATTCATGCTCTGGAGGATCAAGTTGCAAGGCTCACCAGCCAGAAAGAAAAGATGCCATCCACTGATAAAAAATAGCGAACAACAGCTTCGATTTTGTTTAAGAATGTGGAGTCTGCTACAACGGTTGTGAACTCAAAGCTGGCATAGTCCGAACAGTCGCACTGGTATGATTATCACATGTTTATATGATGAACTCACAGCTATGTGTATAGCGTCGATTTGAAATTGTTTAATAATCATGCATTATTGTATATAAGTTTGTTTTGATTAATCGAATTCCTGAATTAGCTTTGATTGGATTTGGTTTTGGTTCGATTAATCTTGGGATATATTTGATTGTTTTAATTTAGTTTGAATTAAATACTCTGTGAATTATTGAAGTTGTTTCTAAGCACAGGTTGTTTATGTTATTTAAATTTCAAACACAGTCAATATTTTGATTCGAATTGGTGATATTCTAGATGATATGGTTGGCAATTATAGTTAATTGTTGTGATTTTATATCTTATGACCAATTCGAATACCATTCTGTTAAGGTGTAACCAAGTTGCGAATAGATGCAAGTCATAATTGTTGTATCCAACTATTCAATTCGCATCATATTGTTTGACCGTGTTCTCAGCTCGGTTCATATTGCAACAAATATATTGTTTAAACTCGATTTGTTGGACATAAATGATCATGCCCAGGATTACGATGAGTTTCTATTTTTGACTCAGTCACAATTCGATTTGATTGTTGCTTAGTTTATGGTTATCACTGTTGTTGATGGCTATGATCATTATGTGATTATGTATGATTGATTATGTAAACGCTCAAGGATTCAGATCTATGGTGAAGTTTGATGTTGTTTTGAATGTTTGGCAATAATCGTAACAACCTTTCCTTATTGGCATTTGATCAAAATGATATGAATCTTATACAGCAGTAACAAATCAATTTCGATTATGTTCAATTATGATTGTATCGATTATGATTATGTTCAATTAAATCGTATCGTATACGATATGATCCACCATTGATTTTATTTGATATGAAACAGTCATGTTATGATTTGACCATGTTTTATGGCAATTAAAAAAACAGAGCATTCTTACCCTGTTTCGTTTGTATCATTTTTGGATTTGGTTAAATTTGAATGATAAATCCATTGGAATTATAGTAATTCGTTTTTGAATATTTATTAAAAGAAAATTAAATTGGATTTGATTTCCTTTATGATTTTATTTGATTGCTATCTGGTCATGTGTGCTATTTTAGACTAGCTACAGAATCATATGATTTTGTAGCTAAGTCTGTAGGACCAATTTTTTATTGTTTTATTGATGAAATGTCTTTCTAATTGGTTATTTTTGGTCTATTGCAGATCAATTCGAAATGGTTGTGGCTTTGATGAGTAGTTAAGGGATATTTCAAAGATTTCACTTGCAGTTTGATTTCCTAGTTTAGTTGATTTTGGGATATTTCCCAGATTCTGTAAAACTGTTTGATATTATCCACAAGGAATTTTTACCCTGTGGAGAGACTTATATAAACTTATGATTTTTGTAATAATGAACATCCTCATTCGTGGGAGAACAAGGATATGGAGTCATAATACAGACTGAAGTAGAATTTGGTGTTTTGTCACAGCTTTAGATTTTCAATATATCAATATTTTGTTTTATGTTGTGTATATCAATTTGTTTATGGTTTATGACTACTTTAGCTATCTAAATCATGTGCAAATGATATAATTTTGATCACTGTTATCCATATCTTGTCTCTTCCAAATAGATAAAAGACATAACAATTGTTAATTCAGTTTGTGAATGACAGGTTTATCTTCTTCATAAGTTGAATTATAAAATATAAGTTTCTTGCATAACAGGTTTCCCTTATTGCAGGGATTTATTAATCATAGGATTTTTATGATTTTATTTTATGTCTTGTTTGTCCTGTAAAACACTTCAAGGAGCAGCACAACAGATCATTTACGAGAAGCTTATGGACTAACCGGTGCGAGTTTCCTTCCTCCGACCAGCTTCGAAGTCACCATACGCAGGGCAGACTTGGAGCGTTTCCAGGTCAATTAGTCTTCTGCTTACTGGTTTTCATTAAGTAATTTAATTTAGATATAAGTTTAATTAGATTTATATTAGATTGTTTAATTTCAGTAGTTTTTATTTCTTTTTCATAAAATATAAAAATCAAAAAGAGATTCTTGGCTGTCTTAGGGCAGAAAACATATGAGTTTTGCAGGTTTTAATTAAATTTGTAGGTTGTTTATAGTGTACATTTGTGAATAAGTAATATTACAGTTGATAATTAAATAGTTGATTTGAGTTATTATAATAGTAATTAGTAGATTGTACATAATAGTTAGAATAGTTAGATTTAGTTTTAGTTTAATTTAGTAGTTTGTTTTAATTAGATTAGTGTATTAGTTAGTTTCTTTTAGTTAGTTTTAGTTTGTTTTATTTGTTTTAGTTAGATTATTTTAGATTAGTTTTCTCTTTGGTTTTCTTAGGAGATATTAGGGCGGCCAATGGAGCCGTTAAACTCGTCAGGGCGGTTCATTCCAAACGGCTTGGGTTATTTAGACAACCCCGGACCGGTTCCACTCTCTTAATTGACGGACGGACAGTTTCACCCGTCAACATTCCCTTAACCACACCACCCATTCACTTGGTCTTGATGAGGTTTTCTTCTAGGAAAACACCTTTTATGATGGACACTATCCCAATAGAACGTTTTGTCTTTTCCTCCAGATTTGTATAGCAGGCTTGTGTAATGTCTTTGAGCTATTGACATATGTATTAGGGATTTTATGCATATGTTTAATAATATTAATGATGAGAGGTGATTGCCATTGCTATGATCCTTGTGACTGATGAGCCCATGGAGGGCGTAGTTTTTGATGTGCAGGACTATGCCCGATGAACAGGTACCATTTGGACCGGTACACATGGGGAGATGATCAGTTCAGACCTCCATGGGGCTAAAGAGCCCACCAAATGGATGTTGAGACCCCATCAGGGGGTGGAGACAGGGTAGAGGATGATCATATAAATTTCACTAGAGAAAGAGAGAACGTTCCACGAGAGGCACCCCGACACTGCTTGGCCTAGGGGGATTGACCCACTTTTAGAGGGACGTTGGCTCTAGATGGCCCAGGACGTCACCAGGAGACTTATGACATCATCATGAGCATGTTGGCAGATGGACAGGGCAGTTGGCACATGTGGCAACTTGGAGGATCCCAATGAGGGCTAACGTCTTGCTTCAGGAGGCTGCATTTTCCCTAACAGGGGCTAACGTCACCCTAGAAAGGGGTGACGTCTTACCCTTTTTTCTTGATTAGGGTTTTAGTCTAGCATTTAATGTAAAAACAATATTATTTTGGTATTATGGCCTTGTCGACCTTTTCTATGACCTTAAATGTAAATTAGGTCATTGATATAGTATATATTGAGGATTTTGATCCTCATTTTATCATCATCACGCATTCACTCCATAAGGAGGTCTGAAATTTGTGCCCTATCTTGGGTATTTGGTTGATTTAAGTGAGGCGCACTTGTTGAAGGAATACGTTTTTTCATTCTTTGGTGTTTCTCTTGAAGGAAGGTGTTACAACTAGGGTTTGCATGGTTATTTCTTGATGAATTGTAAGTATTTTTCTGCAAAACTTCTTAAATGAATGGTTGTAGTCTTATTTTCTTGCATATATTTATAATTTTCTAAATCAAAACCCTAGGTGACAAGCACATAAGTAGGTCCTTGTCTCATGTCCCCTGATAGAGAAGCTTTCAACCATTGAAGAAGAAGAAGAGAGCCTAGCCGTAGCTACACTCCTTTTTCTTCATCTCCTTTGCTAGTCATACCATTTTGAATTCAAGAGGAAGAAGACGTCCCAGACCTAGGTTATCTACACTTAGGGACGTTTTGCTTTTAGGTTTTGATGAAAGAGCCTTGTTGTAGCAACACTCTCCCTCATTAATCCTTCTTGTCTTGATTTTGTGCTTCATCTAAGCTAGCCATTTTGCCAAATTGACCTAAGGAAGGAGGAGAGAGCATGAGGCCTTTCTATAGAAACACTAGAGTGAGCCTCTCTCCCCTAGGGTTTTGATTCTGAGGCCCTGCCATAGCAGCACTTCAGAAATCTTCCCTCTAGTCCTTAGATTTCCTCCTTCAACCCTTGAGTCTTTCATTTTGACTCCATTTTACCTTTAAGGAACTAATCTAAAGTCCTCCAGCGTTGAAGTGAAGCTGATCAAACCACTCTCTAAGTTCTTTGAAATTCTAACCCTAACCTTCTAACCCTAAGTTGTTGACGTCATCATTGGATATTTCATCTTTAATGCAACAACGTTTTACTTTATGAGCATTTGAATGGTGGTTTAAATCTTTTATTAAAGGAAGTGTTGATTGGTTACATTGAACTCCACATCGTTCCAATATTTATTGTTGAAGTGTTATATATTTTCATTTGCTATTGATAAACATCAACTTCGTTAACATTTATTGCTAAATTGCTTATATATATTTATCAGATAGGCTTATGAAGTACTAACCCATTTAAATATAGCTTGCATATATCTTTTTTCTATTGTTTTGTTCCAGGCAAGTGTTCTTCATTGGGGATTTACTTTATTATTGGTTGTTTAGCTGAGACTTTCTATTTGGGTGGTGACTTGTGAAGGGGGGAAAACCTTATCTTGATATTATTATCTTTTTGCCTCTTCAAAACCACAAGTCACCGAGGATGTCTCCCCTAGGCCTAACCTCCCTAAAGAGAAATAACCTCCCCATCGTGGTGACATTGGGTGGGATAGGTTCATGTTACGCCAGTTTGGCCTTAAATCTTATAGCCTTTTTCCTAGCTACAAATTGTGCAATAACATGCATAACAACCCCTTTATGAAGGATCAAGAACAAGTATTCTCTCTGCTATAATGTTTTTGGTGAAATTGAAGGTATTGAATGGTTTGTCAAACACTTGTCTCACACAGAACCTAAGGTACGTAATATAATTTGTCACATATTATACGTAAAGGTCAACTTTATTTTTCTGTATTTGTAGTGTCAATTAATGTGTAAATTAAGGATGCAATATTTTTTATTACTATTATTTACATTAACTAGTTTGTTTTTGTGTTGTACATTGTTAGGTGAATTTTTATTACCACTATCAAATAATTTACCTCGCACATACCGAGAGATATGTATCATTATGAAAGTTATTTGAATGGAGTATCACGCTATTGATGTAAGTCTGAATAATCATATTATATATTAGGTAACATATATTATGTAACATAATATATAATACGTATTATATATTATATATATAATATATGTTACATATATTATATATGTAATATATTAAGTAACATAATATATAATATGTAGTATATGTTACATATATAATATATGTAACATATATATAATGTATAATATATATTATATATGTAATATATAATAATATATTATATATGTTAAACATATATTATATGTAACATATAATATATGTTACACAATTCCCATCTTGTGTGCGCAAAAGTAAAACTCGATTCTCAGCTAGACCCCTATTTTTTAAACAAAGACCAACCAAAACATTGTTGTGAGGAGGAGATATGCAATGATTTTGCACAAAGGGCATGGAGGATCCATGAGATAGCCTGAGGAGTATATCTACAACATTTTGTCATAGAGGGCATGAAGTATCTGTGAGGCCACTACACCAGGAAGAGATCTACTTCGAGTTTTCACGCGGGAGGGAATAGAGGATTCGTTGGAGTTATGCGGATGAAACCTATGCGAGAATGGTGATTTTAACCTCTTAATGGTCATATTGATTTGAGTCTTATTGCTATGAATCCATGTGAAACATGGTCTCCTCATCACAAAAACTCTTGATAAATTAGAAGTGTTCACACTACATAATTTTCCACTACTAGTAAGTTTTGTCTCTCCTCTTACAAATAGAGGAATTGATTTCACTTCTCATAGTTTTCCACTACTAGTAGGTTTGTCTCTCCTCTTACAATTAGAGGAATTTATTTCACTTATTTTTGGTGTTATACCCTGAATATTTGATCACGGTAACCGATAGGAATTGTAGTGATTAAATATTCAAAAAATTGGTGGTTTTGTCTTATTTCTTTATTGGCAATATGAGTGTGAAAATGAAACAGTTGATATGCTTCCGATTTCATTTTTTTTTTCAATATAAATTTAAATTTTAAATATATATTTAAAAAAAAAAAAAAAAATTAGAGTTCTAATTCCTTGATTCCTACTTTTCAGAGGAGTGTTGCACTCGCACCAGATTCTTGTGTTGATTCCAATTGCACCCATGGTTTGTGTAACTTTTCATATGAACACTAAACTAAAATTCATACTACAATATTAACAAACATATCCATATTTTTGGATATATTATAAAGTCCATTCTTCGTTTTACACTTGTATGACCTGCGAAATGGACTTGAGTTGATGCATGAAACTGCAGTCATTGGCCACGTCATACTTAACATTTGAAACAAGTAAGAATACATGAAATGATACCAGACCAAACCTTAGATAAAAGTAAGAATAAAATACTAAGCCTTAAATGGAAATTCAATACAGGATCTATTTTATCCAGTTTGGAACCTACGAGTGTTTTATCTTGATTGTGGCCTTTTGTCAAAAACTAGGAAATCACCTTTAAACAATACTTCTATTTTGATGTGCCTGAGGTTGTTTAACTAACTCGCAACCATATACAAAAATAAATCTACTTCTCTGCAACCCTCTCCTCTTTTTATGAAACTATGCTTGAATGCAGTCAACTATTTATCATGTTGGAATCTTACAACTATTTTCTTAATATACACTGAGCACTAGAAGAAAATATGAAGAGGAAGAGTAAAATTCTTTCCTAAGCTCTTGCACACATGATAATTCTTCTTCTAATGTATTTTTTTGAAACAGTGAGGGATATTTTAATGCCACAAGTTGTTCATCAAGAGGTTGAGAGGAATGCAACACCCGTCTTTGTGTGGTTTCTTTGTTAGAATCAATTATTTAGGATGTGAGGACAATTATTATGATCCCACTTATATGTTTGACCAAACCATTGAATTCTCCAATCATCCTTGTCCTCAATCTATCACCTTTCACAAGTGAAACCTCATCACCTTTAAAACCAATCAGTAGATGCAACCTCCAAATTCACTTCCAACCCATTTGTATTATATGTTTGAATTGGATTTGTGCAATGCTCTATAATTACATTTGTAAAATGTTGATTTTCATGTGACTCACACAAAGGTTGTGAGTGAAACTAACCCTATTTCCTCCTTTCACCATGAATAAGAGTGCTTTCATCTAATTAATCAATAAAATTCCCTTTGGTGATGACATTTTGGACAATAACATTCTTGAAACTAGTCATTTTATCCCTAATGTGCTTAATCAATATACAAGTGAGTTTCAGGGTGAACCAAAAATCTACACATCTAGGCCAATAGAGGGTTATGATATTTACATTGGTGAGCATTCCAGTTTTGTATAATATGTGTGGAGTGATGCCATGATGGAGGGGAGTGTTTTTTAGGAGGCATTTCTAGAACCTTGTGTGGGATTGGGGATTGATTCCAATATTTCATTAGACTTGGATTTGTAGGTTACAAGTAGAATTGAAGTAGAAAGGGACAAGACTAGTGTTGGAGAAAACACTTTCCTCTCAAAGAGGGAGTGTTAGCTTTTGGTTTCTCTGAAAGTGATTTCCCCTAGTGGAGCAGTTCATGTGATGTGGAGGGATTGTGGTCCCCTATCCCCTTCACTTTATTTTGGTTGATTTACATTTGGAGAACTTAGTGAGTGCATAATACCTTGGGATTAGTGCTAGGGAGGTGCACTTTGTGATGTGGTAGTTTGATATATTTTACAAGGGAACACTTATTGAGATATTATATGGGGCCTCTATCCCACCCATATCAAAATTGGAGGAGGCTCAATTTACCCATGTCCTCTTAATTTAATGGTGTCATTGTCATCACCATAACCAACATTGTTGTTGTCATCATCGTCATCGATTTTAATTGAAACCTTCAATTGTCTATCCCTCAAGAGATTTTAGGTCCCAGATTATGTTGTGGTTCGTCCTATGGTTAGTAAATTAATTAAAACATTTAGTATTCTCATCACTGATGCCAAACCAAACAACACAAATTTTTACCCTCCATTCAACTTCTTGGTCATGAGGAAAAGTTTTGTCCTTTTAGATTTCAAATCTGCTAGACTTTGCAACTCTTCATTAAGGAAAAATCCACTTGAATTATTATTCTATAAATTATAAACAGCCTTCTCTCTCCCCTTAAGTATGTTATCCCTATTTTTGGATATATCAGTAGACCAATAGGTCACATTTTTCTTGAGATATTTCAATATGTTTGCAAACTGTCTATTGGCCAAAAAACCCATACCAAATCCATGTGCTTTCCACTCTCTTCTAACTAATTCATTGAATTTTTCCTCCACTAACCAAATCATATTAAAATTGAAAGGACTTGAGGGTTTCTCATCCACCTTCTCAACTTGTATAAATATGGGTTTGTAATCAGAGCCACCACCAGATTCCACCCAAGATCTATATTTGTCAACTTTGTGTAGTAACTCCTCTGCAACCAAATGTTAATCCAATATTTTGGATACACTAGTGTAACACCCTGTCTCCCCCAATCTGTAAAAATAACTATATTGGCCAAGAACTATGGCAAACTCAAAGATTTGAATGTTTGATTTGACGGACCTTTGCATAAAAGGTCGATGAATGTAAATTATATAATGAATATTTATTGTATAACTGTTGAGAGGGGGATGTGCTAAAAGAGACCACAATGGATAATGAGAGGTGGTGGAAGGGACCTATAATGGTTGCGTTAAATTCCACCAAGCCAGTACCATACTGGTTTATACTTTCTCACTAACCAAAGCAATTCTCTGATCCTGGAATGGATTTCTCGTCAAATTGGTAGGTGGGGAGGCTCCTCAAGAGTTAATGAGGGGATGTGGGTGAACCGCCCATCCGTAACAGCCCTCAGAATTGACCACGGATGGTGGAATTCGCGCCACACGCAACCTTGTAGAAAGAAATTGGCAAGAGAGGAAATGTGGTAAGGAGGAGAGTAGTGATCACGACGGGGGATTGCGAAAGAGATTGGAGAAACCCTGGAAATGCAAGGAGTTTTGAATACCAGGAGAAGGAGAGTAACATTTATCTTGGATTATTTTCTGGCATTAGGAGAAGGAGAGTAACATTCATCCTTGATTTCTGTTGAGCTGGAAGTAGGAGACTGAACCTCGAAGCATCGTGGTCTAACTCGGGGGTGGCTAGTGGTAAATCTGTTTGGAGTCACTGAGCCTAGGGTTGGGTGGAAATGAGCACCCCTCTCAGTAGTTGCATCATTCTTGAAAGATATGATAAGTGTTTTATACCTTGTATTTTGAACTGAATATCATGAAAACATGCTTATGTTTATATACCCATAATAATTTCTGTGTAGAATGATTTCGTGGTGTTTTAAACTTAAAATAATGGATGTATGTGTACGCTTACATGCCATCATTGGCTTCTATACAAATGATTAAGTTTGGGGCATGAGTTCTCTCCACCAAGAATTTTCTTGTTTGCTCGACTCTCGTAACGTTCCGGGAAAGCCCCTCGAGAGTACTCTTCTCTGGGGATTACCGCATAAACCTTGGAACCATGTTGAACCTTTACGCAGAGACTCGACTAAGATTAGGGACGATTTTCGAAGAACCGTCTAAAGGTTCATGTGATTCGGGTCTGGAAACCTTATGCAAGGAAGGATAGCTCTCTAAGGTCTCAGAGTCCTGGGAGTTTGAAGCCCTAAGAGGTTGAATTTTGTGACTCAAGCTCAGAAGGGATAGTGGGCCCAATTATAGAAAGAGAGAATACCCTATCATTTGGTAGACAAACTGTCGAAATCCTTTTAGGAATACCCCAGATTTGTCAAGACTGATGGATCTACAGAAGGATCATAGGCATTAACACCTCGCCCCTTTCATCCTTCACAAGTAGCGATGGGATCCAGGATCGTAGATCCAAGGATCTGATGGATCCCTAATGACCGTCGATCTTAGCCTTTGTATAGGCAAAAGAGTAGCATTTCCCTGACTCACGACTTGGTGTGTTCAAGGGTAGGACTTCATGAACTCACGATTCGCGAGATCACGACATAATCGTGGCCATTGGATCCAAGGCACGGGAGAATTGTTGGATCAGAACTTTCATGGTTATTGCCTATTGGGGGTTCAGAACTTGAGGGAGTTTATTTTTTATTGTAGAAGTCGCGAAGTGTCAAGCGCCAAAGGCTCGTGCAAACACGTGACCCATCCTTAAGTGGGGACTGTGTGGTTGACAGGTGGCATAACAACAAGCGCCCAGAGAAAGGTTGGAATGAGTGACAAGTGATGGACACATGTCACCTGGGAAGGAGTCAACCCATTGTTGACTTATCGTATCTTGGGAACTCGCGAAGGAAGAGCATGAGGGATCAACACTCCAACTCGTGAAGTCATGAGATGCGTGTAGCACTATTATTTAGCCTAGGGAGTGGGTGACCATTGGTGGACACATGTCACACCGGGAAAGAGTCAACCCACTGTGGACTTATCATGGCTCAAGGTTTCGCAGGATGAAGAAGTTGCACCTTGATCGCTAAGGCCATGAAACGCCGAGAGCTGAGGTCTCATGCAACAGGCGACGGTGACATAGCTCATGAGAAGAGTATAGCAGGGTTGACAGGTGGCATGTGCACATATCTTTCGCAGATTCCACACAACATTGACCTCTCGCATCTCGGGGATTCGCAAAGGAGGAGCACGAGAGCTCAACACCTCAACTGGTAAGGTTGCGAGGGGTGCTAGTGTTTGGCCTAGCCTACCATTACCTATAGCAAGAACTAGTGAGGAGGGAGCCATACCCGTATAGCATCTTGGGTATCGGTGTTTGGAGAAAGGGGAGTCGAGAGCCTTGATTCTTGACTCGCGAGTTACGAAAGGCACTAGCACTAAGGCCAGCTTATGGTCATTTGGAGGAGGATAAGGAAAGAGAGGGTCTGCGCTAGGCCCCATAGAAGTCTCGAGGATTCTATTCCTCGAAGAAAAAGATGAAAAATATAAGTTGTTGTAGTGGGTGTGTGACAAATTGGTATCAGAGCATGGTTACAACACTTGGCCTACTTGGGCTCATGAACAAGTTGCGCAGAAACTCCATTTGAAGTACTCTTAAAAGGAGTAACCTTCTATCTTAACCCCCTTTAGAAAAAACCAAGGTTAAGAATGAAAATTCCTATTGTGTGTATGAATTTGAAAAATATGAATTATGCATTGATTG
This sequence comes from Picea engelmannii, assembly GCA_009831015.1. Taxonomy (NCBI): domain Eukaryota; kingdom Viridiplantae; phylum Streptophyta; class Pinopsida; order Pinales; family Pinaceae; genus Picea; species Picea engelmannii. Next base: position 2,414,622 of record ML776705.1, on the reverse strand, counting down.
TGAATGAATATAATGTTGACGAACAATAAGTTTTTTTCTTTCACAACAAGCGGACGATCAACCGCGGGAAACTGTAGACGCATAGAATGGTGATGCACCATGAAGTGGGGGATGGCTCCCACAACAAAGACGAAGAGTCTGACGAAAGGCGAGCAATAGAGACCCCTCCCGATCTAGTTGAGACTATGAGAAGCCTCATGGTCGAACTACAGAGTTGCAAGGCCGACAACGAGAGGTTGATAAAAGAGAAAGAGAAGCAGACATAAATTAATGCAGTCTTGCTACAGAGTTTTTTCGACATACAAAGACAATTGCAGCATGAACCTGACACCAGTCACGCGGACCGACGACAGACAAAGAAAAGTCGAATTCCACCTAAGACACGGAAACGTGGTCTTTTAAGTGGCCACACTGGGAAGAGAACCTCAAGAAAGGTCCACCCTAGAGATAAGGGACAAGCGTCGGGCGATTCCTCTGGAAAGGAAACTGACGACTCGGAGGGATCTTCTAGTAGCAAAACTAGTTCTTATTCCTGAAGAAAATGGAAGAAGCGAAAGCCTTCCAAAAGTCACAATCTTGAAGAATTCAAGAAGACCAAACCACCCTCTTTCAACGGTGAAATAAAGAAAGGGGAGGAAACATAGGCCTGGCTGCTTGGACTAAAGAAGTATTTTAGAGTCCATGACTTGTCAAAAAATTTGAAGGCCCGAGTAGCCACTTTCAACTTGAATGGAAAGGCTTCCATTTGGTGGGAAGACCTTAAGAATGTAAAATGGATTCATAAAGAGGACCTATCTTGGGAACGGTTTGAGAAATAGTTCAGAAAGAAGTATCTGTCGAAAAAGTATTTTGATGAAAAGACTAAAAAATTCTATGAACTCAAACTGGGGCAACGCACCATAGAGGAATATCTCAACAGATTCCTCAAATTGTTGAGGTACGTACCCTATATAAAAGCAGAGAAGGCAAAGGTGAAATGATTCATCAATGGACTACCTAAGGACTATCAGAACAAGATTGAGTTTGACGAGCCAAAGACCCTAGAAGGCACTATCCGAAAGGAAAGATATTTTTACGAACAACTGGGGCATCGGACAGAACCTCGCGAAAACTGGAAGCCGAAGAATAGTTCAAGATTCTAGAAAAAGGGGTTTAAATCCCCAAGATTTAAAAACTATAAGAAGGACTCCAGGATGAGCTTCCCAACCCGAAGTGTACACCATCAGAATTTCCCCTCACAGAGTAGAAATAAACCTTCTGGATGTACCCCAAGAAAGATTGATAACCCAAAGAGAGAACCCTTGAAATGTTGGGGTTGTGGACAAGAAAATCTACTGAGGGACTTCCCGCACCGACAATAGAACAATCGTAGAATTTACAATGTTCAAGAAGCTACCACCATCAATGATGTGGCCAGGAGTGTGCCGCAAATTTATGCAGCCTTGGATAATAAACAAGCTAACCACCAAGCTTCAGTGGTGGAGATGGAAGGTATGATCACCAACCATCTAGTGTCTATTCTAATTGACCCTGGTTCAAATTTGAGTTATATAGCCCCTAAGGCTATTGATAAGTGTAAATTATAGCCACATAAACACACCAAGCCATGGTTGGTACAGTTATCCACTAGCACCAAAAGAAAGGTAGTAGAGGTCATACCATCTTGCCAATTCAGTATGCGTGAATTCCCCATCCAAGCAACCCTTAACATACTACCCCTAGAATCATATGACTTGTTGATTGGAATGGACTAGCTAGCCACATATAAATCCATACTAGACTATTACCATAAAACTTTAGAATGTGTAGGTGAAGAAGGAAGAAGAATAACCCTTCGAGGGATCCAAAAACCTGTCTCGGTGAGATGAATATCATCCCTTCAAATGAGAAAGTATTGCAGAAAGGGATGTCTAATTTATGTGATACAAGTTTTGGAATCAGTTGAAGATGACAAACCAAGCCTCAAAGACCACCCCACACTAAGAGAATATAGAGATGTATTTCTGGAAGAGGTATCGGGTCTACCTCCAAGAAGGGACATTGACTGCTCGATAGAACTTGCACTGGGAGCAGTGTTAGTGTCTAGGACACCCTACAGGATGAGCACACCCGAGCTAGTTGAGCTTAAATTACAACTAAAAGAAATGATGGACAAAGGCTATATCCGGCCCAGCATGTCTCCATGGGGAGCACCATTTATGTTTGTAAAGAAGAAAGATGGTACCCTTAGACTATGCATAGATTATGGACAACTAAACAAGGTAACCATAAAGAACAAGTACCCCTTACCCAGGATTGATGACCTGTTCGATCAATTGGGAGGTGATTCCATCTTCTCAAAGATTGAATTGATTTCTGGATACCATCAAGTCTGAATCAAGGGTGAAGACATCCACAAAACTTCCTTCGGGACAAGATATGGTCACTATGAGTTTTTGGTAGTACCATTTGGATTAACCAATGCCCCTGCCACTTTTATGTGCTTGATGAACAATGTGCTCAACAAATTCCTAGACAAATTTGTATCAGTTTTTATTGACGATATATTAATTTACTCCAAGAATAGAGAGGAACATGAGAAACATCTTAGACTCGTGCTTTAAGTGCTAAGAGAACATCAGCTCTATGCCAAATTTAGCAAGTGCAACTTTTTTTAGAAGCAAATACATTACTTGGGCCAAGTCATATCTGAAGAAGGAGTAGCAGTAGACCCTGACAAGATCAGGTCTTTCATGGAGTGGGCTACCCCAAAGGAGGTTTCAGATATCATATCCTTTATGGGCTTAGCAGGATACTATAGGAGATTTATAAAAGGATTCTCCAAGATTGGTTGTCCAATCACTGCCCTCCAGAAGAAGGGAGCTAAATTCACGTGAACACAAGAATGTGAAGAAAGATTTCAATCCCTAAAACATCTACTAACCCATGCACCCATGCTAAAGATCATTGATCCCAAAAACAACTTCCTTGTGTGCACAGATGTCTGTAAGGAATGACTCGGAGGAGTCCTTATGCAAGGAGGAAGTGTAGTTTTTTATGAATCCAAAAAATTGAATGAGCACGAAGTCAACTATGTGACCCATGATCTAGATCTGGTCGCCATAGTGCATGCCTTGAAAATGTGGAGGCATTACCTCATGAGAAGAAAATTTGTACTTGTGACAAACCACTGTGGATTGTGATATCTATTTGACCAACCAAAACTCAATGCTAGACAAGCTAGGTGGATGGCCCTTCTTAGTGATTTTGATTTCGAAATCAAACATATCAAGGGAAAGGAAGATAAGGTGGCTAATTCCCTTAGCAGAAGTATGAAAACAATTCATCTGGCAGCAGTGAGAACCTGCAAGACGAATGTCAAAGAAAGAGTCAGGAATGCACAAGAAATAGACACATTCTTCCAGACTATGACCTCGTACCTGGAGCAAGAACCCACAGGAATAAAGTATGAAGGCTACCAGATGATATATGGAGGTCTGCTAACTTATAAAAATAGATTGTATATTCCAAAATGTGATGACTTGAATAGGTTCATAATGGATGAACTACATAAAGGACCATATACTGGTCATCCCGGATACCAGAAGATGATCACAGCCACTAGGAAACAATTCTATTGGCCTAGATTGAAGAAAGACATAGTTGAGTACTTAGACAAATGCATAGAATGCCAATAGGTTAAAGCAGAACACCGACACCCAGCAGGATTATTACAACCTCTACCAATCCCGGAATGGAAGTGGGAAACCATTTCCATGGACTTCATCACCAGATTACCAACATCGACCAAACAAAATGACGCCATCATGGTAGTGGTGGATAAATTGAGCAAGTTTGCCCATTTTATCCCCGTCAAATCGACTTGCAAGGCAATAGATATTGCCAGCATATTCATGAAGGAGATACTTAGACTACATGGTATGCCTAAAGAGATCGTGTCTGACAGAGACACGAAATTTACTTCCAACTTTTGGAAGTCCTTGATGGTTGGTCTAGGGACCAAATTACTGTTTAGCACCGCCTATCATCCTCAAACCGATGGATAGACACAAAGAGTGAACCAAATATTGGAAGACATGCTAAGAATGCATGTAATGCATCAACCCAAGAAGTGGGAATATTTCCTGCCACTGGTGGAATTTGCCTACAACAATGGCTACCAAGAATCCCTGAAGATGAGCCTTTTCGAAATCCTCTATGGTAGACCGTGCAATACTCCAGTCAGTTGGAGGAATCCCGTGAATTGGACCCGACATGTTGAAATAAATGTAACAACAAGTGACTCAGATAAAACAAAATCTAAAGGTCACTCAGAACAGACAGAAAAGTCACGCCGATCGAAAGAGAACTCCGAGAGAATTCAAGATGGGAGACTATGTATATCTCAGAGTTAGGCCCCAGAAGAGTTCCCTGAGGATGGTAGATTGTGACAAGTTGGCACCTCGTTATTGTGGACCCTTTGAATTTCTAGATAGAGTGGGACATGTAGCCTATAGGCTAGCACTTCCTCCCACAGTAAAAGAACATAATGTTTTCCATGTTTCATTATTGAAGAGATATGTACATGATTCTAATCATACAATTGACTGGTCTGTGATCCAGGTGGAACTGGAGGGATAATTCCTACCAGAACCTCAATGCATACTGGACATAAAGGAAACCCCACTCAGGAACCGAACCATTGCACAGGTCAAGGTGCAGTGGAAAAATTTTGGCCCAGATGAGGCTACGTGGGAAATGGAAGATGCCATGAAACAGGCATATTCGATTTTATTTAATTCTGAACATACACATTATATTGATAGATGGAACATCGAGGATGATGTTCCTTTAAGGGGGAGGGAATTGTAACACTCTATTTCCCCCAGTCTATAAAAATAACTATATTGGCCAAGAACTATGGCAAACTCAAAAATGTGAATGTTTGATTTGATGGACCTTTGCATAAAAGGTCGATGAATGTAAATTATATAATGAATATGTGTTGTATAACTGCTGAGAGGGGGACGTGCTAAAAGAGACCACGATGGATAATGAGAGGTGGTGGAAGGGACCTGGAATGGTTGCGTTAACTTCCACCGAGCCAGTACTGTATTGGTTTATACTTGCTCTCCAACCAAAGCAACTCTCTGATCCTAGAATGGATTTCCTGTTAGATTGGTAGATGGGGAGGCTCCTCAAGAGTTAATGAGGGGATGGGGGTGAACCGACCATCCGTAACATCCCTCAGACCTGACCACGAACGGAGAAATTCATGCCACAAGCAACCTTGCAGAAAGAAATTGGCAAGAGAGGAAATGTGGTAAGGAGGAGAGTGGTGCAGGCGACAGGGGATCGCGAAAGAGACTGGAGAAACCCTGGAAATGCAAGGAGTTCTGAATACTAGGAGAAGGAGAGTAACCTTCATCCTGGATTATTTTCTGGCATTAGGAGAAGGAGAGTAACCTTCATCCTTGATTTTTGTTGAGCTGGAAGTAGGAGACTGAACCTCGAAGCATCGTGATCTAGCTTGGGGGTGGCTAGTGGTAAATCCATTTGGAGTCACTGAGCCTACGGTTGGGTGGAAACGAGCACCCCTCTCAACAGTTGCATCACACCTGGTAGATCTTATAAGTGTTTTATACCTTGTATTTCGAACTGAATATCATGAATACATGCTTATGTTTATATACCCATAATAATTTCTGTGTAGAATGATTGCCTGGTGTTTTAAACTGGAAATAATGCATGTATGTGTACGCTTACATGCCATCATTGTCTTCTTTACAAATGATTAAGTTTGGGGCATGAGTTCTCTCCACCGAGAATTGTCTTGTTTGCTCAACTCTCGTAATGTTCCGGGAAAGCCCCTTGAGAGTACTCTTCTCTGGGGATTACCCCATAAACCTTGGAACCGTGTCGAACCTTTACCCAAAGACTCGACTAATATTAGGGATGATTGCCCAAGAACCGTGTGAAGGTTCATGCGATTCGGGTCTGGAAACCTTATGCAAGGAAGGATATCTCTCTTGTCTCGAAGTCGTGGGAGTTTGAACCCCCGAGAGGTTGAATTTCGTGACTCAAGCTCAGAAGGGATAGCGGGCCCAATTATAGAAAGAGAGAATACCCTATCATTTGGTAGACAAACAGTCAGAATCCTTTCAGGAATACCCCAGATCTGTCATGACCGATGGATCTAGAGAAGGAGCACAGGCGTTAACACCTCACCCCTTTCAGCCTTCACAGGTAGCGATGGGATCCAGGACCATACATACAAGGATTTGACGGAGGCCTAGTGACCGTCGATCTTAGCCTTTGTATAGGTAGGAGAGTAGCATTTCACTGACTCGCGACTTGGTGTGTTCAAGAGTAGGACTTCATGAACTCATGATTCGCAAGATCACGACATAATCGTGGCCATTGGATCCAAGGCACGAGAGAAACGTTGGATCGGAACTTTCGTGGTTATCGCCTATCGGGGTTTCGAAATTTGAGGGAGTTTCTTTTCGATTGTATAAGTCACGAAGTGTCGAGCACCGAGGGCTCGTGCAAACACGTGACCCATCCTTAAGTGGGGACTGCATGGTTGACAGGTGGTGTAACAACAAGCACCCAGAGAAAGGTGGGAATGGGTGACAGGTGATGGACACATGTCACCTGGGAAGGATTCAACCCATTGTTGACTTATCGTATCTCAGGAACTCGCGAAGGAAGAGCATGAGGGCTCAACACTCCAACTCGCGAAGTCACGATATTCGAGTAGCACTAGTATTTAGCCTAGGGAGCAGGTGACCAGTGGTGGACACGTGTCACACCGGGAAAGAGTCAACCCACTATGGACTTATCGTGGCTCAGGGTTTTGCAGGATGAATAAGCAGCACTTTGATCGCTAAGGCTATGAAATACCGAGAGCCGAGGTCTCATGCAACGGGCGACAGTGACACAGCTCGTGAGTAGAGTATAGCGGGGTTGACAAGTGGCATGTGCACGTCGCTTTGGCAGATTCCATGCAAAATTTGTCGGCAAATATTGAACAAGCAACGAATACGTGTTGATGATTGTTGTCATTAATGGCAACAGTGGAGATGGCGGAATAAGAAGGATAAAATATCAGGAGGAACAACATTGAAGAAAACGCTCGCAGCAAGAGTTTACAGAGAAGAAGGAAGACAGAGATCCAGTGACCGTTGGATCCCATCCAAATTTCCCGAAAGGATGACAACCGTCAGATATGCAGAAACTGCGAGGGAGATAAGCCATCGGAGATTCGTGGATCAGGATTTCAATATGCAAAGTTCACTTGACAACGAAAACCCCGATTTCGCGATATGCGAAATCCCGACTGAATCTGAACCGTTAGATCAACATGTGATCTAGACCGTCGATCTAATTCATGACAGTAGTCCACGTCAGCTAGGGACACGTGGAACAACCAGGTAATGACAGGTGTCAGGAATATCTAACACTTCAGGAACATACATTTCATGAATCAGAGTGACACGTGGCAGGATCTAACACGTGCCAAATCACGTGTGACGTCAGCAGAGGCATCGGCAATCGGGACTTTGATATGTCAAGAACACACTGCAACAGAAACTCTGAAATTGCGATATGTGATTTTGCGATGTAATCACAGCCATTGGATTAAGAATGAGATCTGGACCGTTGATCTCCGTCATCGGGAAATCGGGAATCCCAGAGGCATGTGCATAGTGACATCGAAAACGCTGAAACCCCGATGAGAGGTTTGACCGAGGTCATGTGTTGACGGTCTTATGGGGCCAAGGCCTATAGCCAGCAGGGCCAGCGCATGGAAAGGGGCGCATCGGTAATCAGGGATTGGAGAGGTGAGAAACTCTTGACATCATGAAGTGTGAAACCCCGAAACCCCGACGAGAGGTATGGTGACAGTCACATGGATCACTGTGTAGCCGGAAGGGGCTAAAGCTCGGGAAAGGAGTATATCGGGAATCAGAGATTCGGGGGTTCCGAGTACATGTGCACATAGACAATGAGGATGCCGAATTCGCGATGAGTGAAATCCCGATGGGATCTGAACCGTTGGATCAAGCATTGATCGGAGGGTTGTTGTTGTTCCTCACACATTAACGCTTCAGTTATGAATCTGTTGAGTGAAACGGACTTATGATGACGAATTGGTTAGCGTTTTAGTTGCCAAGACAGATGTCCTCGGATTTCCCATTGGAAAGGGAAGTGTAATCGTTAAGGAATGGTGTATAAAAGAAAATGAGCGAGACTGAATGGACGTGGATGTTCTGAATGGAAAAAGAACGAAACAGTTAGAAAGGAGAAAGGAGAAGATGTTGCGCATGAAATTTAATGATAGAGAAGAACAGAAGCAGAGCATAATGATAGAGTAGAACAGAAGCAGAGCAGAACGATAGAGCTGAGCAGAAGCATAGAAAAAAGATAGAGCAAGCAGCAGAAGACATGATTTACAGAACAAAGTAAAATTGGTATGAACTGACTTATCTGTAAAATTGAACATTTATTTAATCATTTATATTCTAGGGAGGTTGGGAGGTGCTCGGGAGGACTGTTGTCCTCAGAAGTTCAAGTAGGTGATTGAACACAGGAAGTTGTAGCTTCCATATGGTTGCAGCCAGTGAAAATAGGGTGGCAGGGTGGTGCTAGGGAGAACAGATGTTCTCTGTTATGCAGGTTGGAGCCTGTGTAACTGGAAGTTGGTGCTTCCATCCAGTTGGTGCTGGATTTTTCAGGGAGTTGGTGCTTCCTTCTAGTAGGTGCTAGAGAAACCAGAGAGTTGGAGCTCTCAAGCAAGTTGCAGCTTGTAAAACAGAGGTAGCAGCCTCACATTGATTTGGTGCTCAATTGTAAATGATGTACAGATCAGAAAAAGATTGCCTATCATTTCGAAGAAGAAGAGGTTTTCTCCCTTTATGGGTTTCCTCGTGAAAATGTGTCTCTGTGTGTATTTTATGTGTGACTGATGATATTTACTCTTACTGTCCATATGTTGTATGATTGGTTGATGACACATGAATAAATCTTAATAATAAATTAAAAGGCATAAAATTGTTTAAGCTTATAAACAATTGATTCACCCCCCCCCCTGTCAGTTGTTCTAGTATTTCCAACAAAATTGACCTCTCGTGTCTCGGGGATTCATGAAGGAGGAGCACGAGAGCTCAACACCTCAACTGGCGAGGTTGTGATGGGTGATAGTGTTTGGCCTAGCCTACGGTTACCTGTAGCAGGTGCTAGTGAGGAGGGAGCCATACCCATATAGCATCTCGGGTATCGGTGTTTGGAGAAAGGGGAGTCGAGAGTCTTGATTCTCGACTTGCGAGTTGCGAAAGGTGATTGCACTAAGGCCATCTTGTGGTCGTTTGGAGGAGCATAAGGAAAGAGAGGGTCTATGCTAGGCCCCATATAAGTCTCGAGGATTTTGTTCCTCAAAGAAAAAGATGAAAAATATAAGTTGTTGTAGTGGGTGTGTGACAACTAGGCCTCTTAGATATCTTGTAATTCGAGGTAGGTTTCATAAAAATTGGGTCTACATCCACTAGTCCAACCATTCCCAACTCATGAGGAGAATAATCTTCTAGCAAATCCACCCTTGCTAAAGTTCCCCAAACCTCCTCCCTACTAAGAGTAAAATTCAGGTCACCAACAATAATGATGTTTTTGTCCTTTATAATAGATAGTGAGAAAAAGTGATCTTAGGATATTAACTTGTGATCATATTTCCCATACATGTTCACCAAAGAGACTTGTTATTCCAAACTCCGAACCATGAACTCATTGCACAAACCTAAAGGAGTAATGAATTTTTTACTTAAAGTTAAGAAAGACTTGCACGCCATAAGAAGACCCTATTGACCCCCAGTTTTACTTGTGCAATTGAAAGGTTGAAATCCAATGAGATTACATCACACTGGTTCTATTGTAGGTGCATCTAGACATTGACATTGATCAAATCTCATTACAGAGTTACTTTCTTCAGATTCCAAGAAATTGGTATTTTTAGTACTTTTTTTGGTATTTGGAGATCTAGGAGTATTGAGACCTCGTTAAAAGAATTATAATGTAATATAAATATTCCTACTCAAGTATAGAAATCCAATACATATTCCATTTAATTTATTAAATCAAACTTTATACAATGCAATTCAACATCGTACTTAACAAAACACCATCTGAAAAACTAAAGCAATAAGTAAAGATAAAGTTACGAAAACAATAGTGAAGAACATATCATTGTAAGATATAGCTTGAAGACGACCATTGAACACCATTTTTTTTTATATATACAAAAATGTTGCATTTGACATTTAAGGAGATAAAGAATAAGGAAGCCACCAAATGTGGCAATAGTTTGTATAAGTGGTGAAATGAGTGAAAATATGAAATTAAATTATTGAATTATTTTTCAATACCATGATATTTTCCCATATATTTTCTTATTGATTTGCATGGATTTATATCAAAAACATCTAAACAATAGTTTCCCTCATGCATATTCTCGCCCCCACCATATTGGTTCAAGTATATGCATGTGTGTGCCCCTATATACTCCCTAATATAAAATAAGTTCAAGATTTTTGTGTCCCACTAGCCACTATTAAAAATTGTTGGTTAAGACACATGAGATAGGCTTTGAAATGATATTTTGGTGAGCCTCATTTTTCCATTAACAATTTCTCTATTTGTTGTAGCATATGCTTTGATGCAATATTTCCATAATATTTTGTGGAAGTAACCCCTATTTCATTAAATTTGGATTAAAAAGGAAAAATCTAGACTAAGAAACTGTGAATTTGAATTCGTGAAAGTGTCAACGTCGACCTTTCTAAAGTGTGAAATTGGGTTCTAAGAGTAGCAAGATTGAAGAGATGCAATAAAATAAAAACAAGAAACAATAGTGATTGTATTCTAGAGTTTTATTTTATAATAACTATTTAATGTAGCATCACTCAAATAAAATCTCATTCGTTAGTACCACTCCCACTCTCAACATTATGCTCCATGTGTTCTTGTTATTCCTTAATAGTTGCAATGCCCTTCTCATTTATTTTTATTTTCTCTCATGTCCATCCTACCCTTGGTGACCATGCCCATATGATGGTATTAACATCAATGAACATAATTTTCTTCCAAACCAACAACCCATTTATGTTTTTTACTGAAATAGATTTTATACAATTATTTGTTAACCTTTGATGTTCTAGATGGCTTCCACCATTGAACATTTACTTTGAAAGACTCAATAGTAGCATCTGGATCTTGGTAAACACTTCCATTTTGTGTATTCAACCATATCGCACAATATTTCTTTCGCGATTGTACTATGAGCATGTGTTCCTCTATAATCTCATCATTTGGACAGAATGGATATCTAGGCTTGTTGCATAGAGGTCCAACATAGCAATCCTCAATTATGGGGAAATTTTCCCTCAAGAATACTTCCATAACTTCATGCAAAGACTTTAAAGGAGCATTTTTTTTTATTTCCTGCCCTATGGATGGCCAAAAATTTATTGTTGAGGCTCAATGCTTTGAAAGAGAGTGTCCAAAGCTTTATATATGGTCTCCCAATAAATTATCTTTGGATGATAATATTGCTCCCCTATATTATCAATCCCTTTCTTCCATAATGAAATATATGTTTCTCATCCCTTTTTTACTCCATCCATATCATAAGTTTTCCTTATCGGAAACCCTATGTTAAAAATAACTAAGGTAAGAAGGGAAATTGTGTTCTATAGGGATATAAGAATTGGCTAACCACTACCTCTATTCATCATTGGAATTTTCATCCATGGGTTGACTCATACCTATTGTAGCAAGGCCCCATAGATGATGGGATACTATATCTTTAGGTATTTACTCATTATTAAGGATCCATAAATGGTAGGCCCATGGTAGATCATCTATTTTACCAAGAAATATCTTCATTGCAAAATAAGAAATGTGAAAGTCTTTGTTGTTAGAAAAACAGGATCACGAAGAAATAAAATAAAAAAAATGCAGAAATAAAACATTGAAGATACACAATAAAATAGTGATACATGTACACGTGGTTCACCCAGTGTGGGTTATGTCCACTAGAGGAATTACCAGGAACTTCCTTTTTATTATCCAACAGAATGAAGGGATACAACCTACAACACACATGTTGTAACTTCCTCTTCTTTCTCTCACAGTATCCTCTCTCAAAATACAATATTCACAATAATACACAACCGCAATACAATTCCCTCATAAAATAGGGTTGCCTTCTAGGGAAAAAAACCCTAAAATAACTTCTACCACTAGATCTGTGAATGAATTGTGTATCATGCAGTTTCTTTGACTTGCATATGAATTAGGAAGATAATCAGGAACCACAACCAACAATATCCCACTTGGATACTAATCAAAACAACTCCATTTTTGTTATACCTGTTGGAATATGATCCACCTTGGATATGGAAAATTTATCATCTTCACCTTTATGCTTGAAGGCCAACTGAAACTAAGAAGGAACTTAGTTTCCCCCTGGTTATTACCTTTGTTAACATGTATGTAGGATTTTGGCTAGTATGTATCTTTTCCAACTTCAAATGTCCATCTTCCAAGATGAATCATATGAAATGATACATGAGATATATATGCTTAGTCTTAGAATGGAAGGTTGAATTGTTTGCAAGTTGAATGTCACTCTCGTTGTCACAATACAACTTGCTATTCTCCTGCTTCTTTCCCAAATCCTCCATAAGCCTCTGTAACCAAATCATTTCTTTACTAGCCTTTGTAGCAACAACATACTCTGCTTACGTTGTTGAAAGTGCAACAACCTTTTGCAGTTTTGAAATCCAACTTATTTTTGTTCCACCTATAGTAAAAAATTACCATGTGTTGCTCCTCCTGCTATATTTATCACCTACCATATTTGAATCAACATATCCCTGTAGAATATTGTCTAAACCTCAAAAATATAATGCATGAGTTCTAGTACCTCTCAAATACCCGAGAATCCACTTTATTGCCTCCCAATGTTCTTTAACTGGATTGTTCATATATCTTCTCACAACTCCCACTGCATGTGCAATATCAGGTCCTGTGCAAGTTGAAATATTGTAACTTCGAAGAATACTCTACCTAAGAGGGAGTGTTGAATAATATTATTATATTATATTTATTAATTACACCCTATTGTGCCTTTGTAAAAGTCATCCCTTTTGTGCCTTGAAAATTAAATGTAAATTAAAGGGGTAAAGTGACAGGTCGGCCCAGACCTAATTAAGGGAGGCCAGAATACTATTTATAAAGGAGGCTAGCACATCATTTGCACACTCACTCGTGTTCTCTACAAAAAGAGGAAAAAGTGTGCAAGTCTTGGAGGAGTAGTTGTTGCAACTGGGGGTGATGTCAAGAAGGGTTTTTGGTCTATCTCTTGGTATCTATTAGTTAAATGGTGCACTGATCTTTCCTAGTGAAGGAGTAGAGGAGCATCTTCTGATTTCTTTTGGTCTATCTACATTGAAAAAAAAATTACTGGGTTTTCTTCCCCATGAGGGTTTCCCAGGATAATCTGTGTATCTCTATAATTTTTGTGATTACCTCTCTTTCAGTGATCTTGTTTATGCATCTAATGTGCTAAATGATTATAATAATAAAGAAGAATCGTAATTTCTAGTTGTATAAGTAAAACTCCAACAATGTATATCAAAGAAGGCCTGGAAGAGACCAATTCACAATTTATAAATATGTAGCTAGCCTCAACACACCCTCTCCCAGATTCAATTTTCAATGTTGCAACTACTACAGAATTAGGGTTTCTGCATAAACCCTAAGTGTGACATTTTCCCTATTTAAGTAGGACATTGGGGGAAGTAACCACATCTAGGAACTCTCCCTAGGAAGGCACATCTAGTCCCTAGATAAAAATTCTAAAATTTGAAGTTTGTAAAATTAGGGCTTCCTCATAAAACCCTAAGTTGCAACTGCAGTTGAAGTACTAGTTGCAGTTGCAGTTGCAATTGCAGTATCAGTTGCGATTGCAGTATCAGTTGTAGTATTAGTTTCAGTTGCAGTGCCAGTTCCTTCATGTCAGTTATAATACCAGCTGTAGTTCCAACAACAACTGTAGTGCCAGTTGTAGTGAAAGTTTTTTGTGAAGTGTTGGGACTGATTTTTATTGCCCTAATGCGCCTTACCCTAGAAAATCTCCATATAAATTTAAGTTACAAGGGTATTTTCAAAAGAAATGATCCTTTTTCTAAACAACAATTGTAGATCCAAAAGGATCTCAGATTTAGCACATTTATAGGAACAATGCACCCCAGGTTTGATTACTTTGATATGTCTATATTTGTTATGGAATTATTGTGATCTTATGAACATCTAGCTTGTATTTGGATCTGTTGAATTTATGACTCTCATACTGATCACTGGTCAAAATTAAAGTCAAATTATTAGATTGATTAAATTTGAGATTATAGAGTTTATTCTCTAACCTAGTTTTCTGTCAAGAAAGCATATTATCTTAGTACAGAGGACAGGTTGAAGAAAATACTTGTCATCTTGAGTGAAGGAGACTCGGAAGAAAAGAAACACACTCATTCTTGAGGACAAGACTCCAAGTTCCAGGTTTGATTGATTAAATTGATAAGATTCAAATTTACACATATCAAGTTTGATAATTGCTAAACACTATAGTTGTGATAGCGATCTTTGAAAAGTTTTATTATTGAATAATTGGTAGCATGTGAGCACTATTGAGATAAATTATTATTGTAATCATTTATTATATATAACCAACATCTCCTCTAGGATAAACTTATTGTTTTGTTTCCAAGTTACCATGGAGGAATGATTGATCACAACACTAGAAGAGTGCTTCTCTCATTCCTTATTATTGTATTTTTTACTTTTTACCCTTGTTTCAGGTAGGTCACAAGTGATAGCTCTGAAGGAGCTACTGTGATCATTGTTCTCACTGTTTTTTTATTATTATTATAAAGAGTATTATTCTTGTCTACTATTTCTCCCTTGTTGTTCTTGTTCTGGGAAGGTCATAGGTGATAGTCCTGAGGGGGATACAATGACGGTTGTAGGAGGAAACATAATAGATGAGACATGGAGTAGAATATCCGAGTTGTATACATGACCATATACATCCATGTATCGAAGACGAAGAAGAAGAAGCTAATTTTTCTAAATACACAACATCTCAGAACATGAGGAGCAAAAGGATCCAAAGATAACAGAACAAATCCATCTAGTGAATTTGATCACTCTTGAGATCATCAAGAAGAGTTAGTAGAGCTAGAAGATCCTACCCAGAATCAATGCAGTAATTAGGAAGAGACCAACATGGTCTCATGAAACTTTGAATGACACAAAGACATATAACATTGATGTGCCATATTAGAAGGAGAAGATGGCTCTGAATATTGTATACACTCAGAGGGAGTCAAGCTTCAAAGGAAGCGTGGAGACTCAGAGTGAGCATGATCTCAGAGAGGAACATATGGGGAAAAGAGACACCTTCCAGGACTGAAATACATATGCCATGAGTTTAGAAGACTATATCATAGCTTCAGAGACTTCTATTAGATGTGAAATCTCCCGGGAAGATTTCCTTGTTTTAGTGACATAGGAGGAAGTCAATCAGAAGGACTGGGATATGGATTTTTCCTTGAGACTAGAAGGGAATTCAATGGTGACTTCCAATATTGATCTAATAGAAAAATCAAGTTGCAGATAATAGTATGAATATGTAAAAATATTTTATTGTGTCCAGAGGATTCTCCCAGCAAGAGGGAGAATACTATGATGAAACACTTGCTCCAGTAATCGAAGAAATAGTTCCATTATTTGTGAAGACATCCAGAACAACCATGATTTCGATACCATATGAGATTCATAGGGATCAGTCCCTGTATTTGAGTTTGAGTGTTCTCCATGAAATAAGAAAAGATACCTTCAATATCATCCACTCTTAGTTTCAGATGAAGTTGTTGTCATGATAGAATAGAGGATATACTCTCAAAGTTTAGGAGTTACAGTGAGAATGGAGCAGTCATTCTCAGTTTCATAAAAATCAGCTGCAGGTGCAGAGTTCCAGTTCTAGAAGGAACAAGTTGCAAAGAGAATAGAGGACATACTCTCAGGCAGTGAGACAGATAGTGCTTTGCAGAAAGCACATAGAACCAACACATGATTATGCAGATTGAGTTGCAGTTGAACAAGTGTGTCAGGTTGGTACAATGTGATGTGAAAATTTGGTTTCAAAGTACAAGACAGGAAGACTCGTGTCTGCAAGTTGAAGCAAGCTCCAAGAGTTTGGTATGGAAGGATTGATAGTTTTCTAATGATCTTGGGCTTTACCAAGAGTAAATTTGATCCCAACCTTTATTTCAATATTGAGAATCATGTACGAATTATATTGTTGCTATATGTGGATGACTTATTCTTGAAAAATGAAAAAAATCGCATCACAGATTGTAAGAAGAATATTTCCGTTGAATTTCAAATGAAGGACTTAGGCCCGGTGCACTATTTCTTAGGTCTTGAAGTATGGAAGAGCCTAGAATATATTTTCCTTAATCAAGGAAAGTATGTTGTGGAAATTATGAAGAGATTCAACATGATGGACTATAGAGCCATGTCCACTCCTATGGAGACGAATCTGGAGTTATTGGTTGATACTTCATCATAAATAGTTGATGTTACTCTTTATAGACAGATGATTGGTTCGTTGATGTATCCAATGAATACTAGACCAAATATATGCTTTTTTGTGAACACCTTGAGTCAGTATCTGGTGGAGCCTAGTCGTATTCACCTTGTAGTTGTAAAGCATGTGATGAGATACCTTAAGGGTAGATTGGAATATGTCCTTTTTTATACTAGATATTGTGACTTCATATTGTATGGCTATACTAATTCATATTGGGTTGGAAGTTCTTCATACAGAAGAAAAACAAAATTAAAAATAAAAATAAAAAAGTAGCACTTCAGGAAGTTGTTTCAGTTTAGGGTCATCCATGGCTTCGTAGCAAAGGAGGAACAAATCCAATATTTCTCTCAGTACAGAAGAAGAGGAGTACATTACACCATGCTCCTCCATTTGTGATGTCATATGGCTTCATAAGTTGTTGAGAGGTCTATTTGACCTAGAGATGGATGTTATCGTGATCTTTTGTGATAACCAGAGTTGCATAAAGA
The DNA here is from genome assembly GCA_009831015.1 of Picea engelmannii. Lineage (NCBI taxonomy): Eukaryota > Viridiplantae > Streptophyta > Pinopsida > Pinales > Pinaceae > Picea > Picea engelmannii. Next base: position 2,397,444 of record ML776705.1, on the reverse strand, counting down.
TGATAGAGAACCTAGTGTTCCATGATAAGATGAAGCACATTGAGATCTAGTACCACTACATTCACGATATGTAACAAAAGGGACTTGTGATACTCCAATATGTTGGCACAGATGAGCAGGTAGCATATGTGTTAACAAAGCCTTTGTCTCAAGTGAAGTTTTATTACTTATGAGACAAGCTTGGCGTAGTATGAAAGGACTTCTCTTGAAAGGGGGAGTGATGTTAATGATACTATGGTATACAAAACACCAACAAGGTAGCTCATTAGGATTTATATCATAGGGGATTTATCATCTCTCGACAGATCCCGTAAGGTCCGGATGGACGGTTTGTTGGATTTCCTATGTATGTATATACTTGTTGTGGTCAGTAGTGTGGAAGCTCGTTAGGATTTATATCCTAGGGGATTTTATTATCCCTAGACAGATCCTGTAAGGTCCATATGGATGGTCTGTCTAAGTGCCCACTATTATTGTTTTTGTTGCTACTTTTGACGCTCTTGTCTCATTCTATTTCCATTGATGTTGTTGTTCCAACTTCGTGATGTTGATGTTGTTGTTCCAACTTCGTGTTGTTGATGTTGATGTTCCATCTTCATGTTTTTTATGATGATGATGTTACTCCAGCTCCGCACGGGAGATTATGATGATGATCAGTTTCTACTGATGTTGATGATGAGAAAAACTTATGATGATTTATATATATGAAATATAGTGTTCCAGATGTTGATGACGATGTCTCCTCCTCTTGGTTTTTTATTGATTCTAGACAGTTATTATTGATGTTGTCAGTAGAATATCCTTCTTGTTAAGGGGGAGTGTTGAAATATTGTAACTTCAAAGATTATTCTACCTAAGAGGGAGTGTTGAATAATATTACTATATTATATTTATTAATTAGGCTCTATTGTGCCTTTGTAAAATTTGACCCTTTTGTGCCTTGACAATTAAATGTAAATTAAAGGGGTAAAGTGACAGGTCGTCCCAGAACCAATTAAGGTAGGTCAGACTATTATTTATAAAGGAGGCTATAACCTCATTTGCACACTCACTCATGTTCTCTACAACAAGAGAAAAAAGTGCACAAGTCTTGGAGGAGTAGCTGCTACAACTGGGGGTGATGTCAAGGAGGGCTTTGGTCTATCTCTTGGTATCTGTTGGTTAAGTGATGTGATACTCTTTCCTAGTGAAGGAGTAGAGTAGTATCTTCTACTTTGTTTTTGGTCTATCTATATTGAGGAAGGTTTTGTTGGGTTTTTTTCCCCATGAGGGTTTCCCAAGATAATTTGTGTGTCTCTATTGTTTATGTGATTTCCTCTCTTTCAGTGATATCATTTATGCAACTCATGTGCTAAATAATTATAATAACAAATAATAATTGTAATTGCTATCTATATAAGTAAAACTTCAACAATCCACACCATAGCATACATCAAGCTACCAAATTTTGATGAATAAGGGACCCTCGACATGTATTCTATCTTCTCCTGTGTCTTGGGACAAATTTCCTTTGTTAGACTGAAATGGGTGGATAAAGGTGTACTAATTGGTTTTTCATTTTGCATTATAAACCTCTCCAACACCTTATTTATGTACTCACCCTGAGATAGTGTCAATATTCTATTTTTCCTATCTCTTGTTATTCTCATACCAAGGATTTTCTTTGCAACACCTAAATCCTTCATCGCAAATGAATTAGCTAATTTCATTTTGAGCACATTTATATTCTGCATGTTAGACCCTGCAACAATCATGTCATCTACATACAATAGCAAGATAATATATCTTCCATTTTCTAGCCTCTTAAAATAAACACGATGATTATAATGACATCTAATATAACCTTGTTCTATCATAAACATTATAAACTTCAAATACCACTGCCTTGGAGCTTGCTTTAGGACATACAAGCTCTTGCTTTAGGCCATACAAGCTATATTTCAACCTGCATACTAAATTCTCCTTTCCTTTGACCTCATACCCCTGTGGTTGTTGCTTATAAATTTCTTCCTCCAAATCCCCATGGAGAAAAGTTGTTTTTACATCTAACTATTCAAGATGCAAATATTCTACTCTCACAAGACATAAAATATTCCTAATTGAATTCATTTTAACAACAGGAGAAAATATTTTATCAAAATTTATACATTTCTTCTATACAACCCCCTTTACAACAAATTTGTCTTTGTACCATTTTTTTCCTCCATCGTCTTCCTTCAAGCTGTAAACCCATTTATTATACAATGCTCTTTTTCCTTCAGGCAACTAAACCAAGTCCCAAGTCTTGTTATTTACGAAGGAATCTATTTCCTCTTTCATTTCTTTCTCCCACTTCTTTTAGTGTCTACCTGCATTGCCTCTTCATAACTTTCGGGTTCACCAGATTCAGTCAAAAGTAAATAATACAATGAAGGAAAGTATAATTTAGTGGGTCTACTTAACATAGTAGATCTTCTAAAAACACTTGCAGGATTTTGAGGTACCTATTTCTCTTGTTGTTGTACATTTTGATTTTCTAGTACATTTGGAATTTCTTTTTCAGTGATCTCATCAAGCACTGTGTATTCTGGTTTTTCTTTTTCCTATTTCTTTCCTTGCAATTGATCTTTGTACATGACCTTCTCATTGAATATGACATCTCTACTTCTAATGATTTTTTTATTTTCATAATCTCATACACGATAACCAAAATCATTAACATTGTATCCAATAAAGGTACACTTCTTGGATTTTGCTTCAAGATTTGTTCCATTTTCTTTATCAATATGGACAAATGCTTCACAACCGAAAGTCTTCATAAATGGACAGTTTAGCTTTTTACCGATCCATTCCTCCTTTATAATTCCACCATCCAAAGATATTGAAGGTCCTCTGTTTATTAAGTAAACAACATTATTTACAGAATCTTCCCAAAACTATAAGGTAAAACTTGCATGCAATCTCATACTCCTTGCATGCTCCATGATTGTCCTGTTCATCCTTTCTGACGCACCATTTTCTTATAATGTTCCTGAAAGTGTCTTCTCTCTATGAATCCCATGGTATGAATAGTAATCATCAAACTCCTTGTTGCAATATTCACCCCCATTGTTTGATCTGAGACATTTCAACTTTTTTCCTATCTCATTCTCAACCAAATCTTTTCATTTCTTAAAAGTGTCAAAAACATCATATTTTTGTCGAATGCAATAAACCCAAGTTTTTCTAGTTACATCATCAATAAAAGTAACATAACAACGAGATCCACCAAGAGATGGTACCTAAGTTGGTCCCCATACATATGTATGCACAAGCTCTAACCTTTCACTCTTGTTTTCCTTCCCAACTATGATAAATCTGACTCTTATGTTTTCCATAAACACAATGCTCGTAGAAATCCAAATCAATTTTTTTAAGATCTAGCAACAAATTTATTTTGTGAAGTATCTGCATCCCCTTCTCACTCATGTGTCCAAGCCTATGATGCCAAAGTGTTGTATCCACTCATGTAGAATCTAAAGAGATATAATATTCAGTATTACCAGTACATAAATACAATGTACCTACCTTCTCTCATTTTACTATCAACGATGATCATTTGGTGACCTTCTACGCCTTATCTTTAAATGTAGATATACAACCTTCACTTTCCAAATACCCTATTGAAATTTGACTTTTCCTTAGATCTAGAGCATGTCTTACCCCTTTCAACAACCATTGGTTTCCATTCTTTTTATTTATTTGTACCTTGCCCGTTCCAACAATTTTTCATGGTGCATCATCACCCAAATGAACATGTCCAAAATATCCTTGAGCATAATCTTGAAAATGTTTCCTATAGGGTGGGCATGAAATGAAGCCCCTGAATCTACTACCCAAGAATCAGAAATATTATCTATAGAAAAAATCAAAGCATCTTGTAACACATCACCTATTACATTTGCTTCATGATTTTTTTCTTGTTGTCCATCTCTTTGTTTCTTTGGAGCTCTACAATGTTTATTCATATGTCCTCATTTCTTCCCATAATTACAACACTCTATCTTTCCTATTCTGGATTTGGATATGTCCTTCCTAAATTCTCGTGGTTCCATGAGCCCTTTCCTCTATCCTTTTTTCTTCTCTTGTTCCCCACAGTCAACACATTACCTGATGTATCACATGTGCTTTTTCGTCGCATTTCCTTGCTAAGGATAACACCAACAACATCATCAAATTTCAAAGTTTTTGAACCAGATATAGAGTTACTTATATCCGTGACCAAGTCGTTCCAACTTTCTGGAAATGGGCACAATATTAGAAGAGCCCTAACCTCATCATCAAAATCCACTTTTACATCACTTAGTTGATTAGTAATCATATTAAATTCTTTTAAATGATCAGTGAAAGACCCACCTTCTTCCATATTCATATTAAATAATCGTTCATTATAAATACCTTATTGGATGCTGAGGTTTTTTCATACAGTTTATCCAATGCATCCATCAGATCCTTCGTTGTCTTTTATTTTGAAATATTGAAACCAACGATGCTACCAAGCTCAGCCATATCATTCCCAGTGCCTTTCTATCAAGAACCTCCCATTCTCCATCCTTCATGGCCATCTACTTCTTTTCCATTCTTCGCATTGGTAGGAATAGATCCTTTTGATATAAATAATCTTCCATTTTCATCTTCCATAGCTGGTAGTTTTGGCCATTAAATTTCTCAACCTTAAACCTTCACCCTTCCACCATTGCTCCTACTCGATCTAGGAAACCTCTTTTCCTATGAGTTACCTTTCACCTTGATACCAGTTATTATAAAAATAGGATCGCGGAACAATAAAATAAAACAAATGCGTAAATAAACACATAACATACACAATAAAATAGAGACGCAAATATATGTGGTTCACCCAGTGTGGGCTACATCCACTAGAGAAATTTCTAGGTCCTTCCTTTTTATTATCTAGCAAAATGAAGGGATACAACCTACAACACACTCGTTGTAACTTCCTCTTCTTTATCTCACAGTCTCCTCTCTCAGAATACAATATTCACAATAATACATAGCCGCAATAAAATTCCCTCATAAAAGAGGGTTTCCTTCTAGGGAAAAACACCCTAACATAACTTTTATCATCAGATCTACGACCTTATAATGAATGGTCCAGATTGACTATGACATTACAATATTTGAATTGAAAAAAAATGAAAAATTTGGCCCCCTCATGGCCGGGGGAGGCATGAATTGTGTATCTTGTAGTTTCTTTGACCTACATATGAATTAGGAAGATAATCAGGCTCCACAACCAACATATTCAATTACTATCGACCCGAAATCAAGATTCTCCAATTTGAATTCATTACCATGAAGAAATGGTTTTGTGCAAATCTGGTTTCACTACTCAATTTAATTGGTTTTTGTGCCAAGGATAATTCCCAATAACATTGTCAGAAAACTATATTCTACATCAAATGTTCAAACCCAACAAGTGATAATCACCCATTTTGCCATTCATTACATTCAGTGAAGGAAATAAACAAGATACACGGTGCTTTGTTCTTACCATTTCCATTTCCATTTCAATCACGTCATCGCTAACTACGTTTTCTCATTCGATTGTGTGTAGGTACAAATAAGCAGGTACCTATCATACCTATCATCCTCGAGTGAGGGAATTTCTTGAGGGAGGGGGGAAAGTGTTACGACGTCCAACACATCTAAAAGAGAAAGGTCAACTAGAGGTGAAAAGGTCAGAAAAAAATTGTGTAGGCGCATAGAATTATTTCTTACTAAGGAGGTTCATGTTCATATGACAATGAGAGAATAGGTGACGTCGAGGTTCCTTTGAGGTACAAACATCTATTGATACCATGGGTACCCGATGAACTTCCTTAGTTGTACATTGACTTATGTGTCAATGAGAGGATTTATCACATTGCTCCATCGTCCATACATGGTCTAGGCCTATTTTCCATGGATGGCATAAAGGTGAAAGATGGAAGACTTGTTGAGTTGATGGAGTATGTCGAACTATGATACAACTATGGATATTGGTTGAGTTTGGTCTGATATATGCCAAGTATGCATAGATATGTAGTCACTACAAATTACATACAACTAAAAGACAATGATCACAATAAAGGAATAACGATGTATATTGATGGAAGGCCAAAGGCGTCGGGAAATATTGAAGGGATTATTAATAGTACAAGACTAGGGACAACAAGAAAGAAACCCAATTGTATATTTGAGGGGCATAAGGAAATCAAATATTCATATGTGCAGTGAAAACAATAGCTACAGGGGAATATTTGTTGATCAATTATGATTTGAATCGAATCAATGGAAGCACTGCTATTATGGGGGTAAACATGTTCTACCAGTATATCAAACCTGTAATTAATGTTTTCCTTTTTATATCTGAAACATAAATTTGAATATCTCATGCTTCGTATATTATTGTCTTATAACATTATAAATTGTCATACATCTTATCATGTGGCAGGGTGATCATGGGAAGGAACTGGCTAGCTCGGAGCAGGTATAACAATGAATTTCATATCAATTATTTATTAGAATAATTTAATTAGCATGTTTATTTATTGATGTAGACGAGAATATCGTTGGAGCAGGATGATTTTTTGAATGAAATATATTATTTCGTCAACCCGGTGAAAACAATTAAAAAGGCCTTGAAAAAGGAAAATATGTTATAACCCTAATTTGCACCAGACATGCTTACCTGGCATCAGGACATCTCATTTTCCATTTTTTCCAAGCCACTACTGAACAACTTCTTAAAAACACCCTTTTTGAAGGCACACGGACCTTGCTCCACTATTGCACGTGTGTATACGCTAGATGATCCACTACATCATGCATATACCTACAAAAGCACGAAAAATAGAAAGTTGCAGAAGAAATACAAATTTTCGGGTAGGTTTCCTAAAATTGTTTGACCGCCTACATCCGGTCATTCAACCAAATACCTAGCCCTTTTCATCCTATAAACGAAGGGGTAGGGGTCCAATTTGGAGAGAGGAAAATAATTGTAAAGAAACACTACCCAATTTTTCATTCCCTTTGCCCCAACATTTTGCAACAATTGTGTGAAGAGAAGCATATACAGAAGCAGTTGGAGCATAGTTGAAGAGGAGCCCAAGACCAGATTTGAGGAGCAGTGGCCGATCTCACTATTGTAAGTTACTCTTGTGAGATGAATAAAAGAAGTACTTTTCCCGTCCCACCATATGAGGTTTTTAATGTTTAATATTGATTATATTTTGATAGAATCTCTAACCCATTAGTTCATAGATTATATGCATGTTTGGAGTTCTTTGTTTGTCTGTTTGTGAATGTAGGTCAGATTTGCGAGGAGATTTGCAGTTAAGGAGCGACTGAACGTTAAAGTATCGACACCAAACATGGAAACTAAGGTACAATAACTTGATCTTTTTAACCTTATATTTACATATGAATAATGGGGTTTATGATTGGGATGATGGTAAGAAGTAGTTGACTTTAGGTCATTTCTGCATGCATTATAGAACCCTTAATGCTAGTCCATAGGGGGGATTTCCCACTCACAACAAAATTGTTGACCATACTGGGGAGATATCTAGGGTTTTTGGGGATACTTTTTGGGTGTTTTAAATTGGTTTTATTACCTTTTTTCTGAGTTCCTACAAGAGTATGAGCTAGTAGGGATTCTGCTCTTCCATACCAGTACTCTCTGCTTTCTTTGCTTGACTACTTTTTTCTTTTCCGGGAAGCTACAGAGGCATACGCAACCTGTAGAAGGCTTGCACATGTATACACATGCCCTGACTTCACACAGCCCACGTACATACGCTGGTTGCTGAAGGATCAGTAGCATGTCTGAGTCCAGAATTTTTTTTTTAAAGAGAGGCAGTCATTTTCTTCCTTGTCAGAAGTGATCCTTCTCAGGGGTTTTCTAGATCTAGTTCTGGTCTCTTTTTTTGCAGTCTGTAGCCTAGGTATAACCTTAGATTAGCTTGGTTTTAACAAAGTTTCCTTGCATCTTTTTCTATCAAAGTAAGTTTATGTGTCTTCAAGATATTCTAGTTCTCAGTACTAGTACTCCCTACCAGTGCTTGATTGCTTGTTTTTCAACTTTTGAGGAGTTGTAGAGGTGCACGCGGCCTGTAGTCGACCTGCACGCATGTGCACACACACTGACCTTGCACAACCTGCGTACATCCATTGGTTGTTCAACTGTCAGTAGCATACCTGTTGAGAAATTGTTTTTTTAGAATAGGCAGTCATCCCCTTCCCTGTCAGGGATCACACCTCTCAAGGATTTTCTTGACCTAGTCAAGGTCTCTATCATAGCAGTCTGTAGCTTAGGTTTGATTACATCATAGCTTTCTTTTTCATTAAAATTTTTCCTTTGTTTTTCTATAATAGGGTTTTTAGACAAGTTTGAGAGTCTACTTCATCAGCTTGTGTGTTATTTTCAGTAACTCTTTTCCATATGCGCTTAGGCCAGAAGTCATTTCTTGGTATTTACTTGTCGTCATTTTTCCTTTTTTTTTTTAAGAATTAAACAATAAAAAACAAATCTTTTATTTCTTGGTTTGGGTAAGTAGTTGGTTGTTTGCATTAATCATCAGGAAAAATATTGTTTTTGTAAGTTCTTGGCTGATTGAATTAGGACAATAAGTAGCTCGTAGTCGAGTGAAATCTTGTTTTGAGTTTTCTGTTAAAAGATCTTAGAAAAAAAGTTTGAAAAGTTGGTTAAAGAATTTGAATGTGCAAATTTGAATTTGTGAAGAAGTAATTTGTTTCCAGTCTCATTATATGCTCTTCTCTTTTGTCTCTAAAAAACATCATTGGTTTCACTTTCATTCCCTTTGACTTAAGACAACCACTAAAATTAACAATTAATTAAAATCAACTAGACTTTATGTTTGTAGGGTCCATCAACTAGTCTAGGCTAGAGCCTTGATTTAGGATTGGAGAGGAAACTCTTCAAGGCTGCAAAAACAAACATAAGAGTCTGTTCTCGGGAGTGTTAAAAGTCCAGTATCATGAAATTTATATGGAACCCCCCTATAACACAGGGGCTAAACACAAGGTTGTGTGCGAAAAGGTAGCGAAGATAACCCATCCAAAGTCGGACCAAGCATAGTGGGGAATGCATATAGAGGGATTATCTTGGGATTTCGTTGATTGCATTTGCCACAGAGCTTCCTGGGTCTTGAATCCATTCGAGGTCCTCAATCATCTTCTGGAACACTTTCTTTTGATACCCTTGATAGGATTTGGGCTTGATACCCTTCTCATTGCAGTCCACCTGACTGTCGATTGTACCTGCCTGGTGATTGTTTGCGTGTTGGCAACCTAGTTGCCTATCATTCTAGGAAATTACACAGGTGACTACGGGGGTATACCGCGATACCTAAGACAGACATCGAGCCATGCTTTACAGAGTATATCCAGAGGGTGATTCCGTATTCGAGTTTCACTTGCACAGGTAAGTTTCTCTAGTGTTGTTTGTTGTAACTGTTCTTCCAACTAGCTAGTGACTGCTTGTTTTATCTCATAGGTACTTTTTCTAGTGCGTGCTGGTTTTCAAATGATTATAGATAGCCCTAGTGTGTCTTTGATATTCTCACACAATGGAGGATTAGGAGTTCCACCAATTGCGAAGGCTTTTGGGCCTGCCACCGGTCTCCTAACTAATCGATTCTAACTGCGCCCGACCCATCTTCAAGAGAAGAACAATTGATTCTGGAGGAGCCAACCATTTCAGACCTTGGAGTGGAAGCTCTTGGTCTGTACGAACCTCCAAACACTGATCTATCAACGATCATCATCGTACAGGTTTATCCTTACAAGCACTTGATAGTGTCTCAAGCATCAATGGAACCAAACACTGCTACTTCTTCTGGGAATACTCATATTCCCTCCATGACTGTCACTACAAGGGGTTTTCCACCTCCTAACCAACCATCACCAGTCCAAGCCACTATGGTCTCAAATGCTTCTACCTGGGGCAGCAGTTTGATTCTGTCTATGGTGGCGATCACTACCTCGTTTATCCAGAGTGCGATAGGCCCTCCATTCTCATACGGGATTCCTAGCTTCGGTACAAGTATTGTACTTTTCTTCTCCAATCTACAAAATTTAGGTCTAGGGGTAGGGAGTTCCAACGCTCCTCTATAAGGATCTACGGGGGAACTTCATCTCCCTTTATCACTTTCCCTTACGTCGGGGGTCATATACCTCCTTCGTCCCCTTCGCTCGGCGATGTTCATCAACACTCTGTTGGTCCAAACGTAAACTCGTTTGGAGAAAGTAGTCAAGCACTCCCTTCTTATAACATGTTAGTTGGTTTGACACCGTTCTCTTTGATCGGTGCATTTGGTCACAACGCTTTCTCATCATCTGTCGTCTCGGTCGGGGGCAACCCTAGTTATGGACAACAACATCCTGTATAGGGTACTATTCCTGCACAGGGGGCACACTTAGGAATTCATTCCTCACAAGGACCTTGGAATCCATGGCAGGGACCAGTTTCCTTGTCAGGGATGTCAATCAGGAGCAAACCTTTCCATACCCAATGGAACCCTGGGCAAGTCTCAACACCTATGCCCATCAGATTAGTAGGGGGAAACCCTTACCAAAATCCTTGTAATGTGATGCATGTCCATCCCTTTATGTCATATTACGGGAATCAGTCGATTACGTCTCAACAAGCGCATAATCTGTACATTGGTCACAACCATGTTTATTACCAGAGCCCTAACCAACAACCTAAATTTTCCTGGCAACCTAGTGCCAACCAAAATCCAGGCTCCTTTTTCCCTGGTTACAATCCACAACCCAAACTACCATTTCTAGAAACCCTACATTTGCCAGAATTGACAAGGTTATTAAACGATCCCATCTATCACGATCTAAGTTGGCCTCCTATGCTGACCAAGTTACCTTCAGACATTCCAAAGTTCGAAGCCAAGCCTAATGAATATCCTAGTGATCATGTGACTACCTTCCACTCATGGTTCTCGTCCAACTCTTTGAGAGACGACTCCTTCCCGTTGCGATTGTTTCAACGCACTCTCATAGGGAGTGCTACGAAATGGTACATTGAGCTCAATTGCTCACGATACTCTTCCTTCGGTGAATTGGAAATGGATTTCTTAAACCATTTCCGATTACCTGTGAGATATGACGCTGACATTGAATTGTTGGACAACTTCGAACAGACAAAAGAAACCCATATCTCGGATCACATTCGAGAATGGAGACGTTGAAAGAGATTGATAAAAGTGACAGTCCCACCAACATTCTTGCTAGAGTTTTTCCTTAAGTCTTAATACCCCAATTATCTAAATACATCGCAACATCTGGGGTGTTTTCCGAGGAAGACGCGATAATGAAAGCCCAACAACTAGAGCTGATTTACTCTTAGTCTGGTTTACTCTATGAAATTTTGTCAAATGCACCAAGGTCAATACTTGAAAAGACCAGACAGAGGTCTAGACCAAATGTCGATGACATTATTGGTTTAGAAAAAATGAATCTTGTTGATCCATTGTCAAATCAATTGCAACAATTGTCAATATAACAGACAATGTCTATCTAGACCACCGGTGCGGGTGTTCCCCCTACCCAAAAGTTGGATGTACACAGTGTGCAAATGACAAACACAAAGGCCACCCAACAGCCTAACGAAAAGAAGAAAAAATGAAAGAAGGGTAAGGGGGACAAGAAACCCATTGATAATGTTGGCAAGGGCGACACTGAAAAGAAGAATTCAAAGTATCCTTGTAATATTTGCAAGGAGGACCACCCGACACATCAGTGCCCTCAACTTGCGGAGGCCCAGAAGTTATTGGCACAGCAACAACCTGTTGTGTTAATGAACCTATTTCCACATGGGAAAAACCTAACCCAAGCCTCTTCGAGCACCGAGGGGGGTAGTCATGGATCCCCCTGTCTTCGATTAATCCTTCGTCCATGAATGTATACATGATGAAAGGTAGCGTTGACATAGAAACTAGGACATGCAACTACGGAATGCTAAGCACCTCTGAGAAGAGTAAATAAGTTTAAAACCCACCTCTTCCTCTCCATATTGAAAAGACATTGGGAGAAACAATGACATGCATCCCAAAAGGTGCGTTCAAGAAAGATTTTCACAATCCGAATGTGAGGGCCGCCCAGAACTACTCTGTGGTGGAGGATTTGTCACAAACCCCTTGTGCAATGTCTACTTTGGAAGTCCTCTAGAGTTTCACTTCCCAAAGAAAGGATTTGTTAGCTGCCTTAGGATCTGCTGAGACTTGTAATCCTCGAATTATCATGCTTGATACGACCGACTTAAAACCTCATCTTCCTTACCACGTAGCTTTTTAGATAGTAGTGGCTTACACCACGAAAACTTTTACCCGAAACATTTTCCCTACAGTGGTTGATGAGGGTGCCTTGACATGCATGATGTCTTTAGCATGTTGGAAGGCCATCGGCCAACCCATTTTGTCCCTGTCACCTACTCTTCTTACGGCTTTCGACGATCATTCTTTCTGGCCACATGGGATCATCCCCTACTTCCCTATGCAATTTGGGGGTAAAACTATGTGCGTCGAAGTCGAAGTGGTCGATGCATCTCTCGACTACAATATCTTGTTAGGAAGGATTTGGACCTATGCTATGAAATCATTGGTCACGACAATTTTTTGGGTCTTGTTGTTTCCACACGAGGTTCATATCGTGACCATTGATCAGTTATCCTTCTCTTGTCCTGACCCTTCATCCAGAGTCTCCACGGTCCCGGTGATTGATAACCCTCAGCCTGGCATTGTCAATGTAGGGGTTGGTTTGTTCCCATCTTTGATGGGTAGTTTCGATTACCCATCTTCGATCGGCAATGTCCATTTCATGTCAGCTATCCCCGACCAGCCTCAGGGTGAAATTTTTCAACTCTCGTCATTTCGCACAACATACTTTAATTATCTGTGGACTCTTCCTTCCCCATCAGCTATGTTGGAAGGGACATAGCACCATGGCATGGCCATGCCTCTATCCACGACAAAAGTTGCATACTCTATTATTTAATAAGATTCCGTCGACCCCGACCCAACTCTTGCACAAGAGTTAGATCCGATGCTCGAGCCTATTTGGGCTCAAGGTTCCCTTGTTGATATAGATTCTTTAGACTTAGTCCTTCCCTCAGACGAGGAAATTATTGAGGCAATGACTAGTCTAGATAGACCCTGGGATGATCTTCATCATAGATCTTACTTCCTCCTAGAGTTAATAAGAACTGAAGCAGGAGAATTCACTCTGACTATGAATAGAGATAAAGATTGTCCTATCAATCCTTTGTCAACGCACACAATTTAGGCCAAAGGAAATATGGAAACAATAGCTGAAACAATACCTATTGACATCTCCAGAACCCCAGGCATCGTGGAGAATATCTTCGTCGGAGCAGACTGCTCCCCTGAGGAGATTCAAATCTACATGAATTTATTTAAAGAATTATGCGACGTATTTTCCTGGTCTTACGAGGAAATGCCAGGCATAGATCAAACAATCATCGAACATGAAATCACGACTTATCCCAATATTAAGCCAGTCCAACAGAAGCTTCGTCCAGTCAATCCTAAGAAAGCAGCGGCTATTAAGGCTGAAGGAGAGAAACTACTTAAAGTTGGTTTCATCTACCCCATCCAATTGACTCAATGGGTGTCGAATCATGTACCAGTCAATAAAGAATAGGGTATGATTCACATATGTATGGACTTCCGTGATCTGAACAAGGCCTGCCTAAAAGATAATTTCCTCACGCCATTTATTGACCAGATAGCAGATGAATGCATAAGTTGCAAAGCCTTTTCTTTCATGGATGGTTTTTCGGGATACAATCAAATACAGATCAAACCCGAAGACCAACGCAAAACCTCTTTCATTTGTCTGTGGGGTACATTCGCTTATCGGAAGATGCCCTTTGGTCTTAAAAATGTTGGAGCTATGTTTCAACGGGCCATGTATTTTGATTTCTATGACATCAAACACATAGTCGATGCTTATATCGATGATTTAGCGTCACGATCTCGCAAGATAGTTGATCATCCAGCATACCTCTGACTTATCCTTGAACGATGTCACTACTACCGAATCCGCTTGAATCCAAACAAGCGCAATTTTTGTGTCACATCCAGTCGTCTACTAGGTTTCATAGTTTCAACAATAGGGATAATGGTCGATCCTCTAAAGGTTGAGGCAATAGTTCAATTGCCTCCGTCGTGCACCATCCCTCAGCTTCAAAGTTTGCAAGGAAAAGAAAACTTTTTACGGCATTTCATCGCAAACTATGCCAAGATCACAAAGGGTTTTATGCATTTATTGAAGAAGTACACTCCTTTTCATTGCAACGAAGCCGCTCAATGCTCTTTCGCAGCGTTGAAATGCACCCTCACATCTACCCCTCTGCTTCGGCCACCCAATTATAATAAAGATTTCTTATTTTACTTGGTCGTTGCAGAGTTGACCATCTATATTTTCTTAGTTCAGGAGAATGATTTTCTCTCAGAATACATGATTTATTACCTAAGTCAAGGCCTAGTTGGACCGGAACTCAATTATTCCCACATTGAAAAACTTGTGTTGGCAGCAGTCCATGCTGTCCAACGATTCTGTCATTACATTTTTTTTCACAAGACCACCGTCATTGTCATTGTGAATCCATTTCAATATGTATTGACACGACGTGTCATCGGTGGAAAGATCAGTAGATGGATTGTTGTCCTCCAGGAGTTCAACTTGGATTTAGTTTCGTCAAAATCCAAAAAGTCGTTGGTCTTCACGGAACTCATATCGGAACTTCTGGTCGAATCAAGTGATGTTATACTCGACGAGTTGCCTATCGAAGGAGACATGTTTTTGATCTCTTCTTTCAACCCTTGGTATGGATATGTGCTTGACTATCTCCATAATTTCAAGTTCCCTGCCTCTGCTTCTCATGATGAGAGTCGTCGTATACGCCATTAGGTCAAGAAATATCTCATACTCGAGGACACTTTGTATCATCGATGTTTCAACTGCATCCTTCGTCAATGTCTCACTCATGAAGAAGAGGAAATCATGCTTAACGATTGCCACACTAGAGCATGTGGCGGTCATTTGTCTGAGTTGGCAACAACCCAAAAGATTCTACGAGTCAGTTACTATGGCTGACATTAATCAAATATTGTGTTGAATGGGTCAACAAGTTACACCCGTGTCAGATCGTCTCTCGGAATATGAGGGCACACCCTGCTCCCATGTTTCCCGTTATTACCATTGGTCCCTTCAATAAATGGGGGATTGATTACACTACATGCAACCCCCCTTCAACAAGGGGGCACCGCTATATCATCGTAGCAGTATACCACTTCACCAAGTGGGTCAAATCTATTCCAACGTTCAAAGATGACGAGGAGACAACAACTCTCTTTTTGTTCAACCAGATAATAGCAAGTTTCGGCGTCCCGAGAGAGATTATCATTGACCATGGAAGTCACTTTCAAAACAAAATGATGACGAGTTAACGTCAAATCTTGGGTTGCAGCAAGAACATTCATCACCCTACTACCCACAAGCGAATGGTCAGGTGGAAGCTATAAATAAATCTCTTAAGACCATTCTACAGTGAAGGATCAATTCGACCAAGTCAAATTGGCATTTTATGTTATACTCGGCATTATGGGCTCACCGAACGTCTATTAAGACTGCAACTGGTTTCTCACCTTTTCAACTCATTTATGGGTTGGAAGCAGTCTTTCCCATAGAGTGCCAAATCCCATCTTTAAAATTTGCAGTACAATTATTGTCAGATGCTTCACCACTTGAAGAATATTTACTATACCTCGAGCAGCGTTGTGATGTGGCCTTGTCTAACGAGGCTCACAAGTAAAAATTCAAGTGTCAGTATGATCGGTCCATTCATCTACGATTTTTTCTGAAGGTGACCTTGTCCTGGTTTATGACCAAGATAAGGACCCTCTGGGGGCAGGCAAGTTCAAACCCATGTGGTTCAAACCTTTCATCATAAAAGAAGTACTACAGAAGGGCACTTATTATCTGGTGTACTTTGAGGGAAATGTTTTAGCAGAGCCTAGAAATGGGCTCTACCTCAAGAAGTATTACTCATAGGTGGATCGCCTTGGGTGACGTTTTGTAACATATGTATAGTGTTTGTACTATTACTTTTAGTTTTATGGACGTGTCATTTTTTATGTTATATTTTTCAATGTGGCAGATGTCAAGTGAATCAGAGGTGTTTGTTGGGTTCGCAAACGATGCTAGCCGACACACTCAGAGGCTTGCTTCCACATCTTGGGTGATTTTTACACCTCAGGGCTAGTTTCTATCTTCAGGAGGTATCTGTTTAGGCGACACCACAAACAATGTCGTCGAATACAACGCAGTTCTTGAGTTTCTTCATGACGCTTTGTCTCTTGGTATCTCTTACCTCCGGGTCTATTTAGATAATCAGCTGGTTGTGTCTTAGTTAAATGGATTTTACTGCGTTCATGATCCTACTCTAAACCGACGGTTCCTTAGGGTACGTCTCTTAGAACAAAGCTTTGATTACATTACGTATATCCATGTTCCCAGGAGATTAAATCAAGTTACAGATACTCTAGCTAATCACATATTAGATTGGCATCTTGCACACATGTAAGAAAAACACACACACACATGTAAATACATTCGAAAATAAATGCAATCCATC
>ML776705.1:2359321-2380680 GCA_009831015.1 Picea engelmannii | reverse complement strand
ATAAGCGGGCGCGAGTGCCTCAAAAAATATGTGTTTAGTAAAGAGTCACGGGACTTATGCCCTCAAAAATATACAAAAGGTGCCCTCGGCATAAGAAGTCTAGTCTAAGCTAAGGGTGGGGCCTGTGGGCCCTGTCATAATGAACAACGATGTTATCTAGATGCCGAAAAAGCTAGACCTAGGTCTGTGGTACCCCAACAATGTGAGTTTGCACGGACAGTGGGAGATCCTCGATCTCCGCCATGGGGACTGTCTGAGTTAGCGCAGTGAGGTTTCGCTCTACCCATATCAATACTCTCTCATCCTCTCTAGATGGAGTTCCCTCTGTTGTTGCTGGTCCACCAGCCGAAGTTGGTCCTACCTCTAGTCGAGGACGTCGCCTAGTCCTTGAAAAGTCCACTATATGCACTAGCCCCATGTCTGCACATAACAAAGGCATACATGTCAGATACTCTAGTATACAAAAAAAGATGATATATAAGACAAAAAATAAAAATTAATTAACTTCAGAAAACAAAAAACAAACTTACCCATTTCTCCTTGCTCCTCTCCGGGAGGTACCAGCACCTCAAGATCTTTAAAGAAGTTGATCCCGGCATAGGGGTAGTCCTCTATGGCCGGAATCTATCATGCCCACCAAGAAAAAACTTGTCGTCAAAGGCCTCAATAGTCCTTCCTCCCCCCTTTCATGGCAACAACACCACCCATATGCATAGTGCAGAGTGAGAGGCCTAGTTCCCTCGTATCGTCTCTCTAGGACTGAAACTAGGCACTCTCAAAGACGAATAAAGCACAAAGAATAGTCCCAAACCCAAAGTTTTTGTGTCTCCGCATTCGACACTCTATTAGTTGCCTCTTCATACAATCTAGTAATGTGGTTCTTGAGTCAAAATATTGTGCATTTAAGCATTGAACCGCACAATTCATGTGTGCCCAGGAAACCTGATGCAAAGATGTAGACCCAGTAATCTGCCCAATGAGAAACACTATCACTTTCAATGATAAGTTTGAAATATTGCTTATCAGCACCTGTGTGCTCATTTTGTTTGTGTCAGATTCACAATGGAGTCCAATCAACTCTGATATGTTGTGAGGCTTGGAGGGAAAAGTGAGAAAATTGACTGGTTCCCCTCTCCTTGAGAGGCCAGTCAGAAAGTAGATATCCTTGGTCATTGGAGTCAATGACTGTCCCTCAAGCATGAAGGCCTCTGCGTCAGGATGCCAATAATCAA
This sequence comes from Picea engelmannii, assembly GCA_009831015.1. Taxonomy (NCBI): domain Eukaryota; kingdom Viridiplantae; phylum Streptophyta; class Pinopsida; order Pinales; family Pinaceae; genus Picea; species Picea engelmannii. The sequence goes on along the minus strand of ML776705.1, from coordinate 2,379,448 downwards.
CCAAGGAATTCAATAGCCTAGGTTGTGCCCACATGAAAGGACAATGGAAAAAATTTAACAAACCACATTGCAACAATTCAGCAAGAGCATCAGGGTCCTCGCCGACCAAAAGATCAATGTCCTCATGCTCTCTCTATCTCTCTCTAGTGAACATACATCTTGTAATAGACAAAGTTCGGGAGGGTTAAATCTTGCATTTTTTAAAAACGATTTCCACAAAATGGAGGGTACAAGCGGGCTGTAGTGTGCACAGTCGCCTGTGCATGCATGCAGTTTTTCTCCTGCTCGCGTGCACATGCAGGCTATCATAGGACAACCTATGTATACGTAGGGCTGACCTTTTTAAAGGTCGACACCCCTCTAAAAAACAAATTTAAATGCATAAAAGAAAATTTGAATTGCAAGAGGGGTTAGTATGTACTTACTTGGTCCAAGCGGAAGTTCATTTCGTCCACTGAGGCTCCCGAAATCAACTCTTTTCACAAAGGGGTATTTTTTGATTTTAGTCAATTTCTCAATTAGCAATGGTGATAATGAGATGCCAACTTCTATTTATAGACTTTTTGGCCACTTTTTTTCATTTTTTGGACCCCTTTGTCATTTTTTCTAATCTGAAAATCATTTTATATGGTTCAAGAGTTTCTAAGGGAATGTTACAATAAGTGTTACTCTGGGTATTTGGATTTTTTTGGCAATTTGGGTCATTTAAAAGGTCTTTTGGTGAAAAGTCATTTTTTCAACTTTGTGCATGTTAGATAGATTTTCACTTCCACTGGTTGCACCTCATTTTCTTTTTCGCTTTGCCATAGGATCGATCCCGCTGAAGTGCAACATAGAACCCTCTTTTTTCTCTAGAAGTTTCGTAATTTGGTGGTAGAGCCTACCTGTACATGGGTGCCCTAGGTAGATCCTAGTTGCATTTTGGTGTCCATGCTGTCACTAATGACTGTAGGTTGGGGAGTCCTTTTTAGTTTTTCCTAATTATGAGTATGAACCTCATTTTCACGATTCATTATCTCACTTGACCTCACCCTCAGGACTCCCAAAACACAATGGGTCTTCTTTTAAGCCCTTTTCAGACCCTCTAAAAATGAAAAGATTACCGAGCAATCTTGTCGACTTTCACGCTCACTAAAATGAAATTTGAAGGCACATTTGTCCAATGGTAGTTTACCCCTTTTTCAGTCTGGATGGTAAACTGTATGAGCAAAGGTATACTCTAGGAGCCTTGGTTCTCTAGAAGACTATTCTCAGGTACCATTTTAACCCTTTTTCGGGCCTGAGAGACTAAATTTATGAAAAAGGAACCCCCACGAAGTCCATAGTTAATCTCTTTTTAGACTCCCTAAAATTGAAAAGATCGTCGAGTGACCTTATTCCTTCACACTCGTTAAAATGATCCAAAAGAACATTGTTGAAGGAGTCCATAGTTAATCTCTTTTCAAACTCCTTAAAAATGAAAAGATTGTCGAGTGATCTCGTCTTTATCACACTCATTAAAATGGTTTTGAATAGATGTATTTTCGGTGCTAGTTTACCCCTTTTTTGAACCAACTAGACTACCTTCGAAAAAGGTACCCCAATGGAGTCTCCTTTTACATTTTTTTAGACTCTCTAAATATGAAAAAAATTCGAGTTTACCTTCTCTGGGCTCATTAAAACCACATTGAAGGACATTACCATTGTGTCTTATTAATCGCATTTTCATACCTGCATCTTTGGTCTAATGTTGGCTCCATGTTGCCCTCAACTGAACCATCTGAAGCATGCCTTATACTCAAGCCCTGTAGCACTTTGCCTCTGCATCTTGACACCTTGGCCCACAGAGGATTTTTTCTGAGTGTCCTTTTCCTTCATATATCTTTCTTCTATGAGCATCCATGTGTTCCTTGCGTTTGGAACTAGTATGTCTGTGACACTCGATCCTCCTTTGTAACGTAGCATTCTTTTATTTTTTTTCAAGCTTTCCAAAATTATTGAAAAAGACAAAAAAATCAAATATACCCCAAAAAGAGGAAGGGAAAAGTATTTTCTTTTTGTTGGCAGCACAATGAGTCACCTTTGGACAAAGCACATCCTTTCGTTTGTTCACCAATCTTTGGGATTTAACCTGACCTTAGGAAGTTGTTCTCTCTACATAGAGTTGTGTCCTCCTCCATTTGGTAATTCTTCCAAACATTTGGAGAGTTTGTGTTGCCTCCTGCATCATAGACTTATGTCAAATGCCATGCTGCTTGAGTCTCATCTTTTGTCGTGCTATTGTCCAAGGGAATTTTTTACCAAGCTTGAGTCGGCCCCTCTACAGTTTGTCTCTTGCCCTCATGCCCGGCCATCTCAAAAGTCCAATCAAGTCTTTGCTTGAAATCAATGAAGCCCTCAGCCTGATCATCATGATCCTCTAGTCTGTTCCTGACAAGCTGTCGAAGACCTCTAGGTAGTGAAGCCATACACTCATATTACACTCTTACCTGATTTGTGAAGATTTTGAAGCTATTGCTCGAGCTCTGAAGGCCTCATCTCCAACCATCATGCCCTATTATCTTTTGGAAGATTGATACTATACATGTATATCTTTTTGATTTCGATATGTATATTTGTTGTGTATTTCTCGTGGCTACACTTTATATCGTTATATGACATGGATCTGCAATGTATTTGATTGGAAGCCATGATTTTATTTCATCCCGAGCATGGGTATGCCAACCTCAGTGAGACAATTTTTATTTTGCAGATGGCATCTCCCGAACTCTGGTCTCTAGGCTCACTTGTTTCGTATGTTGGTGAAGATTGATAATGTATTTCGGCCATCAGATGCTCTTCTAACCTCACACATTAGGGGGCATCTGTTATAACCCTAATTTTCACCAGACATGCTTACCTAGCATGAGGCCATCTCATTTTCCATTTTTTCCAAGCCACTACTGAACAGCTTCTTAAAAACACCCTTTTTGAAGGCACACGCACCCTACTCCACTATTGCATGTGTGTATACGCTTGTTGATCCACTACAGCCTGCATATACTTACAAAAGCATGAAAAATAGAAAGTTGCAGATAGAATACAAATTTTCGGGTAGGTTTCCTAAAACCATTTGACCACCTACATCCGATCATTAAACCAAATACCTAGCCCTTTTCAGCCTATAAAATAAGGGGTAGGGGTCCCATTTGGAGAGAGGAAAATAATTGTAAGGAAACTCTACCTGATTTTTCATTATGTTTTCCCTAACCTTTTGCAACTATTGTGTGAAGAGAATCATATACAAAAGCAGTTGGAGCACAGTTGAAGAGGAGCCCAGGACCAAATTCGAGGAGCAATGGCCGATCTCACTATTATAAGTTACTCTTGTGAGATTAATAAAAGAAGTACTTTTCCCATCCCACCATATGAGGTTTTTAATGTTTAATATTGATTATATTTTGATATAATCTCTAACCCATTAGTTCGTAGATTATATGCATGTTTGGAGTTCTATGTTTGTCTATTTGTGAATGTAGGTCATCTTTGGGAGGATATTTGTAGTCAAGGAGCGACCGAACATTAAAGGATCGACATCAAACACAGAAACTAAGGTACAGTAGCTTGATCTTTTTAACCTTATATTTATATATGAATAATGGGAGGGTAAGAAGTAGCAGACTTTAGGTCATTTCTACATGAATTACAGAACCATTAATGATATTTCGTAGGGGGGATTTCCCACTCACAACAAAATATTGAATACATTGAATTGGCTAAGTCTAAGCCACTTATAGAGGAGGGAAAAAAAAGGATGGAAAATTTAAGACAAGATATAGAACAATTTTGGGTAAGCACAATTTCAAAAAAAAAAAAGACTATTTCAGACATAAATAGATTTATGAAATTTTTGTATCTCACCATTATATGAGTAGTACTCTAACATTTTCTTTATATATGCAATTTTCCATTCGTTGATTGGGGAACATCCTGGTCATGGGGACATTTTTGGTGGTAGTGATGCACAAACCCCATAGCATCCTAGCACAATCCACATAATTGTGAGGCTATTTGCCTCTTCATCTGTGACTTAGAAGACAAACTCTTGGGGCCCATGAGATGCCCCCACTGCACACGCTAGACCATACTCATGAGGGTATATAGGGTGAGTCTCATGAGGATACTGGTTCTTCATAGCCATATCAGCATTGTTATCCTGGGGAAACACATGTTCAAAGCTCGAGAACACTCTACATCAACTTGTTGGTGGATTAAAACTTGATTCCATTGAAGATACAACAAATCCCAGGTATTTTTTAATTTGTTAAATAGTTCCTTCCATTTGATTGAAACATACATTTTTCATATTATTTTAATCTTGTTATGATATCATTTTTCAGGAAACAATATTTTTTATAGGACCTTGCACGACAAGGATATATAAATCTTCGGGCCCACCATTTTCACACAGTGGAATGCCTAGAATAAATATTTGAAAAAGAATCTTATAGACCATATGGTTGGATTGTTTGGGGATATATTCAACAAATATGAAACCACCTCGAGGGACGATACATATTTGAAATATGTCAGAGATCGATATAGGGTTCAATTGAAAAACAACCCCAAGTATGATCATCCTCTTTCCATTCCCAAGAGGGAATGGAAGAATATATAGGAGGATCCTATGGAGAGCACATTGAGAAGTGAAGGGAATGTTGATGATTGAAGCTATGTGAGACATTCTTCAGGACACAAACCTAAGAGAGAGCCCCTGAGAGGGGTGTGTGGTTTCTTTCTGAGACAAATATGGAACGTAGAGATGGCCTCCTCCTTACAGAGAGTTGAGAATAACTCCATATGATTATCCTATGTAACACAATGAGAAAGGAGATCTGTAGAGTTGGACATGCATGTGGTTGAGCACAAGGTGAACTTGTGAAATACCAAAGTGTTGGGTGCATCGTCATGAGACATAAATGAAGATGATTTATTAGCCTCCTCTGAGAAAAGCGTTTATGAGAAACTCCATATGACTCTCATGTGTAATGCAGTGGGAAATAAGATCTATTGAGTTGATGTGCATGTGGATGAGAACAGGTGAATGTGATCCTAGTAGTTGAGCACTAGTGAGAATGGTTCTTCCATGTAATGCAGTGAGCCAGAGATATGGACATCCCAATGGATGTGCCCCTAGTGGATGAGCACTAGTGGGTGTATGAGATCCCTTGCTATATTGTTCAAGAGTCAGACCTGCATGTAACCCTAATTGTAATGTAAAGGGTACAAGTCAGCCCCACCTTAATGTAATTGATAATTAATGTAAAATATAATTAATCTGGTTAATATTAATTATATTATGAGATAGAGAGGTCAGCCTTGTTGTGCCAATAGACACTTATGCTGATAGGTCAAGTTGATGTAGGAGCATCGTCAGCAAGCACACGTGGCAGGAAAAATTAATGCCTTGGAATCATTTCAGAATCTTAAATGCTGGCATTTACTGCGAATCTTTTGGAGCTGATTGAAAAAATGGAAGATCAAACACTTGGAAGCTGAATGATCATGAGTGATCTAGGAGTTTTCACTCCTAGTCTTGAATGTAACTTAACTAAGGTAGCAGTTAGAATTTTTTTCCAAGTAGATGAGTAATTGGGGGGGACCCTGAGAACCCTCTGAGATAAATAGAGGTTTTGTAAGCCAAAATGAGGCTGTTGCGAGTTAGTAGAAAATTTTCAAATTTTTAGTTGTTGTTTGATCTTAATTGTAGCCATTTTTACTTTTGGAATGAATATAACAGAGGAAAGTTGATTCAAATGAATGTTGTCATTAATGTTTACAATTCTGTTATTCTATTTCATGAATGAATGAGTTGTGTTATTAGGTATATGAAACTGTGAAATGTTTGTATAAGATTCAATTGTTTTCTCTTTGCTGAGCCATACAAGGTGTGCACACAGTCTACAAGGAGTGCGTTGAGAGAGTTTGTTTCGACTCAAAAGCTCAGAAGAGGTAGCAGGAACTTCCCCTTTGCAAGGAGTGAAAAGTGACTGGTGTAAGGCGTGCACATTCATCCGCAAGAGCCCAACTCTTGTATAAGAATCTGTTGCAAGGAGTGCATAGACCCAAAATTTGACTAAGTGTCAAAGTAACTCTATAAAGAGTTAAAGGGACAGAAGGAGGGAGAAATATAAAGAGAGATAGCGAGATAAATATTCAAAGGGAGGATAGTTCTAAAGGTTTCACAAATCACCAGCTAATATCCATCTAGGAGGGAGCAGGATTATTCCAGACAGTTGGATCTAGGTAAATCACATGAGCGTTAAGCCTCTACATGCACATAGAAGTGATCATTTGTTGAAGTCCCGAAGAGACCAAGGACCATCCATCGCCAAGAGGGACAGGTGGCGGAAGATCCATAACTTTATGTGAAGGTACTCTCGAAGTTTTACGAGTAAGGAGAAAGTGAAATCACTATGGCCCAGAGAGTCGAAGCACTGAATTGGATAGAAACTGTTCGATCAAAGGGGCGACAAGCATCGTTAGATCTTGGACTCCAGGTGAAACACTCTAGGAGAAAGCGATTGTAGATGAGTTGAAACTCTCGAAGGCCGAAGTCTCGAAGTGAACGAGGACTGTTGACTTGAGGTGGACGCGTGGAGTCAGATCTAGAACTCTCAGTACGAAATACCTCAGAGGAAAGTAGAGAGTGAAGGTGTCAAATCCCCGAAGTGAATCTCGACCGTTGATTGAGAAGGGTGTTAAGTACCATCGATCTAGTATTGGTAGAAATATTTGAAGTCCTGAAGCATACTAGAGTCATTCATTTGAGGAGGACATGTGGCAGGAATTTGTGGACTCGGAGTAAAGAACCGAAGAAATTTGTAGTCGTCAATCTGTGGGAAACACACGTGAATAGATCGTGAACTACAGATAAAATAATTATGGGAGAGCGTGAAGGTTGAGAATTGAAATCGTCGAAGCCCGAAGTAACGAAGCAGATCGCGACCGTTGATTTGAAAGGGCCACGTGTCAATAGATCATGGAGATCTAAGAGGGAATGATCTAGAGAGAAGGAGACAGATCTCAACGTTTGATCAAGAGGTACGACCGAGATCAAAAGATCAATGGTCAATATTGATTATGGGGCCAGAAGGTGATCAAGCTCTAATTTTCTTAGAGAGGGCCACAATTGAAACCATGGTATTGCAAAAGGGACACGCGTCGACTGATAGTGAATTGCGGGGAGAAAAGTGGTGTGGTCTTAAACCACTTTTGGCATGTCTGCAATCATGTGTTACATGAATACATAGCCGAGGTCATATGAATGAAAGGACCTAGCAAGGGGGGGATAGTGACTGTTAATTGAATTCATCGAAGAGGCCAAGAAAGAGCTCGCAGTTTCGACAGAACCTGCATGAAGAGGAAAGGGGACCTGGATAGAATTATTAGGGTCTAATAAAGTCCCAAAGAGTCAATCCAACTCATGGATTTGAACAATCCTAGACCGAGAGGTCGAGCATCCCTTAAGAGAGAAGGGGGTCTGCATCAAGTGGTATCAGAGATGAATTTTTTCTTGCACACAACAGGAAAAGGAGAGGAGACAAAGGATCTCAAAGGTGTACTCTATGTGTGAGAGACAATCAGCACAATGCCATCGAGGAGACAAGTGGAGCCACCTTTGGCTAATTGCATAGTAGAAAGAGAAATGTGAGAGATTCATGCAATATTAGATGCGATGGAGGCAGTGCAGAGGAAGGCACCTAATGCTGGAGACATCAGCGATGCAGAGAGTGAAGAAGTAGAAGTCGAAGAAGCTGTAGGGTAAAATGTTGTCGAAGAACGCTTTATGAGAGTAGTTGTTAGATTGGGAGCTAGATCCAAGATAGAGGTCCCAAATTTGGATGTTGAAGAGATGTTGGATTGGATAAGATCCATGGACAAATATTTTGACTATGAATATGTCGATGAGGAGAAAAGGGTGAGACATGTTTCCACCAGGCTAAAAGGACATGCAGCACTATGGTGGGATGAACTGCAGGCTGAGAGGAGAAGCAAGGGAAAACATAATATAAAGAATTGGGACAGAATGGTAGCCAAGTTGAAGGCTAAATGCATGCCCAAAGATTATTAGATCAATATGTTCAAGAAGATGCAGAACCTGAGACTAAAGGGTATGACAGTTAAAGAGTATACAGAGGAGTTCTACAAGCTGAACATCAGAACTAGACAAAGATAGAAGGATGAATAAAAAATTTCCAGGTATATAAATGGCCTTAAGTATGAAATCCAGGATGAGATCAGCATGATGTCAGTGAGGAAAGCGGAGGATTCTTATCAATTTGCACTGAAGGTAGAGGAGAAATTGGCCATAAAACAAAACCAACATGACAGAGGTAGGAGCCTGTCCCCAAACAAAGACAAGGGAATTTCCCATGACAAGGCACATAAATCCAAAGACGAGATTGAGAAATCGCATAGTCACTCAGAAAGAGGAGGAAGTTCTCGAGGAAGACAGGGTGGTGGAAGAAGTTCTTCTAAAGGAAGAGGAAGAAGCAGAGGAGGAGAAGTAAGGTGTTATGCCTATGGAAAGACAAGGCACATGTCTTGGGAATGTCCTGAGAAAAAGAAACAAGGAGGAGGTGAAGCTCACATTTCAGAAGCAAAGAGAAGGAATGTTGAGGCAGAAGAAGTAGAGGATGGAACATCCTTGATGTTGAGAAAGGTTCTCTTAAAACCAGAGGCATAAGTTGAAAAGTCAGTGCATAGGAATAGTCTATTCAGGATAGCTTGCAAGACTAAAGACAAAGTATGAAAGATGGTAATTGACAATGGGAGCACTGATAACTTAGTATCCATAGAGATGGTGGAGAAATTGGAGTTGGAGACAACTGCACATATGAATCCATACAAAGTCTCATGGTTGCAGAAAGGACACCAAGTAATGGTTACTAAACAATTCCTTGTTGAATTTAAGATAGGAGGATATAGAGATGAAATTCTATGTGATGTAATTCCCATGGATGTATGTCATATCTTATTAGGAAGACCATGGCAGTTTGACATGAATGTCATTCATGATGGGGGGAAGAATACATACACCTTGGAGAAGAATGGTAGGACACACATCTTGTTGCCAATAGAAGAGAAGAAAGTGAAAGAGGAAGCCAACACAAGCATACTTCCCATGAGAGGGAAAGAACTCCTGAAAGAAGTCAAGAAAGAATAGGAGATTTAGTTTGTTATGGTGAGGAAACCCAGAGTTATCCTTACAATTACTTCAATGGATGATTTACCTGAAGAAGTTCAGGAATTGTTGGATAATTTTGCTAAGATAGTGGTGGATGAGCTGCATAACTCATTTCCACCCATCAGAAGTATCAACCATCATATTGATTTGATACCAGGAGTAAGTCTTCCAAACAAAGCATCATACAGACTAACACCTTGAGAGAATGAGGAGGTAAAGAACTAAGTCCAAGAATTTTTAGACAAGGGTATGGTCAGAGAGAGCTTGAGTCCATGCATATTTCCAACTATGTTGAGTCCAAAGAAATATGGAGGATGGATAATGTGTAGAGACTCAAGATCCATTAACAAGATCACCATAAGGTATAGATTCCCTTTCCCAAGAATGGATGATTTAATGGACTGTTTAAGTGGAGAAAATTTATTTTCTAAGATAGATTTGAAAAGTGGATATCACCAGATAAGAATGAAAGAAGGTGATGAGTGGAAGACAACCTTTAATACAAATTAAGGTTTGTTTGAGTGGATGGACATTTCAGCCATGACAAAACATTTGTACAGTTGAGAAGTTCATACTATTGGCCAGGTATGAGAACATAAGTGATAAAATTTGTGAACAGATATAGAATCTGCCAACATGCAAAGGGTAAAATACAGAACAATGGATTGTATCAACCATTGTCAATACCAGTGAGGCCTTGGGATGCAATAAGCATGGATTTTGTTTTGGGATTGAAAAGAACGCAAAGAGGATGTGATTCCATATTTGTGGTGGTGGATAGATTTTCAAAAATGGCACACTTTATCCCATGCCAGAAGACTACTGATGCAACACATGTTGCAAATTTGTTTTTCGAGGAAGTTGTGAGACTTAATGGACTACCCAGGAGCATTGTCTCAAACAGAGACTCTAAATTTGTTGGTCATTTCTAGAGAACATTATCGAAGAATTTGGGGACAGATGTTTCCTTCAGATCATCTTATCACCCTCATACGGATGGACAGACTGAGGTGGTAAACAAAAGTTTGGGAAACCTATTGAGGAGTCTGGTCACTGAGCATCATAACCAGTGGGATCATATTCTGCCACAAGCATAATTTTCATACAATGACTCACCAAACAGGAGAACTGGAAAGAGCCCATTCCAAATATTGTATGGAATGCAACCAAGGGGAGTATCTAATTTGAGATACTTGGAACAAAGTGAGATCAGAAGCATTGGAGAAGAAGATTTTGCTGCAGAAATGTAGAAGCTCCATAGCCATATCAGAGGACAGTTGTAGATCTCTAGCCAAGAGTACAATCACAGGGTTGATCAACATCACATGGAACTTCAATTTGAAGTAGGAGATCAGGTTCTGGCACATCTCAGGAAATAAAGGTTCCCTTGGGGAACATATAACAAGTAAAAGATGAGAAGATAACACCATGTAAGATCTTAAGGAAGTTTGATGAAAACGCCTATGAGATTGAGCTACCAGATGATGTGCGCATATCAGCCATATTTAACATTTCAGACATGTACCCTTACAAGGAAGATGACACAAAGGGATCAGAAGATCAAGAGAAGATTTAGTGGGAGAAACAAATGCCTATAGCAAAAAAACCATAGATGGAAAAGATCATTGATCAGAGGATTGGCAAAAAGACCAGGAGGAAGACCTATTTTGAATATTTGGTCAAGTGGAAGGGAAACCCAATAGAATATGTTAGTTGGGAAAATGAATCTGATATCCAGAAGCATGGAAAGTCGGTGCAGGAGCTCATGGACAGGATTCCATGAATTTTTGTTCAATGGAGTATGATGCATGAGCATAGTTAGCGAGCATGCATGGAAAGACAACTCAACACCTTGGAATCATTTCAGAATCTTAAATGTTGGCGTTTACTGTGAATATTTTGGAGCTGATTGAAAAAATGGAAGAAGATAAAACGCTTGAAAGTTGAATGATCATGAGTGATCTGGGAGTTTTCACTCCTAGTCTTGAATGTAACTGAACTAAGGTAGCACTTATATTTTATTTTCGAGTAGATAGGTAGTTGGGGGGAACCCTAAGAACCCTCTGAGATAAATAGAGGTTTTGTACGCCCAAATGAGGATGTTGCGAGTTAGTAGGAAAATTCTGAATTTTCAGTTATTGTTTGATCTTAGTTGTAGCCATTTTTACTTTTGGAATGAATATAACAGAGCAAAGTTTATTCAAATGCATGTTTTCATTACTATTTACGATTATGTTATTATATTTCATGAATGAATGAGTTGTTTTGTTAGGTATATGAAACTGTGAAATGTTTGTATAAGGTTCAATCATTTTCTCTTCATTGAGCCATGAAAGGTGTGCACATAGTCTGCAAGGAGTGCATTGACAGAGTCTGTTTCGAATCATAATATCGAAAGAAGTAGCGCGAACTTCCCCTTTACAAGGAGTGAAAAGTGATTGTTGTAAGGCGTGCACGCTTGTCCGCAAGATCCCAACTCTTGTATAAGAATCTATTGGAAGGAGTGCATAGAACCAAAATTTGACTAAGTGTCAAAGTAACTATGTAAAGAGTTAAAGGGACAGAAGGAGGGAGAAATATCAAGAGAGATAGTGGGAGAAATCTTCAAAGGGAGGACAATTCTGAAGGTTTCACAAATCATCGGCTAAGATCCATCTAGGAGGGAGAAGGATCATTCCAGACCTTTGGATCTGGGTAAATCACACAAGCGTTAAGTCTCTACGTGCACATAGAAGTGAGGATTCTCCAAAGTCCTGAAGAGACCAGGGACTATCCATCCTCAAGAGGGAAAGGTGGTGGAATATCCATAACTCTGGGCGAAAGTGCTCCAGAATTTTTATGAGTAAGGAGAAAGTGAAATCGTCGAGGCCTGGAGAGTCGAAGCGCCAAAGTGGATAGAAACCATTCAGTCAAAGGGGAGACACGCGTCATTTGATCATGGACTTCGGGTGAAACGTTCTAGGCGCAAGCGAGTGTAGAGGAGTTGAAACTCCCGAAGGCCGAATTCCTGAAGTGAACGAGGACAGTTTATTTGAGGTGGATGCGTGGCGTGAGATACAGAACTCCAGGTACAAAGTACTTTGGAGGAAATCAGAGAGTGAAGGTGTTGAAGCCCCGAAGTGAATCTCTACCATTGATCGAGAAGGGTGTTAAGGACCGTCGATCTGGTCTTGGTAGAAAGTGTTGAAGTCCCGAAGCAGACTAGAGTTGTTGATTTGAGGAGGACACATGGCAGGAATCTGTGGACTTCAGGTAAAGAACTGAAGAAATTTGTAGCCATCAATCTATGGGAAACACTCGTCAATAGATCGTGAACTCCAAATAATTTTTTTCTAGGAGAGCGTGAAGGTTGAGAATTGAAATCGTTGAAGCCCAGAGTAGAGAAACAGATCACGACTGTTGATTTGAAAGGGCCACACGTCAATAGATCGTGGAGATATAAGAGGGCATGATCTGAAGAGAAGGAGACAAATCTCAATGGTTGATCAAGAGGTATGACCTGGATCACAAAATAAATAGTCAATCTTGATTGCAGGGCCAGAAGGTGATCGAGCTCTAATTTTCTTAGAGTGGGTCGCAATTGAAACCTCGATATTGAAAAAGGGACACGCGCTGACTGATAGTGAATTGTAGGGAGAAAAGAGTTGTGGTCTTAAGCCACTTTTGGCTACTCCGCAATCACGTGTTACGTGAGGACATAGTCGAGGTCATATGAAGGAAAAAGCCTAGCAATGGGGGGATAGAGACTGTTTAGAGGAAGACAAACATTATTCCATCTGATCCAATTGCTCGAGTTGATATGGTCAGAGATATTGCAGTAGGGAATAAAAGGTATTCCTAGGCTCATTGTGTAGGAGGCATAGAAACATACAAGCCTCTCATGGCACATACCGAGATAACAAAGACATTTTTCAAGCTACTCTTCAGCCATGAGCCACATCATTGATTTTGACCCTTCTTGTCATAGAGAAGCAACATGAGAAGAGGTATGGAAAGATTCCATAACAAAAGAATACCATTATATCTTAAAAGAGTGAATTATAATATATTGTTCATAGACCACAAGGGAAGTCTGTGATGACTTCCAAGTGGGTCTATAAGATCAAGCATGCAGCTGATAGAAGTGTCAAGAAATACAAAGCGAGATCTATAGGAAGAGGTTTCTCACAAGTACAGGGAGTTTTCTATGATGAGACACTTGATCCAGTAAACACGATACACTTCCATTCGTACTACCATCCATGAGTTGGAAACTATATCATATGGATGGATTCTTGATGAGTTTGGGTTTCAACAAGAGTGTTGTTGATCCAAACCTATATTATTATAGTGTTGGTGACAAGAGCCTGATTTTGACGACTTGTTCAGAAATACTTGTTATTGGATACAAGTAATCTTTGACTTCTGATTTTGAGATGAAGGATATGAGTATGATGCACCAATTCTTGGGACAAGATGTATGATAGAGGACTGATGAGATTTTCCTAAGTCAAGGAAAACATACAACAGGAATATTAAAAGAAGTTTAGTATGACAGAATGCAAAACTACCCTAATGGATTTGAAGAAAATGAATGATGATGATTCAGATGAGATTGATCCAAAGACGATTAGATCATTGATGTATATGGTTAACACCAGACCTGATTCATTCTATGCAGCGAATGTGATTAGTCAATCCATGAGTCAGTCGAGACAGACTCACTGGATAGCAGTAAAGCATGTATTGAGATATATATGAGGCACAATTGGATATGGCCTGAGATATGCCTCTAATGTAAACTTGATTTTGTAGGATACATCGATACAAATTGAGAAGAGACTATAATGGACCGAAAGAGTACATCTGGTTGTTGTCTTACCGTGAAGTTTTCCATGATTTCCTGATGCAACAGGAAACAAAACTTTGTGGCCTTGACTACCACAGAAGTAGAGTATATAGCATCGAGTGTGCGAAGCCATATGGCTTCACAAGCTTCTGACATATTTACTTGATAATGAGATGGATCTTATGATGATAACCAATATCCGTGTGTAAATCTCTTTGAGAACCCAATGTTTCTTGATGGATCAAAACACATTGAGATGAAATATCATTATATCAGAGATATTATGTAGAGGAAAATAGTACACATGCAGTACCTTCCTACACATGAGCAGATTGCAAACATATTCACCAAATTATCTTGGTGAAGAACACTTCCCTAGTTGAGAGGGAGTGTTGATGACTACATCCAAGACAAATTTCAAAGTACATCTATGTGAGACTTGGCATGATGAAGAATGCCTCCCTAGCTGAGAGGGAGTGTTGATGATTGTAGCTATGATGAAGAATGCCTCCCTAGCTAAGAGGGAGTGTTGATGATTGTAGCTATGTGAGACATTCTCCAGGACATAAACCTGAGAGAGAGCCCCTAAGAGGGGTGTGTGGTTCCTATCTGAGATAGAGATGGAATGTAGAGATGGCCTTCTCCTTACAAAGAGTTTAGAATAAATCCAGATGATTCTCCTGTGTAACGAAGTGAGAAAGGATATCTGTAGAGTTGGATGTGTCGGTGGCTGAGAAAAAGGTGAACATGTGAAATCCCAAAGTGATGGGTGCATCGTCATGAGACATAAATGAATATGATGTATTAGCATCCTCTAAGAAGACATTTGATGAGAAACTCCAAATGACTCTCATGTGTAATGCAATGGGAAAGAATATTTGTTGAGTGGGCGTGCCTATGGATGAGCACAGGTGAACATGATCCTAGTGGTTGAGCACTAGTGAGAGTGGTTATTCTATGTAATGCAGTGAGCCAGAGATATGGACATCCCTATGGATTTGCTTCTAGTGGTTGAGCACTAGTTGGTGTATGAGATCCCTTGCTATATTGTTCAAGAGTTAGACTTGCCTATAACCCTAATTGTAATGTAAAGGGTACAGGTCGACCCCACCTTAATGTAAAATATAATTAATCTGGTTAATATTAATTATATTATGATATAGATAGATCAGCCATGTTGTGCCAATAGACACTTTTGTTGACAGGTCAAGTCTAATATAAGTAAAGGTAAATTCCCCATTAAGGAATCATATCTTTTGTGTGAGTTTGGAAATTTCAGCAAGTACATCTTCTTGGGATAAGTGCACACCTCTCTTGGGAGCTATTCTTCTAGGGTTTGTAAACACCCTCTTGTGTGCTAGGTTTGTTTGGTGGTGAAGGTGTTTCTCTTGAAGAATATAGCAAAGGATTTGGCTGGGTTTTCTTCCCTTGTTGAGAAGGGTTTCCTAGGATACTTCTTGTGTATTTGTGCATGGTGTTTCTTCTTTTGATCTTGGTTGCTACAACATAATTGGTTATGGTGTAAGTAAAAATGATAAAATGGAATGAACTTCATGCTTAAGCCTAACTTATAAAAAATTTAACAGGGAAGACACCACCTAGCCCTAGAAGGTAATATATGATATTTTGAATTGAATATGTTGAATTTTGTTTAATTATGTATAAAAAATGTGATTTATTATAACATACTTGAATCTTTTTGTAGGCTCCCATACACAAAAAAAAAGCAACAAAGACAAGATTAGATAAACATGGACAACACAAACTTGGCCAAGGTCATTAATTGAGATTAAAATCTAGAATTGTATGTACCGAATAATTTATTCATATTATACAATATATCATCATGAAAATTTTATCTAATTGTAGACAGTAAGAAAAAATACATATTTTATGCCATTCGATGCAGGGGTGTAACTTCAACAATGTCATCACAAAGAAGACTTGATGCTTGGCTTCAAGTTCGGCTTTCAAGATATGGCGGAAAATCGACAAAGGAATGAATCAGAGACACAATATGACCCTTCAAATGAGTTGGTAAATAAAATGACAAAATTGTAGTTGTTGATTACTTTTCCAATATATTGACAATTGATTTAACCCATCGATTAATTATGTCTTTATTTATTTTAAGTAGGAAAGAAACACTAGTTCATTTGACGGTGGTCGACAACAACACCATGATAGTAGTGGTTTACAAACCCATGATCATGGTATGACCGTCTTTAAAATAAAATGTATAATATGACTATTATTTTTATTTATGTTATATGGTGTACTTATAAATTTTCTTGTTTCAATGGAAAAGCATGTAGATGAGGGTGCTCGTAGAGGAGAGGAACCAATGACAATCCAACCAATGGTTTCCACTACTCCTCTGGGTAAAAACATAGTAATGATATTCGTACTAATGAAACACTACTATGAATAATAACTAACCATGTACTTTTAATTTTTTTTGTTATTGTAGTGGATGCCCATGTAGTGCATCAACATCCACATCCTTCTACTAGAACAAGACCCAATAGTTGAAGGGTGGGACTGAGACAATATTGATGATGATACACTCATGAGTTTTATGAAAAAGAAGAAACAAAAAAAGAAGTGATTGTACATATTTTTAGGACAAATTGTATTAATATAAATTATTGATTGTACAATTTTTTTTGTTTTTCTAGTTGTGCCTAGACCATATATGTTCTAAATGCATGTAACTTATTGATTTCATTTACCTTTAATTATTGTTTTTCTACTTGTTATGCATGATTAAGTATAGGGAATTGAGAGTCATGTGATGGGGGGGAAGGCACCAAACAAGATTCCACCTTCACGTGGTTGGTCATGTTTAGTAGAGATTAAATTATTCTTGAAACCAAGATGAGCTCATTCATGAGGTATTCCTCTTTAGTATTTCTATAGCATCGTACATTTTTTATTATTATTCAGCCTTATAACGTTTAATTCTCTTTTCCAAATACAAGCTCATTGATGTATAGCTACTATTCAATCATTTAACCTATTATTGTATTTGAAAAATGTAGGTTTGAAGAGTGGTATCCTCCACAATTGCAAGTAACATCATGTATGTTTAGTCTTATCATGTTATGACTTGATACTTTTTACCTATTGAAGCGTCATGTAATTTTTTCTAAACTAATGTAATTTTTGGTTAACTAAATAGGTATGTAGTGGAACAATATCCAATATTTTGTAGGGAACATTGGAAATTTATGAAAACTGTCATCAAAAAGATTTTTTAATTCATGCACGAGGCTCACCCTGGAGTGAAAGTGAAATCTCTTAGCTTACAATCCAAATTAGTTTTGAAAGGGTCATTTTCATTTGGTTATTTTTCATCATGAAGTAGAATTATTTAAAAGCACCTCCCTAGATCAAGTCCTTCTTTGTGCCCTCAGTATTGAATGCAATCTAGACAAGCTCCCTTGCTTCCTTTTTCCCCATAAACATATCCTTATCCTTTCCCAAAAAAAAATTCCTTCATACCCTCCCTCTGCACATCCTTCTAACACCAATGTTGCCAACTCTGCATCCTCTCATTATTGGATAATTGGTTTGGATAGTTAGGTTGTCATTGATGTCAACCCTTGGCATGTTCAAGATATCCAAGAGTTGTGATTGAGATTGATGGTAAGTTAGTTTTCATTTTTGTCAACAAGAGTGGTTTATGTCAATAGGTGTGATGGGTGCATTTGAAGAAGTATACAAGAAGCCCTAGAGGTATGGTTATGGAACCTAAAGTTGATCAAGGAATAAGGACATGAACAATAGTGCAAATGCAGGTAATACATTCATATATGGATAGTACTTGTCATGTAGTTTTTGGTGATAGGTGGTACATCACTTGGTTCCTCACGGTCAAGGAGATATTCCCTCATGAAATTTCAATCCTCAAAGATTAGTCAAGAAGCCCCAAACTGGTTACAAGATAATCAATGAAAGGGTTAAGTTGTTGTAACAAGAAACCCCTAAAGTAAGGAGAGAAGTTACTTAGCAAAAGTATAAATACCCCTCAAGGAGTATTTCATAAGTACAATATACACACACTTTATTGATTATCTATCTTGTGAAGAAATTTTGGTCTATTGGTGAATCTGAGGTTGAGTCTAAGGTAGCAAGTCTAAGGTTGAGAAGGAAGGTCGAAGATGAAAGTCTCAGAGTTGTAGAAAATATGAGTAACCATAGTTTCTAAGGTATTTGTGGGTTATAGGTCAGAAGGGCATGAATGTACATGGGAAGTAGAGGAAAAAAGCGTGGATATTCGCTGGTAGTAGAAGAGAAAGTTGCAGATATGTGAAAATCTTTTGAAAGGGTGTGAAGTGATGCTTGTACTAGGTTGTTGATGCCCAAGTTCTTTTAATCATTTGTTATCTGCTAAAGAAGGGTGTCTACAGGATTAGAGGTATTATTATGTGTTATTTTTAAGGTTTATTCTTATGTTTTTATGGTACATGCTTGAGGCATGTCATGGTAGTGATTGTGCATGGTACACCTTGTTGATGGTATGATACATTGTTAGAAGCACATCTTGGATACTTGGCATATATGGTATATGAGTGATATGGCACATGTTTGATGGTATCTCTTGGCACATGGTTTGTGGTTATTGGCACATACTTCAGGCACATGGTTTGAGGTACATCTTGGTTATATGTTGAGGATGTGATGGTCATGCATTTGGTATCTTGTTGAGGCATTGGTATATGTATGAGGCATATCTTTGATGCATGGTGTGAGGTATATTCTTTGTACATGTATGAGGTTCATGTCTTGGTGATTTAGGTACATGTTGGTACCCCTTAGTGATGTTATGGTACATTGATTAGTATCACATCTTGGCTATATTGGTATCTTGGTATTGTGGCTATATTGGTTATGCTTGAGGCACTTCATTGATGATAGCTTATGATATGGTACATGGTCGATGCATGAGACGATACATGGTTGATGTACTTGGTGTAGTACATGGTTTATGCATGGTATGGTATAGGTTGATGTACTTGATATGGTACATGGTATGGTATAGGTGTGGATGTACATGATTGATACATGGTATATGGTTGATGCATGGTATGGTACAGGTTGATGTACATGGCTTATGTACTTGATTGATACATGGTATGGTACAAGATTGGTACATGGTATGGTACAGGTGTTGATGTACATGGTTGATACATGGTACATGGTTTATAATATGCTTGAGGTATATGGTTGGTTGCATATTATTGATGTTTTGGTACATTATTGAGACACATATCTTGTGATGGTATGTTGGTGATCTTGGTATATGCTTGGTAGAGGCATATGTTGGTGATGTTGGTACATGCTTGGTAGAGGCATATGTTGTTGATGCTTGTGAATCTGGTTGAGAGGTATTCTTGATGATTGTGGATCTGGTTCCATTATTGTTTATTATTGGTGATAGTGACATGTTGATGTGATAGGTTGACAGTGACAGGTTGAAAATGATAGGTTGATGTGATAGGCTGGATACACTTACAGGTTGATGGTGAAAGGTTGATGTGACAGTGGCAGTAACAGTGATAGTGGAAGTAATTGGGGTAGTGAGATTTTGGTCTACACTTATATTTCAGGGTGGTGGTACAGGGCAAGGAAAAGGGGTCATAGCCTCCTTCTGGTTGGTATCGGAGAACACAAGGAGTGAAGGCTTCCTTCAGGTTGTAGCCTGAGAATCAAGGGTTTGTATCCTACTTCTGGTTGGAGCTAGAGAATTCAGGGAGTTGTAGCTTCCTTCAGGTTGGAGCCTGTAAATAGGGAGTTCTAGCCTTCTTCGAGTTGCAGCTGGAGAATTGGGAAGTTGGTGCTTCCAATGAATGTATTCTTGACAATATATAAGAAAGCATTATGTGGTTTTATTCCATTTGGGTTTCCATGTAAATTCCGATGTACTTTGTATTTGGTGTGATGTGATGTTGTATATGTTTATATGCTCATGATATATTGAATGCAATCATAGATGATACATTGATGACATATTGTTGATAAAGTTGAATTTTACATATTGTGGTTAAAAGTGGTAAAAGTGCTCATATTGACTCACCCCCCCCCCCTC
>ML776705.1:2332322-2342640 GCA_009831015.1 Picea engelmannii | reverse complement strand
AGTGCCTATGTTTGTTTGACTATCCCCTTTATAAGTTGAGGGGTCTAAGTGGTGCAGTATTTAGAGCATGCATACATCATTGTTGAGAAAGAAACTGACTTCCCCCACATCAAAAACCTTACAATGAAAAATTTGGTTCAAATGCGCGGCTGTTAGTATGAACAGAGGCGCTTCTGCGCATGCGCGCGAACTTATAATAGAAACCAGAGCGAATGCGCGCGTCTGTGTGGTGGAAAACCCGTGCGCTTAGGATAAATTACTGAGAAGGAAATTTCGAATGAATTTCTCTCAATTCGCCTGTGAATCGACTGTCCAGTAGGTCGGCGGAGGCCTGCAGGTTAATAAAAACAAAAAGGAAATCGAATTAAACCCAATTGAGGGAGGATTCAATACCAAAATCTCCCCAGTGGAGTCTCCAATCTGTTCGCGTTCGAATCATCATCGGGTGAGCAAAAATAGGAACGTTGGCATGCCCTGTTGGGCTTGGCAAGGCAGAACAGGATGTTGTAGAGCAAAAGGGTTAACAGAAACAGAAACAAACTATAATCTAACTACGAACTGAAAGCAAATAACATTACAAAAATAGACAAGGAACATTAAACATCAAGCACAGGTGTTAAACATCATACACAAGTGTCATCAAAGGTTTCAGGCAGGTGCTTTATTGAAACCAGAGCGCACGCAGAAGAGAGGGACCAGGGGTTCCTTCTCCCTCCAGCGGAAGGCTCTTCGGGGCCCTCAACACAACGCTTTCCTTACAACTGAATAGAAATGAACTGAGTGATGAAAGAACTCTGAGTTACACTACTGATGAATTGCTTGTCAAAGACTGAGCTTTGAATCATCTGGACAGCGTAACGATGCTTCGAATTCCCTGTTGAAATAATGAGTCCTCACAGCTTTTTATAGCAGTTTCAAGGGCGGTCTGGTAACCTTTTCCCGGTGTGAATAGGGGCGCATTAGGGTTCATTAATCAACGAATTTGCAGAGCCGACTCTGATCTGAGGGTCAAATCACTTTGGGGGCCGGTCCGTAGGTGGTCGAGAGGCCGACCTAGGCAATTAATGCGCCGTATTAGCAGATGCACGGCTTTTTGTGTGGACAGTCGCGCGTCGGGCGCGCATGCGCGCATAACACGTTTTTGTCCTGCGCATGTGCGCGCGCATCAAGCTGATGTAAAGAGCCCTTCAATTTTTGGTTACTTTGTATAGTTTTTTCCCTTCTTGAGTGCTATGAAATTAATTCAGTGCCATGAGTGACTTCATTGCTGTTTTGTTGATGCTGAGTTCTTGTCACCATGTGCAGACGAAATTTCAGTGATAACACTCCCTCATAGTCCCTCCAAATAATGTTATATCATCCCTTAATACACTTGAACCCATGTTGTCAATTTCCTCTCTCTCCCTTCCATGACATGATTCCCATAATTCTCACAAGTGATATAACATTGAGATCTCAAGCATTCCATACCAAATTTATCATATCGAAATGATTATCATCTTGGACATCGATATTTCATTTCTCCTTCCACTCCATGAACATTTTTCATGATCATTTCTCACACTCAAGTTGACGCAGTGGGCCATCCTCCCCCTACCATTGGAGTACATTTGCAGTAGAATATTTCTTTGTGTGTGCGAGATAGGAATCATAGCTTCCATAAAGCTTCTTCACTCTGCTACATTTTCCTTCCTTTAACCTGATCATGCCACAATCCCTAGGGTTGTACCTCTTCTCCCATGTATCCACATTTTCTTCACAATAACACCACAACAGATGTTACATATTCACTCATATGTTGCATATTGACTTGTTGCAACTCATCTTCTGTTGTAAGTCACTTTCTGTTGCAACTCACTGCAACTCACCTTCTGCTATGACAAACCTTTTTCTAGAACTCAATCACCCCATTGTTGCAACTCATTTCTTGTTGTGACTTTTCTTCTACTGAAACTCACCTCTTACTATGATAATGTCTTGTGGTAACTCACCTCCTATTGTGACTTTCCTTTTTCTGCAATTCACCTCTTGTTGCAACTCACCTTTCATTATAATTCACCTTCCACTGCAACTGACCTTCTGTTGCAACACATCCCTTACAACACACCTTTGTTTCAAATATATGTTGCTACAACTCATCTACACCTATGGCTGCAACACATATCCCACTACTGCAATATGTCTCTCGCACCATATCTCTGTCATGACAAATCCTTTTGTTGCAACACAATCATCCTCACGATGCACATATATTCTTCTACGACACACATCCTATTGTGCCTCCTACTGCAATACATATCTTGTTACATCCTCTTGCCACAATTCCTTTCTAATATAAAACACTTCCAGTTGTAGCCTCATGCTGCAACATGCTTATGTTGCAACGCACCATGTTGTAACATGCAACCCACATTTGAGACAATGGTTTTTTTCATGTCTTCTGTGCTCAGAAAGAATCCTCAATGCTCATAGAACTAGAGAGCTCATCCTCACTGCGAGATATCACAATTTCTAACATGGCCTTCCACGGGCTCATGCCACCTACATAGCCATATCCTACAACATTATTCTCTATAGGATTACTCATTCAAGCAAGACATTAACTCGTACACAATTATGTCAAGAACACAACACATAACATCCTATAGGAATTCATTCATACACACACATAAAGGTTAAATCTATAAACCCAACAAGGGAATAAATAGGGGATTTTATTTCAACATCGACCTCCATGAAAAAATTGGGTACAATTGGAAAGAGAGGGAATCCCATAGATACTCCACAAGTTTGTGTGTATGTATCCCCTTGGAAATTATGAAGTGTGGATATCGGGCATATCTCAACTAACTTAGAAGTACGTTGTTTGATCATCTTTCCTAATTTCTTACTTATTATCATCTAAAAAATATTTAATTCCATTGTCAATGCTACATAAGATATCTTTGATCAGAATATTGTGAGGGGATATAGTAAAGTTGATCCCTCTCTCTAATAATGTCTTAGAGTTATTATCAATGTGATGGAGTGAAAGGTTAACAATTAACTTCTTTCTTTCAAGAGACCTTGTGGTTGTAAGGTTGTCATATCTTTCGTATTTTCCATTGTTAGAGGTACCTAAATTAATATTAGTATTTAAGGTATCTATCCTACTATCTCTAGCTTCATGACCATCCTCATAAATACTTACCACACTTAATGTAATTTCTTCATGATTTTCAACATTGTGTCATCGGTTTTCATTAATGTTGGATTAAACAAAGCAAACACTAACCTTATTATCTTAGTGAATATCGAATGTGACATATTCTTCTCTATTGTGCTTAGTAATCTCAACATAAGTATCCACCTTTTCACTACTCACAATTTTTGGGCTTCGAGTTGGGCCTGGATTTTCTTCTCATCACTTGGACATCATGGTTGACATCCAATGAAACATCCTTCACTATACAAGAATGTTTAGTGTCGTCATTGATACTATTCCTATCTAAGCTATTTAATGTGTAATTCACAGTAAAAAAACTTTAGCTCTATTATACCATCCCCAATCCAAAAATTACAGTCAAAATATGGAACAACATAATTTGAAGCACTAGATTCAAAATCTTTAAGAACAATATTTGAAGCATTAGAGTTAACATTATCTTTGTCGTCCTCATATTTTTCTTTTCCCAATCTTTGTGATGAGCCATTAACATTAAAGGAGTTAAGATAAGATTTCTCTTCAAACTAGAAACTCCAAACTCTATTGTCTTTAATCACTTTGTCCATGACTTTATCCATATTAATCTTCTAACATGTGCTTAATTTAATATTTAAGTATCTATTGTGGATTATATTTAGGTGATGTACATTCTTGATAATGTTATTATGGGTTTCATTTCCCTTTTGTGAATGCCTTTCAATTCCTTTCTTAGTGTTTTTCTCTATTCTATCCATCGAATTTCTATTAGACACTTGCATGTATCCCATATTGTATCCCATATGGATTGGGTAAGTATCTTAGTTCTAAGAGTTTTGCGATCAATGTTATGGTATGAGTGATATATATATATATATATATATATATATATATATATATATATATATATATTCGTTGGAATATCGACGACACTGATCATCAATATTCCAATGCACGAGGCCTAAGAAAAATGTTGGAGATACAATAACCTTGTCACTTTTTCGTTGAAATTTTGTCAACAATCCGTCAATAGTTCGACGAAAAAGGGAATACAGAAAATCGTTGGAAATACAACAGCCTCGTCACCGCTTCATCGAAAGTTTATGTTATGAACATAAATATACATATAAAATAGATATTAATAATATAATGATTAAATAATAATTAATAGATAATCATTATTAATAATGAAAGGACATGTCTCAAAGGAAATGACTATTGGTAAAGGGCACCCCTGTGTGGGTATATAAGCGAACCCTTATTCTTCATTGTAAAGATCATCATACTATTCACTCATATACATTTTATTACTCAATATATTATTTGTCTGTATGGATTTGATTACTATATTCCATATATTGTGGATAACGTGTGTATGACAAGCCTTGTTCATTATAGTTTCATGGGAGGTTTTCTACCTATTTGTCGTAGGTTTGTGACTATTTCGTTGAACCATTATCACATGTGAATCGATCTTTCAACGAAAAAGCGACGATCAAGTGATGGTAGTGGGCCAAACAGATTAGGGAAACTTCGTCGCTATTACGATGATCAGGTTCGTCGGTCTTGCGACAAACTCTTTAAGGTAGTAATTAAAACAAAGAAAATGCAAAAAAAAAATATGATTATTTCCTTCATCATACTTGGGATGATGTGGCGACGAACATGCATCGATAAATCTTCGAAAAAAGGGCACAATGTACTAGTGTTTAAATACTTTTCTAGAATGTTTTAAGTGTTTTTATAGTTAGGTTGTTCTAATGATTTCTAATTGTAGTTATATTGAACTTGTGACTTTGGAAGTTAAAGTAAAATTTTAATGGTGATATACTAACCAACTAAACCAACACCTCACTCAAAACACCTTATAAAAACATCGAAACATTGCATAGAAAGGTCAATGGCGACCATTATCACATCCGATTGAGCCAAGTGGTCTCGGTTGTTTCAATCCTCTAGATAAGTACCATGCAACCCTTCATGTTTGTTATCACCACCACCTTCTTGCATTTTAATTTGGAAACAAATCCAGTGAGAACAACATCATTTGTGTATATCATGTTTTCCTTTATTAATCCTTGGATTTGTGACTACGATCTTCCAATGTCCTCAAATTCAATCTATGATTATTTCACAGTTTGCAGTTGTGATTAGTTCACAAAGTTGAACTGGTTAATTCTTTATCCTATTCACAACTTCAATTTATTTATTAATAGTTCTACCGATTTTATTTCCCCTTGAAAAGATATATTTTTGTGTGCCCATGATACCCCATATGCGACACACAAGGTGTTCTAGGGTTTCGAACCGATGACTTCACATAATGGAGCATCTTAATAGTACACTCCATCACCGACTGCACTACACCATGAAGGCTTGAAAAATATATATATATAATCATTAACATATATGGGTTTTTAAAAATATATGTGAATATTTTTTTATTTATATTTATATTTTTTATAAAATTATGGAATTATATATAAAATTTAAAACATATATAATTAAAAGATATATATATATATTATAAAATTATGGAATTATATGTAAAATTTAAAACATATATAATTAAAAGACATACTAATCTCTTTTATATATATATATATATATATATATATATATATATATATATATATATATATATATATATAAGAAAGGTCATTTACTATTTAGTCCAACATCGTGTATGGAATTAATGCTTATCTTAAAGTTTGAAAAATAAGTAATCAATAAATATAATTTCACTTTTACATTTGAACTTCACATTGTAGCCACATCTCGTCATGCAAATCTATAACCATTTTCAATGATATTATAAAATAATATTTTATAACAAGTGTTGCATGGCATCGCAATCCATGCTAGGTTGGAATGGGAATAAATTCACAAGGATGGGGGAATAAGTAGTGGAGGAAAATACAAAATGCAGCAGAGACGTGGCAAGCAACATGAAGCATGGGTGGTATCCATGCAGGAAATGACACGTGGCTCCTAGAGCAATTCTGGAATTGAAACCATTTATTTTTTGAAAGTATTTTCATTCTAATTATATTGTGTTCTTCATAATCCATCTTGCTTTTATTTTTACCAGTAGTATGACTTTCCATGTTCGAAATTTTTGTTCCTACCTTTCATTTTTTATCTCTTCAATGTATTTATGAAATTCATTCATAGTGATTTATGTATACTTCCAATTGGTTAGAGTTAAGTACAATTTTCATAGTCACTTCTTTAAATAGATCATCTGGCTTGAGTGTCCCTATATGTGTTAGGATAAATAAAGTCATATGTGATGGAAAAGAAACAAATATATTCTTATAGATGTGGTACTCCTCTATAAGTTTTACCCGTGGCATGTATAGTTCAAATGTGGGACTTAGAGAATATTCGGCGTAATGACTTGAAGCAATACAAAACGATATAAAATGTTTTTTTTTTTTTTTTTAATAAAGGTTCCTGGAAAATAGGACCAGGAATCACACACATTAAACATTCAAATTAAATAAACACAATCTCTTGACATGCATCATAGTTAAAGATAAAAATTTCAGAGGACATAAATATAAAAGAGGATAAAAATTGTTTTCTTTAAAATATATCAAAAAAATAATATTGTTTGTTACATATTCCTGGAAATTTAAATGTGTTTGTCATATAGACTGGGATTGGGGCTCCCGCAGACCATAAAATAAATATGTACAATAAATTGGACTATAGAAATAAGAAGTGGGCGAGGCTAGAGAGAAAGACCCGAAAAGAAGAAATTGGAAGGTATCAGTCTTTGGTTAGACATTTCTATTTAAAGAGGTGGAATAAATGGAATGATAAACAAAGCAGGATGTGATCAGTATAGACTTACACTGATGGTATATATCTCCCCCTTTGTTATTTTCTTGTTGATGCCTTTTTATTGTTGTCTTCGATGACTACTGGAATCATGCCAACTTCATGTTGCCCTTTTTCGGTGAGCTTGTTGATTGCCCTTTGGAGCCATTCTTCAATGTATCTTCTCATGGGGGCCACATTGATCTTATCCCAAATTTTTATGTTGAAAATATATTTTTACAATTCCCTTAGATCGATAGAAAGATTATGCAAAGCCTGAGCAATTTCTTCATTTTGTACCGAATAGTCAACTAGCCAGTTGTCCACATCATCTTCACCATATTCAAGGATGTTGTAAAAATTCTCTAAAGACAACCCCTTAAAAATATCAACTTGATCATCAAATGCTTGCTTGGTTAAGGGCAAGGAGTTGACGATTAAGTTACGGTCTTGGACCTCGTTGGTACTTCCAGCTAAGTCTATTTCGGTCATCTTTCTGAATAATTCTTCTTTCTTTGATATGGCTTGTTCACATGATTGGACAATGAGATGCAGGTTCTTCACTTTCTCTTTCCATCATGCATTTAATAGAGTGATTCAATTTGGGGAGGGGAGATATTCTTGTCTTCTTCTCATTTCAGTCATGTTTTTGACATGGACGCCAAAAGGGATGACCATGTCTATATAGAAACATTCTTCATTTTTTAAATCCACCTGTAAATGTTCCTTCAAAGCATGTGCCCTCATTCCAAGGGAAGCCATAATTTGTGATATTTCCTAGGCCTAAGTAATCAACTCCATTATGTTCTTGATATTCTTCTCCACATAGCCTCTACATGATGCGAGGAGGCTGGAGGATCCTTTTAACTTGGTTGCATGGGTGGTGGGCATGGTTATTTCTAAAGGACCAAAAAGCAATGGCATAGGAATCAAAGATTCCTCCAATTCCTTGACTCGATCCTTCAATTTGGCTTTCTCAGCCTAAATGCCTCCAATGGAATCATCAAGAGCATCTTTGGTTGCTCGGTGAAGTCGGGAGACTTGGGACAACCGCATGTTCCTAAGTTTAATCTCTAAACGAGATTTCCCTTTCTTATTTCTTACATCTCTCTTTTCAATAATTAAATTTTTAGACTCGTTGTATAAAACAACGCTCTGGAATACGAAGGATTCATCTTCGTTAAAAATTTTGGTCTCAACTATTTCCATTGGGGGACTATGGTGTATCATGTCCCCAGGATGATCAACATTGTGGAATATGCTATCCAGATTAGTCTCAAGTTCCATGTATTCACTTTCGATTTTGGGCTCTTTCGCTTTCCCTACAAAGTTTTTTCTCTTCTTCTTCATGGGAATCTTGTGAGAACTATCAATTTTAGTTCGACTAGGATTCTTATCTCTTCCTCCGTTTGAATTATTTTGGGTCGCTTTCTTACTGGGGTGGGCTATTGGAGTGATGCTCCGAGATGTCATACTCTTGGGAGTGGTAGCTGGGGATTGAACACTCTTCTCACTGGGGCATTTTCCCTATTGTTTGTACAATTCAGTGGTGCTTTTTAATGTCTCTTGGTCATTGGTGTCAGAAGTAGGAGTGTTGTCTTCATTGTCTTTGTCTTCATTCAGGCATGTCTGGATAAAATAATTGTTGAAGCCAAATGCTAATAAATTTTCTAAAAAAATCCCATTAGGGTCGAACCCTCTTAGCCTTTCAAAATATCTTAGGTTCAATCTATTGAAATGGCCTGCGAATTCATCAATTTTGTTGGCGTTCCTCAACATGAAGTCCCCTACTTTCCAAGGTAGAGGAATGAAATTTTTTTTTCTCTTCTCATGGAATAAATGCAACCAGTAGTTGTATTTCCTTGTTATTTCTGTAACAAAAATTATGTCTGTAATGTGACATGGAAGGAAAGAAGGATTTTCCTTGGATCCAAAAATAATTATCTCACTGTAATTCTCCATTTGTTCAAGTACCCCTTCCTATCCAAAAACTTGCTTTCCTAGTCATACATGCAGGGATCATCCTTTCCTAACAATAAATCTTTGAAAGCAGAGACAAAGTCATTAAAAACCTCATAAAAACAATGGGATGCCTTGTGCCTCCACAAGGTCTAGTACCATAAGGTTACTAGGTCGAATTCACAATTTACCTTCTTGGACACAGACAGTTTTGCAAATGAACAGCAATGCGCTATCACGAAAACAAGTAGGATGAAATATAAATTTCTTCTCCTTTTTGAATTGTGACAATTGGGAACAGATTTCAATGGAAATTAGCTTCCCCCAATAAAAAATGGCTTGTTCCTTGACTGTGAAATACAAAATATAAAGAACCATATGGGAAATACTTGTTATGGATTCTTGTCCCATTATTCTTGTAAACAACCAGGCAATTTCCTGGAATGGATTTCTAAATGAACTAACCTACAAGCTTGCGATATCTTCAGGAACTGTCATTAGGTCTTCTAGGAACTTGGGCGAGAGGTCCAACCCGTTGTCATGCTTTTTTAGGAACTGCTTGGAGTCTTCTCCTTTGAAGGTCAATGTTGGCTCCGGTAATCTTAACATATTGTGGAAGACCTGACATGAAAAAGAAACATGAGAGTGGTCCCACAATGAAATAATTCTTTGTCCTGAAATATATCTCTCGGTGCACCAAGAGACAACCTCCTTATAGTAAAAAACTTCAGGGACACAACCTACACGAGCAATTCCAAAGGTCCAAATTACTTCTTTATGGGTGGAAGGGAATGAGTAGTAAGAGTATTCCCTGGACCTCTAGAAGTCCTGGTCCTCATGCCCGAAGATGTTTACTGTATCTCCATAGAGTTGTTGTCAAGCTGGTACCATAATTTTACGAGAATGTATGTTTTCTCCATATGATGGCTAAAATGAACAGTTGGAGGGGATAATATAACCCTCTGCAAATGTTGGTCCAATGTGTGTGAATGGGAGATCTCCTCGAGCCTTTTTCTCATTAATCACAATCTCTACAGGTGTTGCATGATGACCTGTTAGCATTAAAACTTAGTAATTGCATACTTAGAAGTGAGAAGGTGGCAGTTATGGTGAAGAGATATTAAGGATTGGAGGTTTTGTGAACTTGCCAACCCGACGATGCGCGAAATACATTCCATGATGTTTGAAATGAACACTCAGAAAGGATAATATAACCCTCCGCAAATATTGGTTTAATGTGTATTAATGGGAGATATCCTCAAGCCTTTCGCTCATTAATGAAAATATTTACAGTTTGTGCATGAGGAGTTGTTAGCATTAAAGCTTACTAATTTCATATTTAGAAATAAGACT
>ML776705.1:2300574-2320121 GCA_009831015.1 Picea engelmannii | reverse complement strand
GATGATGTTGTAGAATACCCTTCTTGTTAAGGGGGAGTGTTGAAATATTGTAATTGCAAAGAGTATTCTATTTATTATTGAGTTATTACTCATTAGATCAATCCCCTTTTGTGGATTGATCATGTTGGGCATTTTAATTAACAAAATCCCCTTTTTTTGATTGGTCAAACCCTAAATATATTATGCAAATTAAGAAGTCAAACCCCAGGCTAATTAAAGTGGTTTTAACCACTAAGAAGACAAGTCGGCCCTGCCCAGTGAAGAGACACCTTTTCAACACCTGCCAGTTTGTATAAATAAAGGAATTCAGTGCCTCATTTGATCACTCACTCATTCTCTCACTCAGTGCACAAGTTTGGTAGTTGTAGTTGGGACAAACAGGAAGAGAGAGGCACACTTCTCAATAGAGGATATTCTCTAGTGTTTGGTTTATTGTCTTCACATTGTATTGGCTATCTATATTAAGGAAGTTTTTGATGGGTTTTCTCCCCCATGAGGGTTTCCCAAGATAAATGATGTGTATCTTGTGACTATGTTTCTCTTAGTGATCCTATCTATGCTATGGTTATCTAGTAAATTGAAAAGAAACCTAATAATAGCTTAAACCTTAACACCTTTGGTCTTGTCAGGTCCGCCATCATCGAGCTGGGAAGTGCCCCTTGTTATGGTGGATTTCAATTTGGGTGCAAGAGTGGGAACATCGTCTACATTTACATCATCCATCATCGTCCATCAAATAATCTTCTTCCATCTTGAAATCGACCGCATCAACCTCTGCATCGATCATCAACGCAGGGGGGCAGGGTGTCTGAGAAAGCGGGTTGCCTTGGAATTATTTTTCTTGAAATATATCTCTCGACACACCAAGGGACCATCTCCTTCTTTTCTTTTGGGCAGAAGGATATGATTAGTAAGAATATGCCTTGGACCACTAGAAGTTCTAATCATCATGCCCGAAGGTGTTTACTGTATCTGGACAAAATTGTTGTTGAATTGTTGCCATAAGTTAAAGAGAATGTTTTTTTCTCCATATGATGTTTGAAATGAACATTTAGAAGGCATAATATAACCCTCCGCAAATCATGGTTTAACATGTATCAGTGGGATATCTGCTCGATCCTTTCACTGATCAATGACAATATCTACAATTCGTGCATAATGAGTTGTTACTATTAAAGCTTACTAATTGAATACTTAGAAAAAAAGTGCGAAGATGACAGTGATGGTGAAGAGTGATTAAGGATTGGAGATTTCATGAAGCTGTCAACCGGAGGAAGCACAAAAGAGATTACATGATGCTTGAAATGAACTCTCAGAAGGGATAACACAACCCTTCACAAATGTTGGTTTAATTCGTATTAATGAAAGATCTCCCCGAACCTTTTGGACATTAATGACAATGTTAATGATTTATGCACGATGAGTTATTAGCATTAAAGCTTAATAATTGCATATCAAGAAATAAGTGTGAAGGTGGTAGGGATGGCGAAGAATGATTAAGAATTGGACATTTCGTGAACCTGCCAACCCGCAAAAGAGATTCCAAGAAATGGCCAAGTATGGAAAGCAATCGATCAGGCTTCAAAACAAGGTCACAAGTTATACTCGGGAGACGTGAGGGCCCGATGGTCAAATTGTATGTCTCTGAACTTTCGACTGCAAAATGTGTAACATGGAACAGGGAATAATGATGGAATTAGACGATCAATTTGTATATCACGGAACCTCGGGTGTTGTTTGTAGGTCGTGGAACAATGGAAGTGCAGTGTTGAGCAAGCCTCGCCGAGAAATGTCGATGGAAATAGTGGCCAAGTATGGAATGGGGAAGCGGTTGGTCAGACTCATGATATAAAAGCATGACATATTCGGAAAAATGACTAAGTAACCAGAAAGAGAAAGTAAAGGAGAAAAATAAAGGGGAATTTGGTTGTCAATTTGTAGATCGGGGAAGTCTGGTTGTTTTTTGCAGGCGGCAGAACAATGGAAACGCAATGTTGAGCACGCCTACCCGGGAACCCGTGATCCAAAAAGTTTCTAAATATGAAATGGGGAAGCGGTCAGTCGGAATCGTGATATAAAATCATCAGTGGAAATATGAACACATGAATCTGTCGTCCCGCACACCTAGACATTTTTTGAAAAATGACTAAGTAACCAGAAAGTGAAAGAAGAGGGAAAAAAGAAAGGGGAGGGCAATTTTTGGAAGCGGGAATTGGTGTTAACAAAGCCCCATTGATGATCTTAACAATAACTATAAAGTGCATTAGATAGGTGAACGGGCTCTTCAATCAAGGAATAAATAAAGTGAGTCATGCTTATACTTTCCAGGATGTTTTTTCATAAGACAAGCATTGAAAAGCTACAGGAAAATCAATTTTGGGATGTTCAAGTAAAATTATTGTACTATCAACTTCACCGTAAGTATAACAACGACGAATTTTAATTTTAATTTTGTGTGGTTGATATGATAGTTCCACTAGAATTCACATAATATATATCCTTTTATTTCAAAATATTTCTGAAGATGAATTTTCGTAATTTCATCGATCAAGTAAAAGTGCTAAAATGAGCTACATATTACATTTGCTTCACAGAGCCTACATTAAAAGGAAAAGAAGGTCTTGTATATTCTTTAAGATCACAGAAAAACCATTAAGATCCTGAATGTATCACCCAACCATAATTCATAAACCAGGCCCATGAGAACCTTGAACTACAACACGAAATCACATGAACAAAATTCTGCCAAACATAAGAGAGCAGAAAACTAGCGAAGATTGGGCATTGTATCCCAATTATAACCAAATCCCCAAATGGGCACCAAGAAATTTTTCGATTTCTATTTTACCATGAAGCAATATCACTATGAACATTTGCTTATGATAGTACTATGTTCTATCATTACCAGTTCTAACAATGCCAAATTTCCAATATTATTGGAAATTCCTAATGGTTTTGTTCAAAGGAGCAAGCCATTTTGACAGCTAAAAGGATGGACCTTATTCATTCACAGCTGGATACTTTGTATGGGGTTTGTCCTCATGCTTCTCATTCCTAACAATCTTATGCACTTCCAGATAAATTTTCCATGGCACTGCAAAACTCTATTCATATCCTCATTGGGTAGCATGGACAGATACACATGAGATTGTTTTGTTTCTTGACAACGCTTGACCTAAATTTTAGTTTTTTTGGTTCAGTTGATATGCAATATGGCATTGTCCTCATTTAATGTAAATTTTCTATGGATCTTAAAGTCACGTAGCATGTAGACATTGTTTTCCTTTTTTATATAGGTATACTTCATATGGAAATTCCGCTAACCCAGGAAGCACGTCTTGCAACAGAGGTTGTCTAATTGTATAATGTACAATTGTGTTGTTGAAGGTTTGGATGGAATCATTGAGGCAATGTATATATATGTAAGGGAATTTTTTACTGCATCGTAGACAATCAATTGTACCATCATTTATGAAAGTAGAGGCAAAAGAAGGAGAGTTGCATTTGGCACATACAGGCTCGAAGGGGGTCGAGTATGCATTCGATGCAACCAAAACACCCTTAACCTGGGCACATGAGCATAGTAGTTAATATATTGAACAATATAATATACAACTACACAACAAAACAAACTGCAGAAAATTGGTCAAGGCAATTTTTATGAGCAAAGTGTGGATGGAATTGTAGATGTACATGCACAACAGTTGTCGAGCTAGTTAGTTTCTTGAGATCCTGTACTATGTTTGTTCGTAATTCTGTGATAAATGTTGCTTGGGTTGTGAGAAAGATCCTTTCTTTAACATCTCTTTTCTTTGTTATATTTTTTAAGAGCATAAGTGGAAATTTCCCTTTATGCAATTGTTGTTCCATTGAGGAAAACAAATTTGAATAGGTGTCGAACAATTGCAACTGCAACATCGAACAGTGTAATAGTTGTGTAACATAACTGAGATATATGAACATCTAAAAGTAAAGGAAAAAACTGGATATGGAGAATGTTACCATTTCCTTGTCGTTGTCTGACTCTCCATCTTTTATATGGAGAATGTGTTGCGAGCCAAGTTTTCTCACGAGTGTGACAGTTGCACCAATGGTTTTGATTGGGTAAGTGTTGTTGCTCTGTGAAAGTTGGTTGATTTTTGTGTCTGGTACGAAATGATATTCTGAACAAATCACGGGAATTTTTTCCACAATACTTGTTTCGTTGAGCAATATAATCTTATCACAATCAAGAACAATCAAGACGATCATATATTGTTTTCAGCAATATATTAAAACTTGTAATGGATATCCCATTACCTGGAACGATAATTTCTACATGTTTCTAGACAAGTTGTGTAGGGATAGTCAGTGTGACTATCATCATGGCTTCATTGTTTGTCATGTCAGCACGCACAATGCATATAGTTTTGTTTACCTTGTCCAAGTAGGTGTTATACACTACCATTATGTCCCCGACGAACACTTGTCCGGTTTGGAGGTTATTCAAGCCTTCTATCGATAGTATATTGGGTGTTATAAGTTTAGACCTGATGATATTTTTTGAACAGGAAAAGTAATGTGAATGGTAGTCTGCATTATTTTTTTGTTTTCTTTTTTTCCTGGTATAAATGTACACGTAGAGGATGAAGTATGCAAGCCAGAGTTTTGTAACCATAACTCTTAGTCTATGGAACTTGCACTATGTTCATCATTTGTTGGCACAGGGGCAGACCCAGGGTTCAGCTCCAAGAGCGCACCAACAAGCCCTGGCTACTGGACCTTTCAACAGCACCTGCGAAGAAGATGAAGTCTCACCCGAAGCAGCTATGAGGGGGTTGCAGGATAGAGATGTCTACAACCAGGGGAATATCAAGTGGTTCTTATTACAACAACAACACAACATGCATCTATCATTCAAATAGATAGATCTATCCTCCAAAACTATAGATCTGATCTAATACAATAATGTAGATAACAATATAACAACGATAGAGCTCAATGCATCAATCACATACACAACAACAGATGTACGTGGTTCACCCTCTCTCTAGGGCTATGTCGACAAAACTATGCTTATGATATATTAAGATAAATATTATAGCTCTGATCTGCGCTCTTGGCCCGCAGATCCTCTCTCTCTTTCTTACTTTCCCTCTCCCTTCTTGTGCACCTAGTTGCAGGACTTGATCTTCGCACCCAGCTGAAGATATTACAATACCAGAAGGCTCTCTCTCTCAGCACTTCTCTCACCCTTAATACAATATTCTCCTAATGAACAGTGATCAATAACAAGGCTCAACTACACTACCGACCTAACCTAGGTCCTCTCGACCTCTATTTATACATTATAGTCCCTTACCGACAGCCTTAGGCCAAAACCTAGGTGTTAAAACCCTAATTACCAAAACCCTAGGTCAACTTGACCTACTTTTTTCGAGCTTCGTTAGCCTGTCTTTCCTTCTTCATCTCATGGTGCTCTAAAGCATCCAATGCTGGTTTTGTTTTCACTTTCCGAGTCATCCTCGGTCCCTCTTCCTTGTTGATATGTCATCCTCGATCTCCTCATCCAACGAATTGCTTTTCCACACTTTGCGCCATATTTTCTATTCGTTTTCTCACTTCGACCCAGTGATAGTCACGGTGTCTCCCGCAAAGCTCGCTTTTTACCATTTCTTCCTCATTCTTTGCTTCCTTCCATAAACAAGGGCCAACAGGCCCCCAACACTCACCTGTGACTAGTCCCGAGGCACTTGAGCTCTAATCCTCTTGTTTTACTTCAAATTTCAACTGTGCAGTGCAGCCCTTGCTTTCTTCTTTATCCCTCCTCCCCATCCTTGTGTAGACTTTATTTTCTGTGTCTGGTACCCAGTTTCAACTGCACCTGGTACCTGGACCTTTTTCTTCTTGATTCTACTGAGAGCTGCAAGGCAGCTGGTTGTTATAGTACAACTTCAGCCGACTCCCATTCACCAAGCCTTCCTTCCAGTCTCCTTTCAATGTCTTCAGTTGCATATCTCCTCCTTCTGTAACATAGGCAATCTCATATGGTCTGAGACAATGCATTCTGAACTTCCCAGTGTGTTAGATAAACTTATTGTCATATACCAGTATTAAATCACCTTGCCTGAATATCTTCTTCTTGATGTGTCTGTCATGGTAGGCCTTTTCTCGTTCCTTCTGAATTTGTTGATGGAATCCTACAATGAATCTGTCTTCTTCTAGTTCAACCAACTGTGCTAGCCTCTCATGAACAGCGTCGGTATCATCAATGTCTGTAAATGCAACAATTCTTAAGATTGGTACCAAGTACTCCTTTGGGACAATAGCTTCAAGATCATAAACCAACTTAAAAGGGGTTTGCATTGTTAATTTCTTGAAAGTGGTTCTATAATCCCAGAGTACTACTGGTACTCTTAAATCCTAGTCATCCCTGTTCACACTGCAAATCTTTGTCAATGTTGTCTCCAAGATCTTATTGAATGCTTCAATTGTTATGTTTTCTTATGGATGGTAAGGTGTACTCTTCTAATGGTGGACTGAAAAATCTTCAGTCAGGGCTTCAACTGTCTTATTAATGAAATGTGTACCTTGATCACTCATAAGGACCTTAGGGCATCCAAACCTAGTTATTATGTCATCAAATATAAAACGTGCAGCTGTAGTTGCACTATAGTCTTTGATTACTCTTGCTTCGGCCCATCTAGTTAGGTATTATTTCGGAGTGATAATATACCTTGCTCCTGTGCGCTTTCCTGGTGAGTTTATAGGTCCCACGAAGTCAATGGCCCATTTTTCAAATGCCTATAGGGTCATATGTGGTGCTAATGGCATCTCATCTCTTCAGGATGGATTTCCAACTCGCTGGCATACATCACATGCTCTGGTATATTATTTAGCATCTATGTGTAACGTAGGCCACCAAAGGCCAGCTTGCAGAACCTTCTACACAATTTCTTTTCATGTGTAATGTCCTCCTACAATGCCTTCATGAGCTTCTTTGAGGATCATAGGGTGATCTACCTCCATCATACTTCTTCTTAGTATCTCTTCAGGTCCCATTTTATATATTTGACCAGCTATCAGTGAAAAATCTGCAGTGTGCACCACTATCTGTTTCTTCTGAGGAATTGTGTACTCGCTTGGAGCCATTCCTGTTGACAGGAACTGGGCTATGTCTGCAAAGTGGTAATCAATATTTATAATGGTGAGAAGTTGTGCATCTGATAGTGTATCCTCCAGACTGGTAGGTTCTTCGCCATGTTCCAACCTCGACAGGTGGTCTGGGTCTTTGTTCATTTTTCCTGGCTTAACTATGATCTCAAAATCATACTCCTGAAACAACAGAAGCCATCTGTATATTTTCCCCCCCAACACTAGATTGTTGACTAGGTACTTCAGTGTGGAGTG
The DNA here is from genome assembly GCA_009831015.1 of Picea engelmannii. Lineage (NCBI taxonomy): Eukaryota > Viridiplantae > Streptophyta > Pinopsida > Pinales > Pinaceae > Picea > Picea engelmannii. The sequence goes on along the minus strand of ML776705.1, from coordinate 2,312,732 downwards.
ATCAATAAACATTTTAAAGTGTCCTCCCAACAAGTATTGGTTGAACTTCTGCAATGCATACACCATGGCTAGTCCCTATCTCTCTGTAGTGGTGTAATTAACTTCAGCTGTGGATAGCTTCCTGCTGGAAAATGCTAATGGATGATCAATGTCCCCTTCTCCCGGTTGTGCCAATACTGCTCCTAATGTAATGGAGGATGCATCAACATGCACATGAAATTCCTTTCTCCAGTCTGGAAAGACTAGAATAGGCGTAGTTACCATCTTTTGTTTCAGTGTGTTGAAGCTCTAATGGCATTCTTCTATCCAACCGAACTGACAGTCTTTCTTTAATAACTTATCCATTGGCACAATAATCTGATCATATCCTTTGATAAATTTCATGTAATAGCCAGTATTTCCTAGCGCAGTGTGCAGTTGTTTGACTGAAATAGGTGGTGGCAAATCAACTATAATTGCAATCTTGGATGGATCCACCAACAATCCTTGCTTGCATGCAATATGTCCTAATAATACTCCAAATAGTGAGAAGAAGATGCACTTCTTCAAATTTAAATCAATTTGACATTGCTTTCATTTATCCAGCATTAGCCTTAGACATTCAATATGATTTTTCAACAAACTAAAAATAGTCCAGTCATCAAAGTATGCTTCTAAACACTTATGCAAAAATTCTTTGAACACTTCAACCACCACCCTGGAAAAGATGGTTGGGGCATTCTTCAATCCAAATGGCATTACTATATATTGGTAGGATACCCACTCTATGGAAAATGCAGTCTTATGGAGGTCCTCCTTGGCGATGCAGATCTGATGGTATCCTGAAAACCGATCTGTAAAAGAATATACTTCTTGGCCTCCCACGTTATCCAGTACTTCGTCTGTGAATGGTGTAGGGAAAGGATCATGTAGAAAAGCATCATTTAGCTTCCTGAGATCTACACAAATCCTGATCTCACCTGTCTTTTTATCTTTCACTACCATGGGGATAATCCACTCTGACCCTTGGACAGGTTCAATAATCCATTCTTCCAGCATTCTGTCAAGCTCAATATTCATTTTTTCCTTATATTTCAGGTTCAATATGTAGGGTCTTTGCTTGACTGGCTTCACATCTGGTTTCAAAGGTATTCTCATCTCTCCCATAGGTCCCTTGATTCCCTTCATATCAGTGAACTTGGTCGGGAACAAGTCTTGATACTCGTGCAATAATTTTTTTATTTTGTCAGTGGTAGCAGCGTCCAAATAATCTCTGATATTGGAAATATTTGGTGTCTCCTCTCTCTCGATATTGACTCTCTTTATCTTTGTCGATTTTCCAATGAATGGTAGTTCAACTCTTGGTCCTTCCACATCTCTCTGACCTTCTGTTTCTGCGATATTCACCTTCTTTGGATCATCGTCTTTGTCAGGATTAATGTTGTAGTAGATCTGCAGTTTCTGGAGGGGTACAATCCATTCATCCTCTTCTTGCTCTAAGTGGAGGCCAGATGCCTCCTTAAATACTTCATGTCTCACCATCTGTAGTGCTTTATCTACTGAAGGAAATTCACTTTAAAAAAAAAAGGTGGTTATAAAATTATGGATCATACCTTCCCATTTTGAAGTGATGAGGCACAGCTCTGCTTGAAGGTACCATTTAATCGGGGTGGTATCCAACATATTGATGAATCTGTGTACCCATTGTTCTCTAGGAATGTCACTCCATGCCTCTTTGTAGCTTCGTACATGGTCCCTTGGGTAGCTTCGACTTGTGTACCTTGCTTTGCAACTTCCTACTTGTGTTGAAAACCGCGATGTCATCAAAGTTTGACATTGTGTCTAGTCTGTAATATTGCTTTTATGTGTCCCCCACCATCTTTTTGGTGTGGTTTTCATGGCCTCATCCATTGCCAACAGCCTCTGTTGTGTTGGTACACTTGTCTCAAATTCTGATAAAAATTTCTCTAAGGGGTTCAACCCATCAAATGTGGGTAGATTACTCATTGTTGTGCCAATCCAGTGAACTTCTCTGCTTAGCCTAGCACATCTTCTTGTAGATACTTCGTACATCTTGCTCTGCCAATTATTCAGTGCTTCTTCTGAGTCAAATGAACATGTGTTGTCACTTCACCAACTCAGATTACCATCAGTTGTGGGGTTGATATAATCTTGTTGTCTGGTTGTTAATGTGTAGATGTTTTCCAGTTCAAATGCATGGTCCTCTTCTCTGATAGGTTTTGTATATCATGAACCCTCGTCTGGATCTAAAGGTGAAATAACCCTAAGGCCAACTTTATCAAATTTCATGCACCTTTTTTTTAGATCAACAACAGTGGAATTATCGAAGGCCCAATCAATTCCTAATAATGCAGGGTAAGGGCAGCTATCATCAACAATTTCAATTACCTCAAAATATGCAAAGGTTCTTACTCCATCAATGTCTACTGGGAGATGCTCTAATCTTCCAAATGGGCTGACAGCTTTCTAATTATCCATGCAAAGCTTGAAGGGGAATATATCATCTTAGGTTTTCCCATCAATGCCCAAGTCTACTTCGTCATTACATTGACCTCTGACCCTAAGTCAAGGACCACATAGTCTATCTCATACTCTCCTATCTGAGAATTCAAGTGTAATTATTTATTTGTCCTTCTCCTTTTTCCAATTTGGCACACTGCCCTATTTAGTAAGGGGTCTATGTTTCCTATCTCATACTTCTTTATTAAACCTTGTAATTCTTATACAGTGCCTTTATCTTGAATTAACTTAACACAAGTGTACAAAAATTCCATGAGTTTTCTTACCTCTTTCCCTTATGTTGACGACGCAGATGGATCAAATGCCTGAGGCATGCCATATTCTTTGACTATTGGTTGTCTCTTTGATGAAGATCCTTGATCTTTTTTGAACTCTTTTCTTTCCTCCTCAAATATCTGTCTTTCTTTCTTAGCATCGAATGTTGGGGTCTTTTCTGTATCTTTCCTAACTCTGTGTTCGTTTTTAGTCTTTCCTTGGGCTGCTCTGTCTTCTCCTGTAGTAGCACCTCCTCGAGTGATAAAAGCGACTCTAGTATCTGCTCCGTGAGGTTTAGCATATATCAGTTGTACTTGTGGGTTCTATTGAGGTCCTCGTCTTTCCTGAAGTTTATCCAGCAGCACAGGGCATTCCTCTATGACATGTTCGAAGGAGTAACAGTAACTATAGGTTGTGCAAGGATTCTAACAATCCCTTGCTAAATGTCCTAGTTGCATGCAGTTGTAATAGATTATTTGTCCTCTGTAGCCACCAGGAGGAGTGAAATTTCCTCTCCCCAGAGAGTTGTACTGTGGAGTGTTTCCTTCTTGTTGAACTTCATCTTGAATCTTGTATATGTCTCTCGACCTTTCATGCATGAGATCATAAGCTCTACAATCTTGATCATCATGCCGCACTAATTTACAAAATGTACAATACAAGTTTGTGGGTGTCTGAACATACTTCTTCATGTAGTAGCACTCACCGGGGCAATGTCTATTTCTGCATACAACGCACCAGGGTAGGTTAACTTGCTTTAAGGGGATCGGTGCCCCTGATGCCAAGTACTCATAAAATAAGGGATAGTGTTCATTATCATGGCCTTCAAATCTGCATCTTACACACCAGATATCTTCCCTTTTGTCTTTTCCCTTATCTTTCTTCATATCCTCTACCTGTAAAGACAAACTAGTTAGCTGGCTCATGATCTGGCTAATGCCTGAGCCAGATTATCCCATCGATGTTGATTCAAGCTTCATGGAGATCTCCAAATATTTTTCCTGAGATGCAATATTTTGCTGCATCAGAGGGACTCTTATGTGTGGTAACAGCGCAACAATGAACCATTCTTTGTTATGTTCATCGGGGATCTGAAAATTTAATCGGCCTGTCAGGGTCTTGAATCTCTAGTCAAACTCCCAAACAGGTTTCCCTACCTTTTGTTTAATCTCTTTTAGTTCTGTAATACATTGTGACTCCGACTTAGGTTTCTTAAACTTTGCAATCAATGCATTCTTGATCTCATTCATGGGCTTAGGCTATGCCAGTCCTTGGACAAGTTTCATGTACCATCTCAGTGCACGGTCCCTTAGCATAGTGTTGAACTAGGTTCTCTTGATGGCTTCATCGGTGATACTTTTAATATTCCATACGGCTTCACACAGAAACCAGTGTTGATCTAGATCTTCAGATCCATATCCTCTAAAGATAGGGAGTCTCATTTCATCTGCCATAGAGCTGACTAGGGTTCTTGTCTGAATAGATGTTGAGCTACTAGTAATAGTACTCTGAAGACTCTGGTGGTTCTGGATATTCTAACTACTAAGTATCGTTGGGACAACAAGAGGATTATCATTACTTACTTCAGTGGTCCGCGTAGTTATTGAGGTTTCTGGCTCACTTTGGTGTAGCTCTTCAGCTTTACCTTCTTCTGTTCTGGTGGGCTCTGGATGCTCTTCATCGATTAGATCTACCTCTTCTCCACTATAGAAACCCTATTCTCCATACTTTTTCTTAAGAAAGTTCTCAAGGTGAACTCCTCAGAATACATTCCCATTGCACGTATGTCCTACTTATGTGTCTCTGTCGTTGTCCGAGATCTTGAACATTAGCCTTTTCAGGTCCGACCAGTCTACTGTATATTCAAGATGTGGTTTTCATGCAAGAGCTTCTTGATTCTTATCTTCAGGAAGTGTAAAAATTTTCCGCTAGGTCCTTTGAAAAAGTTTCTCTCGCCTTGGCTATATGATTCTCTTCTGTCAACAACAAACTCGGTGATATACCCTCCAATGGTACTATCAAACCAGTGATCTACTACCCTGGATACATCATTTTTGACTCTCTTGACCTTCTGGATCAATGCTAGTGTCCAAACCACAGGAGGTCTAGATCTAATTTCAAACTGTGTGTCAGCTAACCTAGCCAACCACTCGTGTAGCTCCTACTGGGCTCCTCTAAAGAATATCTCATGAATGTCAGTGAAGATGTATCTTTGTAGCCAATATTGAGTAGTCAGTTTAGGGTTCTTGTTCTAGGCTTCAGCGAAGTCCTTCTCTTGATCCTCTATCCACTTCTTGATCTCTGTCTTCTATGGGAACCACCTTGACATTCCCTTAAAAATATTCTTGTCCTGACAACGGAACCATTTGTTGGCACAGGGGAAGACCCAGGATTCAGCTCCAAGAGCGCACCAACAAGCCCTAGCTACTGTCCCTTTCAGAAGCACCTGCGAAGCAGATGCAGTCTCACCCAAATCATCTATGAGGGGATTGCATGACAGATATGTCTACAACCAGGGGAATATCAAGTGGTTCTTATTACAACAGCAACACAACATGCATCTATCATTCAAATAGCTATATCTAACTTCCACAGCTATAGATCTGATCTAATACAATAATGCAGATAACAATATAACAATGACAGAGCTCAAAGCATCAATCACGTACACAAAAATAGATGTACGTGGTTCACCCTCTCTCTAGGGCTACATCCACATAATTGTGCTTATGATATATTAAGATAAATCTTACAGTTCTGATCTGGATGTTGGCCCACAGATCCTCTCTCTCTTTCTTGCTTTCCCTCCCCCTTCCTGCACACCCATCTGCAAGACTTGATCTTTGCACCCAACTGAAGATCTTACAATACCAAAAGGATCTTTCTCTCATCACTTCTCTCACCCTTGATACAATATTCTCCTAATCAACAGTGGTCAATAAAAAGGCTCAACTACAGTACCGACCCGACCTAGGTCCTCTCGACCTCTATTTATACATTATAGTCCCTTACCGACAACCCTAGGCCGAAACCTAGGTGTCAAAACCCTAATTACCAAAACCCTAGGTGTCTAAAACCCTAGATCAACTTGACCCTCTTTTTCCGGGCTTCTCCAGCTTGTCTTTCCTTCTTCATCTCACGGTGCTCCAAAGCATCCAATGTTGGATTTTTTTCACTTCCTGAGTCATCCTCGGTCCCTCTTACTTGTTGATCTATCATCCTCGATCTCATCATCCAACAGATTTCTTTTCTGCACTTCGCTCCATCTTTTTTGTTCTTTTGCTCACTTCGACCTAGTGAAATTCATTGTGTCTTCCGTGAAGCTCATTGTTTACCTTTTCTTCCTCATTCTTCGCTTCCTTCCATAACTAAGGGCCAACAACGTTTCACTTGTGCTCGTCGATACTTCTTGTGAACTGCAAAGTATGTGTTTCAAATGGCATCAACATATTTATCATGGCATAGATGAATAAATAGCTCAGGATATTTTTTTGGTAAACATATCAAGAGCACAATGTATGAATATTTACCTTTGGCCTTGTCATTCTGTTGATGTTTGTGATGATTGACTGCTCATGCCCATGTCATTAGTCCAATGTTTTTTGATGCAAGCATGTGTACATGAACATCACAAGGACTGAATAGGCATATGCATTGTATATTGTCCCTAATTGTTTTGAATGTCACATACAAGATCGAAGGAGATGGAATATGAAATAGGGTGTCAAGGGATACTTAGGAAACATGAGGAACTGACGGTCAAATTATATGCCTCAAAATTGTTGACTGCAAAAATGTGTAACACAGAATATGGTATGATGGGGGAGTTTTATGGCCAATCTGCATATCACGGAACCCCCAAAGCTAGAGGTGCAATTTTGAGCCCGTCAACCTGAGAACCCGCAATAAAAAAAGGGACTAAGTATGGAATGAGGAAGTCGTCGGTCGGACTCATGATATAGAATCATGATTATAAATGTGAACCCGCGAGTCCACCAACCTGTGCACCTAGACATTTTCGGAAAAATGACTAAGCAAAGTAACCAGAAAGAAAAAGTAAAGGGGGAAAAGAAAGGGGAATTCGGTTAAGTATAGAAGAGGGAAAAAAAGGACAATAGAGAGTGGGAAAATAGAAATGGGGAGGGAAATGTTCAGAAGCGGGAAGTCTCAACAAAGGCCCATTTATTCCAAATCATCATTTTCTAGTCCAATATTTTATCCACCTACTCATTTTGTGTGTTTGATTTACCATCACAATTGGTATACCTTTTCAAAGATTGTACTTCAGCTTCCTTTTCTGTGGCATATATGATTTCATCCTCTTGTCCAACTAATATGTTTCTTTCAATGTAGAAATGTAGAAAATACAGTGGACATGAAGGTAAGTTGGTATGTAGAAAGACATGTAAAAAAATAAATACAGTTCTATGTATTTCAATGTAGCAGCACAAAGAATACAATTGACATGAAGATAAGTTATTATGTAGGAAGATACGTAGTATCTACATACAATAAATTAGGTGAAAAACAATAGAACAAATATACAAACGATAAATGAAATACAAAACAATGGAATATGCAATAAGAGTATAAGCATGCACCTTTGTATCTCTTCTTCTACATTTGTGGTAAAGAGTCCTTGGTCTTCTCCAGTTATTTTCGTTTCAATGTGGGAATTCACAAAATACAATGAACATGAATGTAAGATGGTATGCAAGGGAAAACAAGTAATATGTACATACAGTAACAGAGAATCAAAGGAATATAATAAAAGAGAGTTAGACGCATGAACCTTTCTTTTTCTTGATCCATGGTTGTGATTATATAGAATTTTTCATGGCCAAAATATATTACAAGCCAGAAAATATTAAGAAGTCAGATGGTCGTAGCTGAATGATTTGGTTTTGTGAAACAAAGTATCGAGATATTCTTTGAGACATGGAAATACAATTTTGTAATATCTTTGATGTATATTTCATAATTCAAGTAGAAGACAAATTGCATCGTGGTCCAACTAGTCTGTGTATAAGATAAATAGGTTGTATTGTGATATGGGCACATTTCACCATAGATGGTCAATAAGTGTGTTTTGTACATGTTTTATCTTAACCAAAAAAAAGAGGACATTGTAATTGCACATGTAGTTTTCCAAAAAAAAAATTATAGCACTATTTTGTAGCATGTCAACACTAAAGTATCCTAGAATGATAATGGTTTTGTCCAGATGTAAATGGTGTGGTGCATTTGGAAAATATTCATTATGTTAGCGATGTTGCACGTGGAGCGGCATAGATATTGAATATTGAAATTTGAAATCCATGGAATATTTCTCTTACTAGCACCATCTCAACATCTTTTTTCTTATACAAGAACATTTTGCAAAGGCATGTAGGTATGGTTCAGAGTTTGGAGAAAAAAATCGAGCAAAATTTAAGAGCAGGAGCAAAAGATATGCCAAGTTTGTGAAATTTTGGTGTAGCCTAGGCACCGTTGTACCATACCTAGACCTTCGACACCTACCTATAGTTTTCTTCTACAATAACATCCTACAAAGGAAACAAGCTTGACATCGCATTTTTCATGTGAAAGACATGGGTTCGATTCTTGTATGGGATAGGCGCTAGATTTCCACTTCGTCACACACGGCAAAGGACCAGGATTTGCAATGTTAGAAAAAATAACAGTCAAAGTTGTGCACATGACATTGGCATGCACATGGTGCAGAGCCTCGAGAAAAAATCGGAGGAAAATTTAAGAGCAGGGTAAAAAGATATGCCAGCCTCTATAAAAATTCTGCAAGATAAGAATGATGAATAAATACTTAAACATTCTTACTTGAAAAATACCAACAATGAATAGTGAACAACGAATACGAATGAAAGTATGCTATTGAAACTTACTCATTAATGATGAATGACAGAACATCGGGTCCACTTGCGGGTGCAGTACTCAAACCCTACAAAGTGCAAAAAATAGATCCAACTGTCAGTGCAGGACCCCAACCTTGTAGAGTCGAAGCAAAGAAAAGAAAGCAACAAGCAACAAACCAGTGAGAAAGCACAATCTGTTGATTAATTGGGTTGGTTTTCATTGATGTCAACCCTTGAAGAAATTTCGATAGCGAATTCTGATAGCACAAAGGTTTGGGTAATGGGCCCAATTTTGTTTGATGTATAATGGTATGATTTTTTATATATTTGTAGGTAAGACTATTCTATATGGACAATACATGTCATGTCATTTATGGTGGTATGTGGAATGTCACATAACTCCTCATAGTTTGCGAGTTATGGCCTTACGAAGTTGGAGGACCCTCATTTGTTGGCTTGAAGCCCCAAAAGGTCACAGAAGTCAAAGTGTTTGCAAAGAAGAAATTATTTAAATAATAAAGTGAAGTGACAAAGTCAAAGAGGATTATTTAAATAATAAAGTGAAGTGACAAATCCAAAAAGGATTATTTAAATAATAAAGTGAAGTGACAAAGTCAACGATGATTATTTAAATAATAAAGTGAAGTGACAAAGTCAAAGAGGATTATTTAAATAATAAAGTGAAGTGACAAAGTCAAGGAGGATTATTTAAATAATAAAGTAAATGGAGAACTTTCTAATTATGGAAAGTGGTTAGAAGTGGGTTAGCCCTAAAATAATAAAATTGGGTTAAGATGGTTAAAAGGTAACCCCTTGGGGAAGCTACATGAAAGTATAAATAAGAGGCAAGGCTCTCTCATTTTAAACACACTTGAGCATATTGAATATATACAGGTGACTGAGGTAACCAAAGGATTTCTAAGTCGAATTTCAGAGGGAAGCTGAAGTGTTATAGAAAGATTTGCCTCACCATTGCTATCTTGCACAGAGGGCCTTTTTCCATTTCCCTATACAGACTTATCAACCCCCTTTTTGATAAATCCAGAACCAAATTATATATTTTTCCACATATATGCTTCTTAACTACTTTGCAAGATGCGTATACGCTTGTTTCTCCACTACAACTCACATATATCGGGATTTGTGCCAGAAAATACAAAATGAGGTCGGGTTTCCATGTCATGACAAATGACCTCTGATATTTGGCCTTCCATATACTAGAAATGTTCTGAATCGGCCCTTCAGTTGCATTCTTGAGGCTATAAGAGCGCAATTTCGAGCTATGGAAAAAGGGAGAGAAAGAATTCAACTTTGAGAGCAAAGTTACTCTGGAGAAATCACTTCATATTGAGTCTGCATCCCTTTGTCCCTCAAGTCTGAACACAGTGTTCATCCCCCAAGATCTTCCCTTATTTTCAAGAGGATCTCATTATCTCTTTGCTATGATCTTGCCTTTGGTGGAGGATTGAAGTGGTGGAGACCCAGTTGGAAGGAACTTGGTTTCTTGGTTTCGAACCGTGTCGACACAGAAGTTTGTAATGTTGATACTTTTGTTGATCAATTATTAATAGAAATACTCCTTTCCCATCTTATCAATATCTTGCAAATATATGATTATTATCCATGGACAGGTTTGTAATGTTTATTAATGGATTGTGTTATCTTATGTGCTAACTCATTTTATATACTGTCACTATATACTTGCATCGCTTGTTTGTTGAGAACTTCTTGCAGGTGTAAAGCTTTGGGTCAAAGTGCTAAACGGTGGAACGAAATCAAACGATTGGATCGAGGTAGGCTTCTTCCTCGTATTGCACATTAGTTTATATAGCACATATTGGAATTGAGTTTATTTTTGCAGTCATACCTGTCTGTTGTGGTTTACCCTTGTCCATAGAGAGTTTTTCCCTTGTAACAGAATTGGCGACTCCACTGGGGATAGATCTTCCTTCTAAGGGTTGAAGTATTTTTCCTTCTTACATTTCTCTTTTGCCTTTGTATTTCTTGTTGTATCACAGTTGGACAAAGTTTTTTCACTCTGGGTCTGAGTTTTCAACCTTTTTAACCTTTCCTAGCCTTGTTTTAAAAGATATGCGGCCTCTTTTCCCTGACAGCCGCGTGTATACACTTGTTGTCCCACTACAAGAGGCGTATATATGCCATTTTCTCTTGAACAAGAGTGTATACCACTTCCCCCTTGCTTTTTTTCTTGGTTTAGTGACTATTGGGTAGGTTTTGAAGACCACTGAGCCTTCTTAGGTCTCTATGGTACCTGTTGAGATTATTTGGAATGATAGGAAACCTTTTTGGAGTTGAATTTTTGGGCAGCATCTTTCTCTTTGTTTTTTGTTTTTGATTTTTCCTTGGTAGTTGGGTTGTCTGCTTAGTTGCTTGGTATTCTGCTCGAGTGATTGCTTTTATACACAGTAGAAGTTATATATCAATTCGCTTATCATTCCATGCATTTTCTTTTCAAATACATTGAAAATACAAAAAATAGGCATCTTGCATTTGTTGGTATTTGTGTCTTTGAACCTTTATCATTATCTTATCACATTTAGCGAAAGATTTCATTTTACTTCTAAGTTGCAGAGTTAAAATTGAAAATTGCACTGTTTTTATTTAGCATATCATTCACTAAAAAGTTAAGGTTAGGCTTTGCATTATATTTATTTTTATTTTCATGCAGATTCATAACACCATGAGTTTCATTTCCATACCTCTTTGAGTAATCACGGCCAATAAAATTTACACTTTAAACTAAAATTGATTAGTCACAATTTTATTTTTTAGGGTGCACAAACTAGCCTAGGATTTAGTGTCTTGGAATAGGATTTTGTGAGTAAACTTCTCCAAGGCAATTAAATAAACGTATGTGTCTGAGACAAGGAGTTGATAAATCCATTGTATAATTGGTAATATCAGGAGGCTTCGCTCACACCAGAGTTAATCATGAGGTCGCGCGAAGTTAGTTGAAGGGATAACCCATGGATACTCGCCTAGCGTCAGAGATATTTATGTGGATTTATTCATATTTAGGGATCTTTCTAGTGCCCATACCTCTGTGAGAGGCGGTGCTTTCAAGGTTTCGGGCTTTGCTACCCTACCCATATGGTGATCCGTACTTATGACTGCTCACATGTGCATCAGTTATATAATGGTTTATTAGTTTCTTGACTTAGGTTTCTCATAGGTTACTTGCAGGGGTTATTCTACTTGTATCCTGAGTCAGATAGGGGTCGGACAACAAACAGCCTTTATGGAGGATTACCACTTCGAGAGGGTTTAACTGACTGGTTGTTAAGCCTATGAGGGCCCTTATAACTAATTATGTTACCTCCAAACTTTAGCAGGGAGTCTCAGGTCCCTCTTGGACGAGGCATACCTTCTTTAGCGAGGGAGGCCACTCAGCCACTTTAGCCCGTTTGCATGCATATTGGTCGTTTTAATTTTTGGTATGCTCTTTGATTACTAGTTGGCCCTCGAACTCTAGTTTTTGGTTTCATTATCATG
>ML776705.1:2272561-2300557 GCA_009831015.1 Picea engelmannii | reverse complement strand
CCCCCCCCCCCCCCATGATGCCTCTTCATTTCATAGGGGCAAACCCTTCTATTTTTTACAATGGTATGCACGATTACAATGCTCAATCCACACCTTGGGTCTCTAGTCATTTTTCTATTGATATGCCTTCCCACGTGCAATCCCCTCCCTGGTCTACTTATATGAATCCTAGCATTGGACCCGGGAGCACCATCGCTCCCATGCCCACTTTGTCGTTTGATATGAATCGTTTTCCCATGGGAGGTTGGAACCTTCCACCTTATGGATCCAATCCTAGCTATGCTCTTTCAGGATATAGTGCTCAAATGGGTGTTTATTACACCCCTCCCATGTATCTTTCATCTGCCATGTTGGTCCCTTTAAACATGTTTTCTGTACTAGGTCCTCAAGTACCCCCAGGTCTTCCATATGGGGAGAATCAATTTTATAATTCAGGCTACCCTCCTTATGGGACACCCTCACAAGAGGGAAACATATATCCTCACTTGAATAATTCTTATCCTACCTCGGTCTCTTTGCATACCTCAGTGATGATGCCTTTCTAGACCTCTTCAGACCACCTTGGCATAAGCCACCATGTTTCTGGGCCAGGACAGGGAATATACCAGGATCCTTTCTAGCCTGTAATGTTTCAGAATCAATCTTTTCCAGGACCTTGGACTCAAATACCACAATCTGTCACTAGCCCAACCACTGTAAGCCACACCAGTGCACCATCACCCACCCCTGCTAGTCACGTCAGAGATGAGTTGACACCCTCAAAAAATCATGACGAAAGCTCGCTTCCAACCTCTGTCAATTATGTTTGGGGCACCCTCCTTTTCACCCCGTATCATAGTCGTGTCACATCTCTAACTTCTATTCATCATACAGGAGATGAAACTCTTTCCTTGGCTAGTCCCATCAAGAAACCCAAACGTCTCAGACATAAGCCTAAATTCATTTGCAAGACTTGTGAAGGAATCCATCTTACTCGCTTGTGCCCGGTGACTACCAAGATACCAGAGGTGTGGGACTTGCCCAAAAGCCCTTCAGAATCTAAGACACTCATGATTCCTCATCACACCACTTCACCTTTAGTGATCCCAGCAGTCTCACTGTCGAGCTTTTACTCTAACCTCACCCCCCTCCATGGAGAGTGAAGTGTCTCCTGCCCCCGTTACCATGCATCCTCTTCAACCTATAATTGAATAAGTGACCACGCTGGTTCCTTTTATGGTCAAACTGACTCTCCCTGAAAAGAGTGATGCACCCTCCAGTCACGTCATAAACATTCCAAGTTTTCCCCCTTCTGAACAAGAGAGATTCATTCTTCCTCCGAATACTCTCTCTCTGAACTTTGACGAGGTCCCCTTCAACTGGGATGACCTGACAAGACATCCCATAACCCCACCTATGTCTATTCCAATTAGAGACATTATTCGAACCATAACAGAGACTATGTAATCCGTTAGCACTTTCTCCTCCTCAACTTGGAAAGCTTTGGTATTTCCAAAGCTTTTGTCAGGGATCTATAGGATACTGACTTTCGACAAAAGGTTGGGTCGGGAACCTTAGCCTCCCCCTTTACATGTTGATTAGACAAAAAACACGAGTCTTAGTTAATCTCTTTTCTGACTCGTTACTAAAAATTGAAAAGATCACCGAGTGATTTGTCCCTTTCACACTCGTTAAAATTGGATTTGAAAGATCACGAGTCTTAGTTAAGCTCTTTTCTGACTCACTATCAAAAATGGAAAAGATCGCAGAGTGAACTTGTCTTCTTCACACTCGTAAATTGGATTTGAAAAGATGTCTATTTGGCCCAAGTTACCCCTTTTTCACACCAAGTAGACTAAAAGATATAAAAAAGGACATTTTTTGGTGTTAAATTGTGATTGCATCTCATGCCCTTGCTTGCAGTATTGAGCCTTTAGTCGGTTCTCACTTTGCGTTATAAACCATGGCCCAAGCAGTTTGCATCCTTAACCAAGAAGAGCCTTGTCTATAACCTTTTCAATTTGACACCCTATACCCTGGAGGGAACATCACCCCGAGTGTCCATCTCTCGCATGCATTTTCTTGCATTAAGCATAGGTACGTTCCACTGCTGGAACTAGTTTTTCTTACTTGCGACACTCGTTCCCTCCTTTGTATCATATCATTCACTTGTTATGAAAAACAAAAAAAGATGGGTGGGAAGGGAGTATTATACTGTAATTGGCAGTAATCATGTTGCCTTTTAACAGAGCACAAAGTTATTGAGTCCTTGCATCATCATAATTTTGGGTTTAGCATGGCCTTAGGAAGCTGATCTCGTTACAAAATTTTCTCTACCGACCAGTTAATCTTCTAGCCACTATAGAGAACATTGTGGATGCCTCTTGCATCTAATTGTCAAATCATTAAGTCTATGTTTCCAGATTCCACCATATGTCTCATGCTCTTTTTCAAAGGAAGTCTATCAACCTGTGTCAGCCACTACTCAGAAATCTTGACTTCACATGTCGGCCATACCCTCAGTTTGTCTCAGAATCACATGATACTTTGGTCTTATGATGCACCCTGGCCCTACTTTCATCATTGGTAGGTCACCTTGAACCCAACAATCGACATTTCATCATGGGTTGTTCACTGGGTGGTTTCCCTTGTGTTCGACAGCAAGACATTTATTCACACTTTGGGATTTGTGCAGTTTCTTGGATGTCATTGGCCTTATTGGTGGTTTCCTCACATTTGTCAGCAGTTTTCATCACTGACTTCTATTCAGAGGGTCTTTTTCATGTACCACTTGCATTTGGCACACGCAAAAGATGCACAGGGTCGTTGGTTCATGAACATGTTCTTCGTTCGATCTCCACCAAATCATGAAGCTCCTGCTTTGTTCCTCGTGCTGACTGATGAGAGATGTCTTAATGCTCTCCTTTCAGCGGGTCTCTTTCCATCAACTTTAGCTCATGTATTATGGATACGAGACTTATAGTTTTATGAGTACCTTGAGGTTTGCAGTCATTAGTGGCAGGCTCTCTCACCATTGACATATGAGAATACATCAATGTCTCCTGATCAATGGATATCTCAAATGTTCGACACCAGTTCCTTTATTCACATTTGTAGAGATGTACTCGGTGCCTTGATACCTACTTTCATCATTGGTAGGATGTCTCGCATTTGTTAATGGTGTACCTCAATGACCAGTAATCAAACGATGTCTCATCGTGTTCGACCTCAACTCATTTATTCACATGATGTAGACTTGCACCATCGGCAGATTGTATTGAAGAATTGAATACATCACTTTCTAGAACAACTTTCCTGAGTTGTTGCTTCCATTTCATCGGACCAGTACCTATTTGACTTCAGCGATCATGGGAGATTAGATTGTACTCCATGGTATATGGATATCTTCAGATTGATTTTGAGACTGGTTTCACTGGGCCTTGTTCGTGACTATGACATCTATTGGCATGTAAGCGCATATATATCTACCTACTCATGGCCATGAACACTTGTTGGTATATTTTCCACATGGATCTGCATTGTATTTTTGGCAGCCATGTATGCAAAGTTAGTACATAATGTAATGAGCAATTGAGTTCGTCCAGTTGGTTCTCTACCACTCCACTTCTGGGTTATTTATAATGTATTTCAGCCATCACAGATACTCCTCTGATCTCACACATTAGGGGGCATCTGTTATAGCAATATTTGCCTCACCATTGCTATCTTGCACAGAGGGCCTTTTTCCATTTCCCTATGCAGACTTATCAACCCCCTTTTTGATAAATCTAGAGCCAATTTATATATTTTTCCACATATACGCTTCCTAACTGTTTTGCAAGATGCGTATATGCTTGTTGCTCCACTACATCTCGCGTATATCGGGATTTGTGCCAGAAAATACAAAATGAGGTCAGGTTTCCATGTCATGACAAACGATCTCTGATATTTGGCCTTCCATATACTGGAAACGTTCCAACTCGGCCCTTCAACTGCATTCTGGAGGCTATAAGAACACAATTTCGAGCTATGGAAAAAGGGAGAGAAAGCATTCAACTTTGAGAGAAAAGTTACTCTGGAGAAATCACTTCATATTGAGTCTACATCCCTTTGTTCCTCAAGTCTGAACACAGTGTTCATCCCCCAAGCTCTTCCCTTATTGTCAAGAGGATCTCATTATCTCTTTGCTATGAGCTTGCCTTTGGTGGAGGATTGAAGTGGTGGAGACCCAGTTGGAAGGAACTTGGTTTCTTGGTTTTGAACCGTGCCGACACGGAAGTATGTAATGTTGATACTTTTGTTGATCAATTATTAATAGAAATACTCATTTCCCGTCCTATCGATATCTTGCAAATATATGATTATTATCCATGGGCATGTTTATAATGTTTATTAATGGATTGTGCTATCTAATGTGCTAAATCATTTTATATAATGTCACTATATACTTGCATCGCTTGTTTGTTGAGAACTTCTTGCAGGTGCAAACCTTTGGGTCAAAGTGTTCAACGGTGGAACAACATCAAACAATTGGATTGAGGTAGGCTTCTTCCTCATATTGCACATTAGTTTATATAGCACATGTTGGAATTGAGTTGATTTCTGCAATCATACCTATCTGTTGTGGTTTACCCTTAGCCATAGAGAGTTTTTCCATTGTAACACGAAGTAAAGAAGGCCAAAATCCAAGGGAGGATAAATTCTTTTGATGATTCTTTCTAAGGTATGTTATTTACAGGTCATCTCACCATTTTCGTAATAATTTTTTTTCTAGAATGATTCAGACTGTAAAATTGGGAGGCCATTGAGAAAACATATCTAAGTAGATGTGGTACAAATTTCAGCTTGTGGGTCATTGTAGTTTTGGAGTTACACTCCGTGGAAAATAGGGTTTGTGGCTAGTCCTAAAACTAGTCTAACATAGGTGTTTGGGGTAAAAATGTCATAAATTATTCATAACATATCCTAATTCAGTAAGACCAAATGTTTTGGTTAGAGTACAGTCGGTAGTATTATGTGTAACATTTTTAGATCCATACAACAAATATTCTATGCGGGGCACACTCTACAAGTTCTCTCTCTAGAATAAGCCGGAATTCAACAAGGTATGTCATTTTTGCTATAACTCCTTTTTTGAGATGTTCCAAGTAGTGACACCTAGAAGAATTGCATAAAACACACTGAAGAGCATTTTATACTATTTTTATATTTGTATTCATTACAGGTACATAGTTATGATTATTTCAAGTTAGGGTTGTTGACTAATCCAAAACTAGTCATGTGAGACTAAAGTAAAGTTTCATGAAAATGATAGTCTCTTATTGTTAAAGTTAAGGAAGGTTTGTAGGTTGAGGTACAGGTTGGTGCATGGTTGATGCACATGTTTATGGTACAAGTTGATTATAGGTTGTTTGGTACAGGTTGGTGCATGGTTGATGCACTTGTTTATGGTACAGGTTGATTACAGGTTGAGGTACAGGTTGATTACAGGTTGAGTTACAGGTTGATGAATGGTTGATGCATGGTTTAGGTTATTGGTATAGGTTGTTTGGTGTAGGTTGATTGGTACAGGTTTACAACAATATATCTCACAGTGATAGTGTAACAGTGGTTCCATTATTCTAAGTATACGTCAGGGAGGTTGGACGGGGCAAGGACAGGTGGTTGTATCCACCTTCTGGCTGTAGACAAAGAACATAGGGGGTTGTAGCCTCCTTCTAGTTGTAGCCAGGGAATTGGGGAGTTGGAGCTTCCCTCAGTTTGTAGCCTAATAAACTAGGGGGTTGGAGCCTCCTTCCTGTTGCAGCTGGAAACAAAGTAAGTTGGTGCTTCCAATGAATTTAATTCTTCATGACATATAATAAAAAGAATTATGTTGTTTTCTCTTGCTTTGGGTTTCCACTTAAAAACACTAGTGTATTGTGTATGTGTTTGATTGTTCATTTGCTCATTGTTTATTTACTCTGCAAATATTGGATGATAATGCTACATTGATATAACACTTGCATTATATGGTTAAAAAGTATTAGATTTATCTATTACTGATTCACCCCCCCCCCCTCCTCCCCCCTCTTAGTAATCCAACAATTGGTATCAGAGCGGCTTCCTTCAGGAAACAGTTTAACCACTGGAATGAGATCATGGACTATTCTGAGAATGGAGTACCAATGTTTAATGGTCATAATGGTTTAAAGTATGATATGTGGAGCATAAGGATGAAATTATTTTTACAGGCACATAGACATTATATTTGGCTATCAATTGTTACAAGATATGATAGTTCAAAAAGGGAAAAGACTATAGCCAAGAAGGAATTGAAGAAGAATAATAAAATAGCAATGGATTTCATCTGGGAAGGATTACCTAATCCAATAAGAGAAAAGGTTGGTAAATGTTCATCGGCCAAATAACTTTGGGATAAGTTACATAATGTATATTCTTCACCCATCACAGAATTAGAAAATGCCAAAGAAGATGCAGGTACAAAACAAGAATAAAGATGCTCATCATGTTAGACAAATTCAGAAGAGGAAGAGTATGAAGAAGCAGAAGTTGATTATAGAGAAAAATTGATCAGTGTAATTGAATATCTAAATAAAGAAAGAGAAGAAAACAAGTCATCCAAGAAAGAATTGATGAAGCAAAAGGAAAGTGTTCAAGGTTCCGAAAAATCTCAGCAAATCATCAAGAATTTAAGAACTCATCTAGAAGAGGCCAAAAGAATTGAAGAGACACTAGAATATCAAAAGAAATGTTTAGAAGCCAACATAAAAGCACAAAAGGAAGAATCAAAAAAGAAAGAAAATATAATGACAAATCATCTCAAGGAAAGAACCGATGACTTAAACCAACTTGAGGAAAAGTTTGGTCAAGAAGAGAGAAGACTCGAAGAAGAAATAATTACATTGAAAATCCAAATTGAAGAAGCAAAGAGAACAGAAGAGGTCATGAAGTCCCAGATAATGAAGAAAGAAGAAGAGGTTGAGAAACTTGAAGAAGAAGTTGTCACACTAAGAGTCAAAGTAGTCAAGCTCAACAAGAATTTTGAAGAGACAAAAACATCCACATCGGTTATAGAGAATGAAGAGAAGCACTCGTGGTTGCTAGAAAAGAAGAACGAAGAAAATAGAAAGAGTTATGCAGAAGTACTCAAAGGAAGGAATCATGGTCAACCAGAATCTAAGAAAACTATTGAAGATGCATCTTCAAGAAGACCAATCATGTTCAATCCACAAAGAATCTTCACTCATGATCATGATCAGTCAAGGCATAAATTCATAAGGACTACACCACAAAGAAGATCGTTTCGTCCCAGGTATGAAAATTTCCTTTATGGTCATTGTTTTTATTATACTAATTTTGGACATAAGGTTGAAAATTGTAGGGATTATAAAAGAAATGTTCAAGCAAGAAGTGCATATGTGGCCCCATGTAACATTGAATGTTACAAATGTCATAACTATGGACACATAGCTATTGATTGTAAAAGCATGATCGATACTTTCATGAAAGAGAACACTAATATCAGATATAATAAATTATGGATAAGAAAACACGAAGAACAGGTGAAAAAATACCATGTCCTAAAGATCGAAAGATTGGCAATAAAACGAGATGAAGAAAATTCTACAGAGAAAAAGAAAGATGTAAGATATAGAAAGGTTTTGAAAACAACTGAAAGAAAATAAGGACAGGTAAATAAGGAACAGGTTCAAGAGATTGTACTTTTAGGCATTGTAGTGAAAAATGAATCCACAGACAAAAATATAGAAGTCAGAACTCAGAGAGATGATGAATCTACCAATGAAGATGATGATGAATACACATCAGAGCAGGAATTGCTCTAATCCATCCAGCTTATAGACTCCCAGGTAATATGAATATTAGACAGGGGGAGTCTATGCGATAGTTTTGACAGACCAAAGAACCATCCTTCGAGAAGCTTGCAGAGTTTGAGAAGACAAATCTAGAGCAGTCAGTTAGCAGAAGTACAATTTGATGGATTAATAAAGACTTCATGATAGTATGGTGATAAATGGGTCAGCATTATGGATAGTTGTGCAAGTAGACTCTTGGACAGTATGGACGAGAGCATGGATTCATAGATTGGTTCAAAGAGTGGTTCAAAGACAAAGGAACATTACCATAATGGATGATAATTACACAGGAAATGGCTTGAACAATGCTAATGGATTCCAAATCGAAAGATATTTTTTGGACACATGCAGTGCATACAGCAGTTCACATTTAAAACAGAGTAATGCTCAAAAACAACAATGACAAAACTCCCTACAAACTATGGAAAGGAAGCACAAACAACAACATATACATCAAGGTAACTCAAGGTAGTATCTTATTAATTGAAATTTATGTTAATGATATTGTTTTTGGAAGTATTAATGCCAGGATAAGCCATAAATTTGCAAAGGACATGTAGAATGAATTTGAAATGTCATTACTTGGAGAACTATCCTTATTTTTGGGTCTTCATACATGTCAAAGCAACCAAGGAATTTTTATTTCTCAAACCAAGTATATCAGAAAAATGCTAAAGAGGTTCGGAATGGAAGATTGCAAACTAGTTATCACTCCCATGCAAACTAGTTGCAAGTTGAGAAAAGATGATGATTCAAAGTATATAGATTAGAGGAAATACAGATCAATGATTGGTAGCCTACTATATGTGAAAACATCCATACCAGATGTAATGTAGGAAGTTGGACAGGTGGCACGATTACAAGCAGCACCAAAGGAATCACATGTATTAGCAGTGAAGAGGATTTTCAAATATCTCAAAGGAACAGAAGAGTTTGGATTATGGTATCCAAAAGGAAAGGATCTATCACTTATTGCCCACACAGATGCAGATTGGGCAGGTTTCATTAA
The DNA here is from genome assembly GCA_009831015.1 of Picea engelmannii. NCBI lineage: Eukaryota > Viridiplantae > Streptophyta > Pinopsida > Pinales > Pinaceae > Picea > Picea engelmannii. Next base: position 2,291,692 of record ML776705.1, on the reverse strand, counting down.
TGACCGATGAAGCACCAATGGAGCATCGTTCTACTTGGGTGAGTGTTTAGTATCATGGCTAAGCAAGAAACAATCATCAGTATCTTTATCTACGGCCGAGGTAGAGTATATTGCAGCAACAACGTGTTGTAAATAAATTCTATGGATGAAATAAACTCTGACAGATATACAGGTTGAGTATGATGAGTCGATTCAAATCTATTGTGAGAATACAAGTGCCATCTGTATCTCAAAGAACCTGGTGATGCACTCCAAGACAAAGAACATTCCAATCAAGTATCACTTTCTACGGGAACAGGTTGCAAAAAAGAACATCAGAGTTGAATATGTGGGCACAAAAGAACAAGTGGCAGACATCTTTACAAAACCGCTTCCACGGGAATCCTTTCATTATCTTCGCCAAAGACATGGGTTTCTACTCCAAAATGAATGCTTTTGAATACTTATCTTATATTTATTAGATATATAAGAGGAAGCACCATAAAGAGGACAGTTCAAGTTGGGATATTAGACGAGTCAGTTAGGGGGAGAAACCTCGAATGGAAAGATAATTTTTCCATTGATGACAAGGGGGGGGGAGATTTATCAAATGTAGAGGACAGAGGCATGGTTCCAGGGGGAGCATTGGTCATAGAGATGCAAGCATGGTTCCAAATGGAGCATGAGTGATATGATTTCATTATTGCATCAGAGTGTTTCCATCAATGCCAAAGGGGGATATTGTTGATTAATTGGGTTGGTTTTCATTGATTTCAACCCTTGAAGAAAGTCTGGTAGCGAATTTTGGCAACACAAAGGTTTGGGTAATGGAACCAACTTTGTTTGATGTATAATGGTATGATTTTTGATATATTTTTAGGTAATACTATTCTATATGGATATTACATGTCATTCCATTTCTGGTGGTATGTGGAACGTCACACAACTCCTCAAGGTTTGAGAGTTATGGCCTTACGAAGTTGGAGGACCCTCATTTGTTGGCTTGAAGACCCAAAAGGTCAAAGAAGTCAAAGTGCTTGCAAAGAAGAAATTATTTAAATAATAAAGTGAAGTGACAAAGTCAAAGAGGATTATTTAAATAATAAAGTGAAGTGACAAATTCAAAAAGGATTATTTAAATAATAAAGTGAAGTGACAAAGTCAAAGAGGATTATTTAAATAATAAAATGAAGTGACAAAGTCAAAGAGGATTATTTAAATAATAAAGTGAAGTGACAAAGTCAAAGAGGATTATTTAAATAATATGAAGTGACAAAGTCAAGGAGGATTATTTAAATAATAAAGTAAATGGCAAACTTTCTAATTATGGAAAGTGGTTATAAGTGGGTTTGCTATAAAGTCAGGAAATTGGGTTAAGATGGTTAAAAGGTAACCCTTTGAGGAAGCTACATGAAAGTATAAATAAGAGGCAAGGCTCTCTCATTTTAAAAACACTTGAGAATATTGAATATCTACAGGTAAGTGAGGTAACCAAAGGATATCTGAGCTGAATTTTAGAGGGAAGGTGAAGTAAAGAAGGCCGAAATTCAAGGGAGGATAAATTCTTTTGATGATGCTTTCTAAGGTATGTTATTTACAGGTCATCTCACCATTTTTGCAATAACGTTTTTTATAGAATGATTCAGACTGTAAAATTGGGAGACCATTGCAAAAACATATCCAAGTAGTTGTGGTACAAATTTCATCTTGTGGGCCATTGTAGGTTTGGAGTTACACTCTGTGGAAAATAGGGTTTGTGGCTAGTCCTGAAACTAGTCTAAAATAGGTGTTTCAAGTAAAAACGTCATAACTTCTTCATAATAGATCCTAATTCACTAAGACCAAATTTGTTGGTTATATTACATTTGGTAGTATTCTGTGTAAAATTTTCAGATCCATACAACAAATATTATGTGCAGGGCACGCTCTACAAATTCACTCTCTAGAATAAGCCAAAATTCAGCAAGGTATGCCATTTTTTCTATAACTCATTTTCTGAGAGGTTTCAAGTAGTGACCCCTAGAGGAATTTCATAAAACACACTGAATAACATTGTGTACTATTTTCATATCTTTATTCATTACAGGTACATAGTTATGATTATTTCAAGTTAAGGTTTTTGACTAATCCAAAACTAGTCATATGAGACTAAAGTAAAGTTTGATGAAAATGCTAGTCTCTTGTTGTTAAAGTTAAGGAAGGTTTGTAGGTTGAGGTATAGTTTGGCGCATGGTTGATACACCTATTTATGGTACAATTTAATTACAGGTTGTTTGGTACAGGTTGGTGCATCGTTGATGCACTTGTTTATGGTACAGGTTGATTACAGGTTGATGCATGGTTCAGGTTATTGGTACGGGTTGTTTGGTGTAGGTTGATTGGTACAGGTTTACAGAAGTATATATCATAGTGATAGTGTGACAGTGGTTCCATCATTCTTCTTATATATCAGGGAGGTTGGACAGGGCAAGGACAGGTGGTTGTAGCCACTTTCCGGTTGTAGCCGGAGAACATAGGGGGTTTTAGCTTCCTTCTAGTTGTAGCCAAAGAATTAGGGATTTTGAGATTCCCTCAGGTTGTAGTTTGAGAAACAATGGGGTTGGAGCCTCCTTCCAATTGTAGCTAGAAAACAAAGGAATTTGGTGCTTCCAATGAATGTAATTCTTCAAGAAATATAAGAAAAATCATTATGTGGTTTTCTCCCGCTTTGGGTTTCCACGTAAAAACACTGGTGTATTGTGTATGTGTATGATTTTTCATTTGTCAATTGTTTATTTACTCTGCAAATATTGGATGATAATTTTACATTGACATAACACTTGCATTATATGGCTAAAAATGATTAGATTGCTCTATTACTTATTCAACCCCCCTCTAAGTAATCCAACACCAACAAGTCAAAGTGCAGGAGCAGGACCTCAAACTTGCAAAATTGAACCAAACAACAACAATAAGCAACTGATGAACCAGTGAACATGCAACAACTAGTGAACAGTAAACAATATGTGTATCTTTAAAGATGACCAAATTGCATTCCAAGCATAGAATAAATATGAAACATATGATGACCATGCGAGTGGAAATACTTAAACATTCTTACTTGCAAACTGCAAACAATAAACAACAAAGAATGAATACAAATGAAACAGTGGTATAAAAACTTACTCGGTAAGAATGAACGACATAAGCGTAGGTCGAATTGTGGGTGCAGGACTTGAACCCTGCAAAGTGAATAAATAGTTCCAACTGCGAGTGCAGGACCCCAACCTTTGCAAAGTTGAAGCAAACAAAACAAAGCAACAAGAACCAACAGGTCCAACTGCAGGTGCAGGACCTCAACCTTGCAAAGTTGAACCAAACAACAACAAGCAGCAACCGACGAACCAATGAACCAACAAATAAGAAGCAACCAATAAACAATATATGTATCTTCAATGATGACTAAATTGAATTCCAAGAATAGAAGAATTATGAAACATATGATGGCTATGTGAGTGGCGGTGGACAACAATATTGTCCAAATTCACTACAACATTGTATGGAAAAAATCAAGGAAAAATGTACTGTGAGAAGCCTATTTAAGTAAACATTTAAGGCTGGCAGACTTGTTTAAGGGCCTCTCACTATGCAAACATTTAAGTTCCAGGCATGTTTAAGGGCCTCGTGCTATGTAAATTATTAAGTTGTTAGACATGTTCAAGTACCTCAAAAAGAGTGTCAATGCTCAAAACTTTCGGTATGTAAACATTTCAATACAAATAGAAATAATAAAAACATTAAAAAAGAGCGTCGATGCTCAAAATTTTCGGTATGTAAACATTTCAATAAAAATTAAAAAAATTAAAAAGAGCGTCGATGCTCAAAACTTTGGATAATTAAACATTTACAACATTGGGAATAGTGAAGTTGGAAATAAGACTTCCAATCTATTCTCCAATGAGATGATGACATATAAGGTTTTTTTTATTATATAAAAAATAATGCTTTATTTCTATAGTTCGAACAATAAATATGATGCAAAAATTTATAGTCAAAGGACATATTAATATGAAGTCAACGAATTATCGATCGCTATAATCTCTCTATGCCTTCGGCAGGGACTAATAAATCTTTCTACACTATATTGAATATATTTATAAGTTTATGAATATTATTTGTTATATTAATTGTATTAAACATATAAACCACATATCAAATAAGTAAATTATTAATGAATATATTAACTAGATTCTTATATATATATATATATATAATCATATTATACCAAATTTATTTAAGAAAAAACAAATATATAGATATGTCAATATATTAACTTCATATAAAACATAAATAAATAAATTAAAAATCATAATAAATTAATCCAATGTTTATATATGTGTAAATATAATCTCAAGGGGTAGTTCAAGTGATTATGTGACATCTCTTTTAAGTTTGGGAAGTTACAAGTTTTATTCTCCTTTTCCTCGCTTTGATTATAAGGAAATAACTAGCACAACCACATTATTAAAGGTGGTTGATATAGGTTGATTGATGTCATTCTCCACCTTCTTAAATTAATGGCATTGATTAATCTATATCAGCCACTTTTAATAATGTGAGTGTGCTATTATTATCTACTAATATAACCCACCACCTATGAGGAGTTGGGACACTGTGTTATATTTATGAGGCATGCGGTTGTCTGACCCGACTTAACATAATGATTCAAACAATAATCAACACCCCAATTGAGAGAGCATGTCATTCACTTTGTTTAGGAAATGAACCACAATAGGCATTATAACATCACCCTACTTTCATAGGCCTGATTCACCTTTGGTAGCAAATAATATTATTTAGTGAACATTACAAATACAAATATGGTTTTAATCTAAACTTTTATGGTTAGTGTTAATGTTATGGAATCTTTCAGATACATCACATTCGTTTTTTACTCAATGTAAACCAATGTGGTACATCATCAAAAGAGAAAATCCAATCATTTGTTTGTACTAATATTCTCTCTCTCTCTCAAATTAAGAAAGTTGGTCAACATAAATTTATATTTATTTTAATTTTAATTTTTTTATCTATCTTTATTCATTTTTAATTCATATTTATATAAATACATTTATTTATTGATCCTTAATTCTTAATTTGGTAAAGATTAATGCACGGGAATTATGAGTCACCATGAGACTTACCTATTTGGTTAATTCTAGAATGTAGTTCTTATTGATATTTCAACCATCATCTTGATTTATGTTATTGCGGTGATTATCAATTTCAATAGTGTTTTTTAACTTTGTTTATGAGTAATATACAATTTTGGCTGAGACTTGGTATATTCAATGCAAATTTGGTGCTTAGTCTTATATAAGTGTTGTGCCAAAGAAAATGATAAAATTTGATTATAGTTAATATAAATCACATGCTCTTTCATTTTGACTATGATGAAACAACCAATTTCACCAATATAAGGTTACCCACATGAATGAGAAACCATGTACACACTCGTTTTTGGGTTGGATCCTTATAAGACTTAAGGGAGTTCCTAATTATTGTTAGGGGTTTAAAATTTTCCCTGATATCCTTCTTTCTAAGTACCTGGCAATTCTATCAGCAACCCATTGAACATAGGGCATGAAAACCTTGGTGATATCTTGAGTTCAATCTTTATTGCTCTTTAGAATAATTTTGGGAAGCATTGACAACTTGATGGTGTGTGTAACCATTATCCCTAAAGACTTTAAAAACATGGAGTTTCTCTACTTATGATGTTCTTCATCCAATAGCCTAAGGGCCCTTGTTTCTTAAGTGTTGAGGACCCCCAACTTCCACAATGGATGGTGATGTGATTTGGAATCCAAGTATTGTTTAGTGTGAGTTCCTAAACACCTTGTGTGCCAAGAAACCATCATGTTTTCTTTCACTTAATACATCAAGAAAGGGAAGGATCCCATTATGTTTAACCTTAATGCTAAACCTTATATGTTTTGATTATTTATTGAGGTGTTCTACAAACTTATCAAAATTTCCCCAACAATTAGGCCATATGATAAAGGTATCATCCACAAATATTATCCATAAATTAGTTGAACATGAAAGGAATTAAGGGCATTTTCCTCGAAATGTTCCATGAATAAATTAGCCACAATGGGGAAGAGTGGAGAACTGATTGTCGTTTTTTCATATATATCTCCTTAGAATATAAAAAAAAAATGATTTTAGCATAAGTGTATGAAGTTGGTGGATGAAAAAGTGGCAAGGGTGTGAGTGGGAATACATGCGTGTTCCTAGGAATGTGCATGTGTTCCTAATGTTATAGATTCAAAAAAAACTGAACTTCCACTTGATGTGCCACATAGGCACGTTGGAAGGAACGCATACACATTTCTAGGAACATGCACACGTTCCTAGGAATGCACATGTGTTCCTATTGTTCCCTTTTTTAAGGGACATCGGGCATGGTTTCTGCCCTTTTTCACTCAGTGCATCTCATTTTCCTTTCATTGAGCAAGTAAAGAGGAGGAGAGTAGCACATGATCTTGCTACCATGTCCAACTCAAGTTAGGGATGCTTGATTTTTTGTGTTTGCATGAAAAATTGGACTATCTTCAACATGTAAAAAAAAAGTGAGGATGTTGTTTATCCACTAAACCAAGGGATTGGTCCATATATATTTATTCATGGATATTCCCAATGAACAATGTATTCTTAACATATATTTTTTGAATATGCCAGTTAAGACTTGAAGCAAGATAAATAATTATTTGAATAGTATTCATTTTTTATTTGAATTTCTCTATGGCCCCATTTGAATTAAATATTTTCTTATAAACCCATATGGAAGCTATAACATTTATTCATTTAGGACACGGAACAAGCTCCCATTTTTTTTTCTTCATCATTGCATCATATTCTACATTCATGGGTTGTTTCTAATCTTTCTTTCATCTAGTTTCTTCAAATGAAATTGGTGTTTGCAATACCTTTGTCATAAGTGAACTTCCATATCTTTTATTTTCTTGTTCATAAATTTTACTAATACTCTTCATTTTTTGTCTACAAGGAGAACATAATTGTGTTTTATGCCTCGCTCAACTCTTCTCTAAATAACATCACAATTTTCCTTCATTTATTTAACCATGCTTAGGAACTTTGCAAACACTAGAAACACTTCTCTAGGGTATTCATCCTTCAATGGAAATAATTGTATTGTTTCATCATCCTTGTTGATGGTATAAGCATGTTTTCTTCTATCATATATTCTTCATGTGTCAAATTGTCATAGTGTTCACAACAACAAATGGAAATCTATTATCAATATAAAATAATGCAAGCGTGTGGATGTGATTATTGTTATTATTATTTAATTTCTTAAAAAAGGTATTTGCATGTTTTTTGTAATTTTGTATTTTAATTTTAAAAATCGACCTAATTTATATGGCATGCCTTATTAAATTGCAGCAAATATTATTAAGATGGAACCTAGAGACAATGAAAACCGCATGCAAGCAGACCAAGGTGCATAAAACCCCAACCCACCATAGCCACCAAACATAAATGCACATATTGATGAGGGGTTTGCCACCTTGAGATCACTTTTCCATGAATTAAGGGGCACAAGAGAACCTAGCCGATTGTCTTTGGTCACTTCATTGGATGCCATTGTATATTTCATTGCAAGTTCCCAAGGGAAATTAACTACTATTTATGAATACAGAGCTAGTATATTCAAGTTTTACAAGACTGGACTCGATAGAAACCAAGTTAGAGACTTGGGTATTTCAAAACAAGATTTGATATTTATTTTTATTTATCCTGGAACTAGACAACAACCACCTGTCAACAAGAAACACATTTGTATGGACTAATGAATCCACCCATAATTTGTTTAAAATTGGATGGATAGGTGGTTCATGGTATTTGATAAACCTCCTTGCAATAATAGGGAGGTGCCTTTATATTTTTTAAGAAAATTATGGGAAGAATTTATTTTGGGTCACCATGTGAGCTACTTCAATATTGGTGATTTCAAGGGGTGCATCGAAGGTCCACACAGAACCAAGAGCATGTTATGTGTGATCCCATGTTAGGTATTTGTCCCCCCAAGTGAAGGCCTAACCCTCCCACCCAACATCCTCATGTTGCAGAGCAATTGTAGTTGGCACAAGTAGCTTTATCAACCTTGAATCAAAGTCTAGTGCAACATGGTAGTTTTGTTGCACTATCTCAACAGGAAGTACCTACTGGTGACATTGATAGAGGGTTCGGACCTTCAACCCCTAGAGCAGAGTGCAATGAGGAGAGAGCACATGGACAGAGTAGTTGTTCATGTGAGCCTCATAGATGCTCAAGTTGCAGGAAGACTTGTTATGGGCCTATGGAGGCTAGTGGACACTAGAGATTCATGGAGGAGGTTAGTATCTTAACCATCTCTATGTTATTCATAGTTATATATTTATATAGTATTTTTTGTATTTATTTCGATATTTTATTGTATTATGTTTTGCAGTTGCTACACCCCTATAGTAGACCATCTATGCCAATAGATGCAACATTGTCTGTCTCCGTCATTGATGCAGCACTAGAGGCATCATTCTCATTCGGTGTACTGAATACACAAGTATGTGTCACATTTGATAAATTCACCATAGTGATTTCTTTATTTTCTGGCATCCTTAAATTTATAACGTTCTTTTGTTTCTACAAGTTATGGGACCAAGCAGTGTTTAGAAATGTCCACCTGGGATGGAAAAGTCACTTTCTTCACATGTATCATCTTTTGAGTTAAATGCCATTAAAATCTCAAATTTGTTGTAATTATGTTGTTGAATTTTACTACTTGGTACTGATAAAAACATTATTAATATGTATGTGGGTTGTTGATATTTTCTCCAGTTACAGTACTAGTCCAATCCTTGGGCACCCTACCATGGATTTTGGGTTACATGTTTCTAGGCTAGGTGTTATTCCATCACTTGTATATCCCATGGTGGTTCATCATCACCCACCCCCACCATATTTCATAATTTATGCATCTTCAGTGGCTCCATCCTCAATGGTTGCACCTATAGGCCACCCACCCACACCATCTCTTCCATCACATCCATCCACAATGGATGCACCCATATTCCACCCATGCCCACCACCATTTTTATATATGTCATCCACCTAGGCTGCCACAGTAGATGTTTCCTTGGAGTAGGTTATACATCCAAGTGCTCCACCTGCAAATGAATATCCATCGATGCATGAGATATTCATGGTGAGATAATGTGTTGATGATCAATATTTATGTATCATGAATGGAATTGATTTTATGTGTATTTATCTAAATTTCATGATTTGATCCTTGTAACTAATGCAGGATGGCATCCCTGAGAGATTAGGGTCGCAGAGGAGTGTAACATTGCAACATCGTTTTCTACTGAGCACACTTATATTGACTTATTATTTGAGGACACTTGCGTGCAAGTGATTCAGTTATGGTACATTATGATTTCATTCTGATTATGCATTATATATGATGATGATGATGATGTTTTTTGACTTATGGTTATTTTGGTGTATATGTATTGGGAGATGTTGTTGATGAGTTTTCCTGAGTGTGCAAGAGACATGATAGGTTATGGATGTTGATGGAATCAATGGACTTCCTTGGACTCCAGATTGATTCAGGAAGTGGATTGTATTTGTTTGAGTATTTTATTTTACGCACATGTGACAATTGATTGATTACAATATGATTTATCTATATAGATTAATGACATTGTTTTGTCAATGGATGTAGGATTGACGATGCTTGCTAATCCGACTCACATAAATAATAAAAAGGTCATGCACAGAAACCAGACATTGAGGGAGAGGTGTGGAAGCCTCCTTGTCATAGTCGACTATCACTCTCGTAGTGACTTGAACTATAGGTTAACTATTATCTAGTTCGAGAGGTCCACAATGTCATGAGGGAGGACTGAGACAGTTGCTCACAAATATTTCTAAGGGGTGTGCAATAAGGAGAGTCATTTTTCCTTAGAAACCCTTAGTCTCTCACAAGGTCGACCTAATGGAGTGTTGACTCCAAGGGTCGTACAAACTTCCAAAACCAGTCTAAGGCCAATGGCACCCTTGGAGCATGGAGGTGCATCTTGAGGGGTATGTCACATAAATAACACATGAGTCAATAAATATAGGTGGCCTAGAAAACATTTAAATGGTTAGACCTTGTTAGGATAAAATAATTAATTTAAATGGTTAGACCTTGTTAGAATATAATAATAATTTATAAAGCCTAAAAAAAGTCTAATCCTAAGTCTAAGTCTAAAATTTAAATAAATGACTAAATGAACTAATACATAAGTTAAAAGAATTGAGATAAATTCAAACTCTATAAAAAATGGGGAATAAAATTTAAAGGGTGGATAAAATGCACATGTGAGCATGAATTTAATAAAATGGATTTTTTTAAAAATGGAAGAAATAATAATATGAGAGAATAGGAGTACACATGGAAAAGAATATTAAGTCAACCTACCACTAGTCTAACTAGAAAAAAACTCATAATCCAACTCTAACTAAGATATAGTTAGGAGACACTCATTTAATGAAGATTTTGGGAACAAAGGGACAACTAAGAGAAAAAATAGGAACACATTGGGGGAATGTGAGGGACATTGGCTTTTTAAGTAAAATAAAAATGGTAAATACTTGTGCAACTTGGGGAGGGTGTGACAAGTGTGTGGGTGAATAATCCTAATTAAATTAATTAAAAAGATAATTAATTGTCCATGAGGACATGTGTCATTGGGGATTTTTCTATAAAGAAAACGTGGTAGAAGGGGAATGGATATCACTTATTCTTGGTAATGTTATGCTATCAAAATTTTATGGACTGTGTTTTACTTGTGAGAGTTGGAATACCAAGCTTGTGCAAAGAGTGGAAGCTCTTCCTTGCGAGCTATGGGTTGTTGTTTTCTTTTGTGTGGCCCCTTTGTGGCTCGGGGGGTTAAGGGGGAAGAAGAGTACCCCTAGCATTGGCTGGGAGGTACCAGTGAAATATTTCTATTAGAAAGGAAAAGGAGGAAGATTGCGCAAGACCTGGATTGAAGAGATTGAAGGTTATCTATAACGACACCAAAACACTAGTTATGGTATTTAATTTAAATTACTTACTTGAATTATAGAAATCAATGTACCTCAATGTAAATGGATATATAAATTTCGGATTGATATTTCAGTAGAAGGTTGCGTTTAATTTAGATTATATATGTTTGAATCTTATATCTATTGTATGGAAAAAATTCTTCCCGTAGTATTCCATCGTAGACTGTGGATTAAATCACAGGTTAAAATGTATCGAAATTTCTCAAAGTGTATATTTAATGGCATTCCTTCCTGTATGTTGTGTAATTTTTAGATTTTGGTATGTGTCCAAGGGTTATTGAGAAAATAAAATCTTCAACTATAGTGAACTATTAATAGACTAGTTATGTAATTAAAAGATTACTAATAATCGAAATCTGTTTGATTATGGCAAGATAGGGTCACTCCTGCTCAGAAAATTTTTGTATTTAACAAAAAAATTACTCAACGATTTATTCTACACGTTTGAAGTGAGGTTCAATACTGTTAACAAGTTTAGTCTTTCGAATGTATCTATTATTTTATGCAATCCTTAATGGATAAACATAGAATGTTTTCGCCTGTTTTCCGAAAAAATGAAATAGTTTTCCAATTAAGTTTTACCATAATTATTACTGCTTAATTACTCGGATGATTTCCAGTTGGAGGGTTATACTGTATTCTGACAATTCTCTGGGTAGAAATTAAAATCTTTAATTGAGGGTTCGGTATTCAGAATGCAAGCATTTGAGTCCAGTATTCAAAATGCAAGCATGCAAGATTTTACTTAAGATGACGATCTAATAATCATATTTATGCCGAAAGGTGTATACCTATTGACAATGGACAGATTTAATAGGGGTTTAGTGCTTAATAAGTTTTCTATGGACAGGATTAAATATGGCTGGAATATTCTTAGTAGTCACACAAAATAAATGGCTGTGATTTCAATCATTGACTTCCTAGCTATTATAAAGACCTCCGTTTATGTGTTTACTTTTTACATTTACCTAATCATATTTAAAAATTACTTTGATAGCTAACTGATTGCTACGTAAGTGATTAACAAAAATTAAAATATTAACACCGGATTCGTTTCATCTTATCAACCTTTCGGCGTTCACCAACAGTTATTTAGCTATTGTGCTAGTCGATCTATACTAACAGATTTTTTTATTCAAGACTCTTAATTATTGATTTGACTGTGTAACCGTCTCTTAGTTGCAGCATGATACTTTACTCAACGTAAACATCTGGGTATAGTAGCTTGGCACCTATAGAATCCCTATACACTTGTAACTTTGCATTCTCGGATTGACATCTAATTGTTTATTTCAACTTACGGAAGTTGTTGAATTATCCCATTGACTATTTTCTCATGCTCAGTATTATAATAACATTACGGTATACAGCCTGAGTGGGCCTAATGGTTAAGAACATGTGTTTCCTCTTAAGAGGTCACAGGTTCAAATCCAGAGGAGGGTAGGGTATGTATACCTTCGTAGACTTTACCAGTCAAATCGTTGGGCGGAGGGGGGTCCCTTGTCCCACAAACAAGGGGGTCTCATACACCAATTTGGTGTGTTGGCTTGGCTGTGACCTTAAAAATAGATTATTATTATTATTATTATTATTATTATTATATATAAATGCTACACGATTAGATTGAAATGGATGTCAAGACAAAATTAATAGGTTATCATTCTTCTTAAGTCCTAATTCCTAATTAAATTTATTAAAAGAACATTGTCAAAGTCCCATTTTTGGTTGAACTATTTTTAATAGTGTTAGCAATTAAAGGGTGGATGAAATCTCCTTAGGAATGGAATTTAATAATATAAACTTTTGTTAGATAAAATAAAAATTGATTAGTAAAGGAATGGTATTAATGATTAAACATTATTGAGTTATTAATGTATTCAATATTGCTTTTTATTGACATTATTGTGGCATTAAGAAATTATTGATCTTGGATCCTAACGACATTTGGAAATGATTATTGAATATTCGCAAATGAATCACCTACGCCTCTAATATTGTTTAAAGTTCAAGTTGGGCAAATATTTCTAGTGGGTGGGATGAATTTTTCTTGTAGTTTATGTTATGTCACCGGTAGATCTTTAGACTAATTGTGGTATGTTTAGTAGATAGTAATATATTAAATTGTTCGATTCTTGAGCAGGTAATTCATTTTTAATCATTCAACATTGAATTCTAGGATTGATTGTTATACTAGGATTGGATAAGAGAATTAGATACCTCATTTTTCTTGAGAACAGTCACCAGTCCTGAGACCTTAAATGGTCAAAATCAATCTGATGAATCCTAGAATTGAGTGTTGATTATGTGTTTTGGAGTTCCTAACCTTGCAGGGTCGGTTTACGGGTAGGTATATTTTTTATCTTTATGTGTAATGATTGAGTTATTAGTAACAGTGATTATGTGTTTAATTCTTATTGTATAATGATGTGGATGAGAACAGAATGTGTATATATTGATGTATGTTATTGTCTCTTATAACTTTTTCTAATTGTTGTTGTTAAAAAAAAAATTACCACTATTGTACTCACTTAGATTGATGTTGTAATGGAGGGGTCGATACATATGTTATCAGAGCAGGTTTAACCCTGTGACATTGGACCGTTGCGCCTTCCACTATGTTAAAATTAAATGATTAAATATGTATCACTAATTAATTTTGAAATTTTCCATGCAGGTAATCATGGTCAGAGGACGTAGGGGAAGTAGATGTCATGGTGCGGGAGGAAGATGTTTTCCTCCTCCAAAAGTATCCACACCAGAGGGATCTAACCCTTAGGGAGATGAGCAGACGACTGAGAAGGAGAAGGTTGTTGTGGAATATGTGGTAGGTATGATGAGATCCTTCCAGAGGATGTCAGAGGCATTGATCAACTGCCTATATCAAGATGAGGGAAGAGAATATGTGCCCAATGAGGGGTCACAGCGTGCTCCAGTTGGTAGTAGTAGTATACACAGAGAACTTGAGAAGGTGAAATTTCCTAAGTTTTGTGGTGCCACAGATGGCTTATCTGCCAAGACATGGTTGGAGAACATGGTGATGTGATTTGCACTTCATGATTACACCTCCAACATGAAGTTCTTCATGGCAGTATTTCAATTGAAGGGGAGTGCTCTAATTTGGTGGAAGACACTCCTACCTCAACTAAACATGGTCATCGAAGACGTGTCATGGGAATTGTTCGAGGAACGATTCTGGGAGAGGTACTTTTCGGATGAATTTATTGAACGTCAACTTAATGAGTTGAACACCTTGCAATAGGGTAGTCGTACGGTGCCAAAGTATGAGGCCAGATTCATGGAGCTACTTAGGTATGCTCCACATATGAACAAGGAGAGGTTAAAGGTCAACAAGTTTGTGTTTGTCCTTAACTTCAACATTCATGCAAAGGTGAGGATATTAATGCCTCAGACTTTACACGATGCAGTTCAAAAGGACCTCATATATGAGAAAGAGTTGAACAGTGGGGGTCAGGGTAGGACTCCTTCTAGACCTACTGGACAGATGACATCAAGAGCACAACAACATCATACATTAACCAGAAATAACCCTAGTCATCAAGATACGCCCAGAGGACCTATGTTCTCAACACCGTGACGACAGACTCCTCAACAGAGGACTCCTTACAAAGGATCATAGAAGAAACAACAACGTCGTTCGTAGAAACAACAAAATTTTAGGCATGTTCAACAGAACAAACCAGGATCACAGACTATTAGGCCAACAACTTCTACTTCAAGGACCAAGAGCATCGGACCGAAGATTGGATGTTAGACATGTGGAGATCCAAATTACCAGCGAGATTGTCCGATTAACAAGGCCAGAGCAGAAGGATCATCAGGACCCACTATGGTTGGAGAATCGGGAAATGCCCACAAGATACATGCGGCAATGAACAACGACCAAGCTGAGCACCAGTCCATTATGCTCTAGACGTAGGGTATGATCATCAATCAAACTTTTAGTATCTTAATAAATCCAATAGATACAAAGATATTTATCTACGGTGCATTGCTAAAGAGAATTAAGGTAAAGACAGTCGAGCAGGACAAGTTCAGATACGTAGAAATGGCATCTAGTGCCAAACATAAAGTTGAAGGAAAGGTTACGGACTATAGCATTAACTTGGTATATTTTGTAATGAATGCCAACCTATACATCAAATCTTAGGATCTTATGACATATTGATAGGCATGGACAGGTTGGAATCGCATGATGCGATACTTAACTATAAGACAAAATGGTTAACTTTGACCGGTGATTTGGAGCAGAGTAGAGTGATTGTAGGAAGAAACCAAGGGGTGTCTCTAAGATTTATTTCTTCCCTACAATTGCAGAAGAGTATGCGTAAAGGATGCAAGATTTATGCAATCTTAACTCTAAACGAAAAGGGTGAGGTAGAAGGACTAAAAGACCTTCCTATAGTACAAGAGTTTGTAGATGTATTTCTAGAAGAGTTGTCAGGTTTACTGCCTGAAAGAGAGTTGGAGTTTACAATAGACTTGAAACCTGGAACTGAACCGATAGCAAGAACGCCTTACTAGATGTCAACCCCTGAATTGTAGGATTTGAAAATGCAATTAAAGGATTTGTTGGATTTGGGACTTATATGTCTGAGCATATCATTGTGGGGTGCGTAAGTGATTTTTGTTAGAAAGAAGGATGGGTCGTGTAGGATTTGTATTAACTATCATCAATTGAACAAAGCTACGATCAAGAACCAGTATCCGTTTCCAAGGATAGATGATTTGTTTGATCAGATGAAAGGAGAAACAGTGTTTTCGAAGATTGATTTGAGATCAAGATATCATCAATTATGGATCAAGGAGGAAGATATCCCTAAGACCACATTTAAGACAAGGTTCGAACACTATGAGATTATAGTTTTACCTTTCGATTTGAAAAATTCCCTGGGGGTATTCATGAGTTTGATGAATGGTGTGTTCCGTGAATACTTGGACAAGTTTGTTCAAGTATTTATTGATGACATATTGATTTATTCTAGGACAAAAGAAGAGCATGATGAACACCTAATATTGGTTCTACGATGTCTAAGAGAAAACAGATTGTAGGGGAAGCTATCAAAATGTTACTTTTACCAATCGAAGATTCATTACTTGGGACATATCATATATGGTTAAGGTATCATTGTGGATCTAGTGAAAGTAGTGGCTATCATGGAATGGCTAGCATCGACTAGCATACAATAATTACATATCTTTATGGTTTTAGAAGGATATTATCGATGGGTCGTCGAAGGTTTTTCAAAGATAGCAAATCCAATCATGGAATTGTAGAAGAAAAACAAGAAGTTTGTATGGACTGAGAAATGTGCGGAATCATTTCAAAGGATTAAAGAGTTGTTAACGACAATGCTAATACTGAAGGTCCTTGACATGGAAAAAGAACTCTTGGTATGCACAGATGCATCCAAGGAAGGTTTAGGTAGAGTTTTGATGCAAGACAATTGAGTGATCGCTTACATTTCCAGGAAATTGAGAAAGCATGAGGAGAACTATGTTACACACAACTTGGAGTTATTAGAAATTGTATATGCCTTGAGATGGAGACATTATCTGATTGGACGAATATTCGAATTAAAGACAGATCATTGTGGATTGCAGCATATATTTACACAAAGTGACTTGAATGCGTGACAGAGGCATTGGTCAGATCTACTTAGAAAATAAGACTTTTATATTACTTACATTAAAGGAAAGATGAATAGAGTGGAAGATGCGTTGAGTCAGAGACCACGCATATCCTCAATAATACCTCTTAAGACAAATCTGCGAGAAAATATTCTAACTCTACTGATCGACGATGATTGGTACAAGGAAGTTGAGGCTTATACTGGAGAAGATATCATGATGGTACCGAAGTTTGAAGGTTATTCTTTGGATAACAATGGATTTTTGAGATATCATGACAAAATCTACGTACTTCCTAATGATGAATTAAGAATATTGATCTTAAATGAAGCTCATCAAGCAATGTACATGGCTCATCCAGGATTCATGAAGATGAAGGCAGACCTTAAGCCCTAATTCTTCTGTAAATGAATGAAAGTATACATAGTTAGTTACATGGAGAGATGTATAGAATGTCAGCAAGAGAAAGATGAACATAGACATCTAGCAGGATTGTTACAGCCACATGTATTCCTGAATCAAAATGGGAGGTCATTACGATGGATTTTATTGTTGGATTTCCACTGATGGAAAGGAGACATTGATTTCATTGTACCTCAATGTAAACAAATATATAAATTTTGGATTGATATTCTAGTAGAAGTTTGTGTTTAATTTAGATTATACATGTATGAATATTATATCTATTGTATGGACAAGATTCACCCCGTAGTATGCCATCACAGACTGAGGATTAAATCGTAGGTTAAAATGTATGGAAATTTCTCAAACTGTATATTTAATGGCAGTCCTTCTTGTGCTTACCACATTGTATGTTGTGTAATTTGTAGGGATTAACAACAAATGCATTTTAACATTTGTATGGTTTCCAAGTGGAGTTAAGTCCATGAAATTTTAACTGTCAAATTTTTAAACATATATTATCGCCGAGTTAGGTTGGGAAGGAATAGATGAGGTAAGACGCAGTGATTATCTCTTAAATTTCTTTATTTTTATCAGTCATGGCGTGGAAGACAATAGTTTTTTCCTTGGTTTTTTTTTTCAAATTTGCCATATTCTTATCATTGGCATTGCAACTATTATATTACATCTTTACCCTTGAGAAAAAAGTAAGTTATGGTGACTATATTTAGGTTCATGACAACACTCCAAGACACATGGAATTTCATGATAAGAATTGAGAGTTTACTTAAGATCGCGACCTAATAATCCTATTATAAGTATATTTACGCCAAAAGGCATACACCTATTGACACATTTAATATGTTTTTAGTACTTAATCAGTTTTGTATGGACAAGATTAAATATTGTTGGAATATTCTTAGTCATCTCAATAAATCAATGGTTGTGATTTCAACCACTAACTTTCTCACTATTATAAAGACATCCATTTACATGTTTATTTTTTTACTTTTACTTAATCATATTTAAAATTTACTATGATGACTAGCTGATTGCAACCTCTAAGTGATTAAAGTTTCATTTTCTAAAGAGCCCAAGTTTACCAGCCACGATTTTTACTCCAACTATTACTTACTGGGCAGGATTTTCCTTCCTAAAGCTCTTACGACATCGTATTACCACGTTCATTATTTAATGGACAGGTTCTACGGTTATTTAATGCCCAGGGCTCGATTATTTCGGCGTTCACCAGCCACGAATGAATTGTGGTTGTGCTAGTAACAGATTTGTTTATTCAAGATTCTTAATTTTTTATATGACTATGTAACCATCTCTTAGTTGCAGTATGATTCTTTACTGAACGTAAACACATGGGTATGGTAGCTTGGAACCTATAGAATCCCTATACACTTGTAACTTTGCTTGCTCAGATTGATATCTAATTTGTTTATTTCAACTTACAAAATTTGTGGAATTATCCCATCTACTATTTACTCATGCTCAGTTTTATAATAACTTATGGTATTTATATATAAATGCTACACGATTAGATTGAAATGGGTGTCAAGACAAAATTTATATGTTATTGTTCCTCTTAATTCCTAATTAAATTGATTAAAATCACATTGTCAAAGCCTCCTTCTTTGCGGTTGAACTATGTTTAGTAGTGTTAGCAATTAAAGGGAGGATGAAATCTCCTTAGGATTGGAATTTAATAATATAAACTTTTGTTAAATAAAATAAAAATTGATTAGTAAAGGAATGTTATTAATGATTAAACATTATTGACTTATTAATGTATTTTTGGACACAACTACCACACTTAGAGGGGGGGTGAATGAGTGTGGGGCTCTTTTTCCCAAAACTTCCCTCTTGCACAAAAACTCATCAATTAGCATTCAACATTTATTCATTACCCATTGTTGTCATTTATAACCAATTAGATGTGAGAACATA
>ML776705.1:2230464-2256031 GCA_009831015.1 Picea engelmannii | reverse complement strand
TCATCAAGGGAATCATATCAATCAATTACTTGACATCAACCAATGACATCAATCAAGCCAAACCATTTACATCAATGACATATGATCCAACAATCTCCCAAGTAATCAAACCATTGGCATCAATGACAACATGATCCAACATGTATTCAGTATTATTTTTTATTTACATTATTGCAGCATTAATAAATTATTGATCTTAGATCCTGACAACATTTGGAAATGATTATTGAATATTCAGAAATGAATCACCTATGCGTCTAATATTGTTTAAAGTTCGAGTTGCGAAAATATTTCTAGTGGGTGTGATGAATTTTGCTTGTAGTTTATGTTATGTCACCGGTATATTTTTATATTCATTATGGTATGTTAAGTAGATCGTAATATATTAAATTGTTCGATTCTTGAGAAGGTAATTCATTTTTAATCATTTAACATTGAATTCTATGATTGAGTGTTTGACTAGAATTGGATAAGGGAATTAGATACCTCATTGCTTCTCATAACAGTCGTCGGTCCTGAGACCTTAAATGGTCAAAATAAATCAGATGAATCCTGGAATTGAGCGTTGATTATGTGTCTTGGAGGTCCTAACCTTGCAGGGTAGGTATCTTTGTTATCTTTATGTGATATGATTGAGTTATTAGTAACAGTGATGATGTGTCTAATTCTTATTGTATAATGATGTGGATGAGAATAGAATGTGTATATGTTGATGTATGTTATTGTCACTTATCACTTGTTCTAACTGTTGTTGTTATAAAAAAACAATTGCCACTACTATACTCACTTACATTGATGTCATAACAGAGGGGTCATTACAAACACCCTCATGATTGTCAGTACCATCTACACTGATTTGTCTTATGTTAAATTACAAAGTATCATTTTGTAACTATTTTAATTCATTGTGGAAAAAAACGTATAATAATGTTTTTCTTTGTGCAGTCTCCAGAGCGACAAACCACTCCCATGCACAAAACCATTTGAGGTACTTATTCGATAAAGAGAAGAAATATTGATTCCTAGGATGCTCTTGAGGGTGGTGAGGGTGGAAGTGGTCAATGATTGGCCAATGACTGTCATTTTGTATCTAGGCCACCATATGGCATTTTTTTATGTTAGGGAATTTGTTGTTATTTTGTATATTTGGCACGATGTGTCATCTTGTAAAAAATATATAGTTTAGACGATGTTGAATATATATATATATATATATATATATATATATATATATATATATATATATATATATATATANATGTTTTTTATGAAACTCATTGTTTCTGCATTTTATGTTGATGAATGTATGAATTTCAAAGTGTTTGGATTTCCACTCTTTTTTGTTATATATGAAATTGCAAGAGATAAATCTAATCTAAATGGATTCAAAGAAATATATTCTCAAAAGATACCTCTTAAAAATATGAAATAGAAACAACTTTGTATCTCTATTCTTCTAAGAACTAATTCCACATAAAAATACCACTACAAGGATATTCCTAGGAAATATACATTTACATTGTTTTATAAAGGGAGAAACCTACATGAACATCTTGAACATGAACATGAGCAGAATAATCCATGAGTTGAAATCAATGCACACTTTCGGATTATGGATGGATTTGGGATAATGAAGACATGATGAGAAGATGAAATGTCAAATTCAAAATCTCCTATAACCTTCAATTTAAGATCTCTTAGTATGATAAGTTGAATATTGGTTTTCAATGGTTGGAAGGAGAAACTCATACATTGAAAGATAGAAGGATCACTTAACACATCTATATAGATTTTGATGAGTTTGTAGACTCAATAACTTACATTTAACTAATAGAAACTACAATTACCTTTACAATATTCAATAAATCCACTTATTATAGGAGATGTTTGTTGAAGACTATACAAAGATATTTTAGGTTCTAGCAACTATTTCACAAAATTTGGATAGATTTGTGAAATTTTGATGAAATGAAATACATTTTTCTCAACTTGGTTGAGTATTCAAATAGATTTGGAGTGTATTATTGCATAATCAATGTAATAATTTATTTAATTTGATTAATTGTCTTTAAAAGTGTTAAGGAAATCTATGTAAGTAAAAATAGTTTGTTTTTTACAAAGTGATTATAAATACTTGTGTTACTCATTAACGAATATCTTATAGTGGAAAAGATTGTTAAGTGCTAAATCCATACACAATTAATGGTTTTGAAGGACCTAAATGTGACA
Organism: Picea engelmannii; assembly: GCA_009831015.1. NCBI lineage: Eukaryota > Viridiplantae > Streptophyta > Pinopsida > Pinales > Pinaceae > Picea > Picea engelmannii. The sequence goes on along the minus strand of ML776705.1, from coordinate 2,253,802 downwards.
AGATATTGAAGGCCCATCCTAGTTAAGTCTCCAAGAACCAATAATAAGAATCATGTAGGATAACATAATCACAATATAAATGAGGGTTGAAACCTCACAATACTCTATCCAAAATGAAGCATGGTTCATTATAATGAAAATAACAACATGCTACAAGGTTTTCTTAATACAAAATCAACACATAAAATATAAGTGCATAATAAAGCCTCGCATCAAATGAAAATATACATCAAATTCTCCATTAATCTTGCCAGAATGTTGTACAATGTCACCCAAGAGGAGAGCTCCTAAATCCCAAAATTGTCCACCCTTTACAATGGAGAGAGAGAGGGAGAGATCTTATTTATAGAGTGAGTATCTTCTCTTATAAAATCAAATATTATTTTTTTCTAACTAACTCCATGACAAGTCAAATAAATATTATAATAATGGATTAGTTAGATCTCTCATCAATCCATGGTTGACCATGTTACAACATGTGGACATTAGTCTCTCTAAATAAATTTTCCCTTATCCAATACTTTTTGTAGTATGCACCAAATAATTCTCATGAAGGGGACACACCACCAAAAATAGGCATCAATCCCATTCAAATGCTAAGTGTCCATGTGGAATGTTCCCTCCAAGAATTGCATGCATGCAACCACTCCACATGTGTGAATTTCAAGGTAGACAACTCCATGGATGAATGTGCAAGATTCTAAGTGGATGGAGCTTCCACAACAAAGTATGTGATCAACTCCCCAAAATAGAAATTAGATCATCTCTCAACAAGTGTGTCTTTCCTTTCTTGCCTAGCCTTTCCTAGCCTTGTCTTTCCTTTCATTTACTTTCCTTGATTGCATATCCTTTCCTTGCCTTTGCATGTCTTGCCTTGCCTTGCCTTGCCTTGCCTTGTAGTGCCTTGCCTTTCCTTCCCTTGCATTGACATGCCTTACCTTGCCTTGCCTTTCCATGCCATGCATTTCCTTTCCATGACATGCCTTGCCTTGCCTTGACTTTTCATTCCATGCCTTGCCTTGCCATGTCTTACCTTTCCTTACCATGACTTGCCTTGCCATACCTAGACCTGTACCTAGACCTTTCCTAGCCATGCCTTGCCTTACCATGTTTATCCTTGCCTTGCCTTTCATTGCCCCGCCTTGCCTTGACTTTCCATTCCATGCCTTTTCTTTCCATGTCATTCCTTGCCTTGCCATTCCATGTCATGTCATTCCTTGCACTTTCTTTCCTTGCATTGTCTTTATTTTCCTTGCCTTTCCTTGCCATGCCATGCCTTGCATTGCTATGCCATGTCTTTCCTTAGCTTGACTTTCCATGTCATGCCTTTACTTGTTATTCCTTGTCTTGATTTTCCATTCATTGCATTGCCTTGCCTTTCCTTCCCATACCTAGACCTAGACCTATACTTAGACCTTTCCTTTCCATGCCTTGCCTTTCCTTTCCATGTCTAGTCTTTCCTTTCCTTGCATTGTCGTGTCTTTCTTTGTCATACCATGTCATTCCTTTCCTTTCCAATCCATTCCTTGCCTTTCCATGGAATTCCATGTCATGCCTTGCATTTCCTTTTTTTTTATTCCCTTGCCTTGCATTTCCTTTCATTTCCTTTCCTTCCCTTGCCTTGTCATGTCATTCCCTACCATGCCTTGCCTTGCCTTGACTTGCTTGTGTTTCCTTGCCTTGGCTTTCCTTTACATACCATGCCATTCCATTCCTTTCCTTTACATGTCTTTCCTTTCCATGGCATGCCATGTCTTGCCATGTCATGCCTTGCCTTGCGTTGACATGCCTTTCATTTCCTTGCCTTTCCTTTCCATACCTAGACCTTGCCTTGGCATTTCTTTCCATGCCTTTCCTTGCCTTGCAATGTCTAGCCTTGCCTTTCCTTTCCATGCCATGACATTCCTTGCATTTTGTTGCCATGTCATTCCTTTCCTTTCCATGCCATGCCTTGCATTGCATTACCTTGTCTTGCATTGCATTGCCTTTCATTTACATGCCATGCCATGTCATGCCTTTCATTTCCTTTCCTTGTCTTGCCTTGTCATGTCATGACATGACATTCCTTGCCTTTTCATGCCATGTGATGCCTTTACATACCATTATGTGTCTTTCTTTCCATGCCTTGCCTTGCCTTTGCATGCCTTACATTTCCTTTCCATACCTCGACTTAGACTTATACCTAGACCTTGCCTTGCCATGCCTTGCCTTTCCATGCCATGCATTTCATTTCCTTTCCATTCCATGCATTTCATTTCCATGCCTTGCATTATCTTGCCTTTCCATACCCAAACCTTGCATTGCCATGCCTTTCCTTTCCATGCCTTGCCTTGCCTTACCATGTCTAGTTTTTCCTTGCCATCTCATGTCATGCCTTTCCTTCCCATGCCATGCATTTCCTTTCCATGCCATGTCATGCTATGCCTTGAATTACCTTGCATTGCATTGTCTTTCCTTGATTTGCCTTGCCTTGTCATGCCATACCATGCCTTTCCTTATCATGGCATGTCATTCATTTCCTTTCCATGTCATGTCTTTCATTTCCATGCCATGTCTTGCATTGTCTTGTGTTGCATTGCCTTGCCTTTCCATGCCATGCCTTGCATTGCCTTGTCATTCCATGCCATGCCATGCCTTGCATTTCATTGCCTCGCCATGCCATGCCTTGCCTTGTCATGCCTAGCCTTTCCATTCCATTCCATGTCTTTCCTTGCCTTGAGTTTCCATGCCATGACTTGCCTTGCAATGACATGCCTTATCTTTCCATGCCATGCCTTGCATTTCATTTCCTTGCCTTTATTGATTCCACCTCTATTTATTGATTCCTTTCACATGATTAAAATTCATACAAAACCAAAATGATGATTAGCATCAAAGTGTTTGAATAGGTAAACAATGGCTTGAGTTGGAACACAATATAACATATGATATCTATACAAAATATTCAAATGATTCTAGTAACCATATATATTCTTATTCAAGTAAGTATTTAAGTAAATAATAATATCTCTAATTCGGGGAAAAGCATATGTATATAACCAAATATAACAATATCTATCCTTAAATTAGGGGTGGGAATATTTTGGATTAATGGTATCCTACTATAAAAAAATTTGCCATGTGTGGCTAAATACAATCTATATTTGTAAATGGAAGATGACATGAAAAGATGTGTTTATGTATAGTTAAATATTTTTTATTTCTGAAAATGGAAAATAAGATGAAAAATTGGAAAGTGTTGAAAAATTCAAGGAAGTGTCGGATCATCTTACTAATAAGAAGGTGAGAAATTAGAATACACCTTGAATTAATTATTTTATTAGAATAATTTTATAAAAATTAAATTTTGGAAAATTAGTTAACACCTTGCATGATTTTGGAGCCTTATTCTTGTGGGTTGCATGGATGCTAGGGAAAGATCATGGAGAGCCTAGGTTGATGAATGTTGAACTCAATGCAATTTCTTACTTGGAAGAAGACTTGGTCATTATATTCTCGATGTTCAATGGAAGAATGGGTGTTTGTGTTGATGCAAGAGTTGAATACCTGGGGTTTGAGGACTCAAACCCTAGTATGGACATGTAGACTTGGATGTTAGCAGTAAAGTTGTCTTTCCATGTAACTATGTGATGCAATATGGATAGGATTTGTAAATTCTAAGGATGAAAAGAGCGTTAGAGTGAATATCGTATGTGATACAAACTTGGCATATATGCCAAGGAAGACTCCTTAGTGTTGATGCTATCATATTCAAGATAGTTGTTGGAGTGATGAACTATAGTTGGGAGTGAGTCCTAGATAAGAGGAGTTGGTGGCTAGGGTTTCTTTTGATTTCCCCACCTAAGGTTTTGAGAGCTTGAATTGTACTAGATTTGTGATAAATTTGTGGTATGTACTTGTACTTCATTATATATATATATATATATATATATATATATATATATATATATATATATATATATATATATATATATATATATATTTATATATATCAAACTGTCCAAATATTGTGTACTTGTAGATTTGATTTTAAACTTATGTTATCTTCATGATTTAGTAGATTTCAGTGTTTGTTGTTCATGTTGATTTGACATAACATATAGCTTAACTACTTAATTGATTTAACACATACTCCAAAGATAAAGGAGCATATTTGTTGTTGTTTTAATCTATTGTAATGAGACATTTTAGATTTTTATATGCCTTGAAAAGTGTTCCCTAAGGGTTGTATCATTATCGTATTGAAGTACACTCATATGGTATTTATTCCATTATGTTGACATGTGAAATCAGGTTGAAGGGAAGTGAAATATTATTGCCATAATTTATATTTTAGATCATCCTTAAGGTTGAAAGTTCACATAAAATAGATCAGGGAAACTTCATGTTCGAAGTGAAATTTTGCAAGTTGCATTAATTGTTCAGTTCTCAAAATTTCTACAATGCTAGTGTGGTCAACTTGTTATCCCATCTATCTTAGATCAACATAATTGCATGAAAATTTCAATGTCATTACATAATCTCTCTTTATTCCTATATCTTAGGTATCTTCATAGTTTTCATGGTCTTATGTATCTTCTATTTCATGGTCTAGTTCATGGTATAGGTCAAGGTCATGGTCTAGGTCTAGGTCTTGGTCTTGGTCTAATTTGTGGTTTAGGTCTCGGTCTAGGTCTATGTCACGGTCATGGTTTACGTCTAGGACTATTTCCAACATGTCCCTGAATGGATTGAGGAGGTGAGTTGCAACTCGTGATAAAACTCTAAATAGGCCTCGGATGGACAAATCGTTGGTTGCATTGGATTTGAGGCACCGGGTTTCAGCTAGTGGGGCCCCTCCGTTGTCATTATTTTTCCCAAAAATTCGTTTGTTGAAGGATCTCTGGAACTAGAGTTTTGTTGAATGAGGCACAGTGCAATTTTTGAGCAAGAGCCTTGATTTTCAATAACACTGTGTCGAGCGATTATGGGTAGAATTGTGAGATCTTATGAAACTCCATTATGCCACTCGGTTTGGATTTTATTCCCCTGGACCAAACTCCCAACATGTCCCTAAATGACTTGAGGAGGCGAGTCGCAAATCGTGATAAAAATTTAACCAGACCTCAAATGGACTAACCATTGGTTGCATTGGATTTGGGCCATTGCGTTTCAGCTAGTGAGACCCCCCCCTGCCCCCCATGTCATTTTGTTGCCCAAAAAACATTTTTTGGAGGATCTCTGGAACTAGGGTTTTTCTTAGTGAGGCACAGTGCAATTTCTAAACAAGAGCATCGATTTTCAAGAAAATTATGTCGAGCGATTGTGGGTAGAATTGTTGTGTGGGCCTTGGCCAAAAATATGTGTGGGAGCTTGTGGAACTCCATTATGTCACTTGGTTTGGATTTTATTCCCCTAGAACAAACTACCAACATGTCCTTGAATGGCTTGAGGAGGTGAGTTTTACATTGTGATAAAAATCTAACCAGACCTCAGATGAATGAACCGTTGGTTGAATTGGATTTAGGGAACTAGGTTTTAGTTAGTCAGGCCCCTCCATTGTCATTTTGTTTCTTGGAAAAGTGTTTGTTGGAGGATCTTCGCAACTAGGGTTTTTCTCAGTGAGGCATAGTGCAATTTATGAACAAGAGGTCGATTTTCAAGAACATTGTGCTAGGATATTTTGGGTAGTGTGGTCACATGGGCCTTGGAAAAAAAGACATGAAAGAGCTTATGGAAATTTTGTATGTCACCTAGTTTGTATTTTATTCCCCCAGACCAAACTGCCAACATGTCCCTAAATGGCTTGAGGAGGTAAGTTGCAACTCATGATAAAAATCTAATCGAGCCTCGAATGCATGAACCATCAATTGCATTGGATTTAAGGCACTGATTTTCAACTAGTGGGGCCCCTTCATTGTCATTTTGTTTCCCAAAAAAAAAATTGTTGGAGTATCTTTGGAACTAGGGTTTTTCTTAGTGAGGCACAATGCAATTTCTGAACAAGAGGTTGATTTTTAAGAACACTATGTCGGGAGATTGTAGGTAGCATGGTCACGTGGGCCTTGTCCAAATATATGTGCAAGAGCTTATGAAACTCTTTTAGTCCACTCGGTTTGAATTTTATGCCCCTGGACCAAACTGCCAACATGTCCCTAAATGACTTGAGGAGGTGAATTGCAACTCACGATAAAAATATAATCACGCCTCGTATGGATGAACCATCGATTTCATTGGATTTAGGTCACTAGGTTTCGGCTAGTGGGGCCCCTCTGCAATCATTTCATTGCCCGGAAAAGATTTTGTTGGAGTATCTCCAGAACTAGGGTTTTTCTCAGTGAGGCACAATGCAATTTATGAACAAGAGGTATATTTTCAATAACATTGTGCTAGTTAATTGTGGGTAGCTTTGTTAGTTGGGCCTTGGCCAAATCGATGTGTGAGATCTTATGAAACTTCTCTATGCCACTTGGTTTGGATTTTATGCCCCTAGACCAAATTGTCAACATGTCCCTGAATGGCTTGAGGAGGCAAGTTGCAACTCACGATAAAACTCTAATCAGGCCTCAAGTGGATGAACACTCGATTGTATTGCATTCGAGGCACCAGGTTTCATCCAGTGAGGCCCCTCCATTATCATTTTGTTTCCCGCAAAATAATTTTTTGGAGGATCTATAGAACTAAGGTTTTTCTCAATGATGCACAATGTAATTTCTAAACAAGAGGTCAATTTTCAAGAACATTATGTCGGGTGATTTTGGGTAGTGTGTTCATGTGGGGCCTTGGCCAAATAGACATGTGAGAGCTTACAAAACTCTGTTATGTCGCTTGTTTTGAATTTTATGCCCCCGAACCAAATTTCTAACATGTCCTTGAATGGCTTGAGAAGGCAAGTTGCAACTCGTGATAAAAATCTAATTGATCCTCGAATGGATGAACCATCGGTTGCATTGGATTTGGGTCACTATATTTCATCTAGTTGGGCCCCTCCAATGTCATTTCATTCCCTAGAAAAGTGTTTGTTGGAGGATCTCTGGAACTAGGATTTTTCTCAGTGAGGCATAGTGCAATTTATGAACAATAGGTCAAGCAAGACAAGGAAAGGCATGGAAAGGCAAGGCATGGAAATACAAGGAAAGGAAATACAAGGTTATTCAAGGCAAGGAAAGTAAATCCAATCCAAGAAAAGATAGGGAAAGGAAATACAAGACTAGGAAAGTAAGGTAAGGCAAGGCTAGACATGGCAAGACAAGACATGGCATGGAAAGACTAGGAAATACAAAGAAAACCAAGAAAATCCAAGCCAAACCAAGACAAGGTATGGAAAGGAAAGGCAAGGCAAGGCAAGGAAAGAAAAAGAAAGGCAAGAAAATAAAAGCCAAGGAAAGGAAAGGCAAGAAAAGGAAAGACAAGGCAAGGCTAAGCAAGGGAAGGCAAGTCAAGGCACGAAAAGGCAAGGAAAGGCTAGGCAAGCAAGGAAATAAAAGGTAAGTCGAGGCTATACATGGAAAGGAAAGTCAAAGCAAGGCAAGGGAAGGTGAGGTATGGCAAGGAAATGCATGACATGTCAATTCAAGGAAAGGTAGGGCAAGGCAAGGCTAGACATGGCAAGGAAAGGCATGGCATGGAAAGCAAGTAAAGAAAAGGAAAGGAAAGGAATTGAAAGACAAGGAAAGGAAAGGTAATGCAGGGAAAGGTAAGGCAAGGCAATGAAATACAAGCAAAGGAAACGCAAGGCTAGGTAAGAAGGGAAAGAAAAGGTAAGTCAAGGCAAGGCAAGGCTAGGAAAGGCAAGGCACACTTGTGGAGAGATGATATACTTTCTATTTTAGGGAGTTGATCACATACTTTGTTGTGAAATATCCATCCACTTGGAATCTTGCACATTCATCCATGGAGTTGGATACCTTGGAATTCACACATGTGGAGTGGTTTCATGAATGCACATTCTTGGAGGGAACATTCCATGTGGGCACTTGGCATTTGAATTGACTTGATTTTGTATTAAGAAACCCTTGTAGCATGTTTTTATTGCCATTATAATGAACCATGCTCCATTTTGGATAGAGTAATGTGAGGCTTCAACCCTCTTATTTATTATGTGATTATGTTATCCTACCATATAATAAACCCGATTTTGTGGCAAGGAAAGGCAAGGTAAGACATGGCAAGGCAAGGAAAGCTAAGTAAATCCAAGTCAAGTCAAGCCAATACAAGGCAAGGTAATACATGGCAAGACAAGGCAAGGTAAGGCAATCCACATCGATCCAAGCCAAGAAAAGATAGGGAAAGGAAAGGTATGGCTAGGAAAGCAAGGAAAGGCAAGGTAATGCATGGCAATGGAAGGCAAGGTAAGACAAGGAAAGGCAAGCCAAGACAATACAAGGTAGGGAAAGGCAAGGAAATGCTAGGCGTGTAAGGAAATGCAAGGTAATACATGGAAAGGTAAGGAAATTCAAGCCAAGCCAATCCAAGACAAGTTAGGGAAAGGCAAGGCAAGGCTAGGCAAGGAAAGGTAATACACAAAAACGTAAGACAAGGAAAGAAAATTCAAGGCAAGGTAAGGCAAGGCAAGGCAAGGCAAGGCAAGAAAAGGTAGGGAAAGGAAAGTCAAGGCTATGCAAGCAAGGAAAGGCTACACAAGCAATGCAAGGCAAGGCAAGACATGGAAATGAAATGAAAGGTAATGCAAGGAAAGGTAAGGCAAGGCACACCAAGCCAAGCCAATTCAAGGTACAGAAAGGCAAGTCTAGACAAGCAAGATAAGGCAAGGAAAGGCAAGGTAAGACATGGAAAGAAAAGGCAAGGTAAGACATGGAAAGTAAAGGCAAGGTAAGACATGGCAAGCCAAGCCAAGACAAGACAAGGTAGGGAAAGGCAAGGAAAGAAAGGCAAGGAAAGGCAAGGTAATACATGGCAAGGAAAGGAAAGGTAAGGCAAGGAAAGAAAATCCAAGCCAAGACAAGGTAGGGAAAGGCAAGGAAAGGCTATGAAATGCAAGGCAAGGAAAGGCAAGGTAAGGCAAGCCAAGCCGAGCCAAGACAAGACAAGGTAGGAAAAGGAAAGTCAAGGCAAGTCAAGGCTAGGCAAGGTAAGACATGGCAAGGTAATGTTGGTAATACATGGCAAGGAAAGGAAAGAAGGGGCAAGCCAAGAAAAGACAAGGTAGGGAAAGTAAAGGCAAGGCTAGGTAGGAAAGATAAGGCAAGGAAAGGTAAGGTAAGACTTTGCAAGGTAAGGCAAGGAAAGGTAAGGCAAGCCAAGTCAAGCCAAGCCAATCTAGGTAAAGGCAAGGAAATACTAGGAAAGCAAGGCAAGGCAAGGCAAGGCAAGGAAATACATGGAAAGGTAAGGCAAGGAAAAACCAAGCCAAGACAAGACAAGGTAGGGAATGACAAGGCAAGGCTAGGAAAGAAAGGCAAGGAAAGGTAAGACATGGAAAGTCAAGGAAAGGTAAGCCAAGGAAATCCAATCCAAGCAAAGATAAAATGGGGAAAGGAAAGGCAAGGTAAGTGTTGACGGGTCCAAATGGATTGTCAAGTAGGTAATGGAGAATGCTCGATGGAAGGTCACAATTAGACCTACTCTCATTTGGTGTAGCATTTCCGATGAGTATGTGGTCCTTATTGCCACTAAGAATTAAAAGAATAAAAAGGGGAAATACAAAGAGATTCCCCCCAAATAGTTCTAATTAATTCTAAACCTAATCTAAACCGAAAGTACCTATTCTAACATAACTATTGCTAACCTATCCTAGGATAAAAACTAAAAGAATGAGTACAGTGAAATATAATATCATCATAACTAGAAATAATTCATGTATGCTAATGATAAGTGATAACAACAATGCTACAAACACATCAAAATTAGTTGTACAATGCATTCATAAAATTATTTGTGTACTCATAAGGAAACATATGACAACCTGAGCAGATAGAATAGAGTGAAGAAATAGTTCATATAAAAAAATTATATGCTACTCAAGAAGAAAAATGTTGCTCAAAAACCGTCGATCATGTATGTGGGTGAATTTGGGTCGTTGATCCTTGACCTGCAAAACTAAAAATCCCACATGCATAAGAGAATCCAACACTTAGTGGTTCAAAATAGTCTTCAAAGTAAAATATTAAAATAGTGTATGGTGGAATGGTTGGTCATCAGGGTCTTATGGTAAAGGAAGTGATATGTGTTATGATTTCTCTGATGATGAAGGCTTGTTCACACTCCCAATGACACACTCTTTGTAAAATCTACCATGACCTAAGCTTTCGACGACAAAGACTATAATATAATATTGAAGTAATATACCTCATCCCTTTTTGAGTGCATGCTTTCCCATAATATTATTAAAATAATGCGTATTTCAATGGGTGGGTGAAAATTCTTCAATATATATTAAATTTAATTCTCCATAATGTATTGCATGGTTGTCGAGGTTGGTTGGTAGGGAGGTGAGGTAGTAATAACCCTGGGTAACTTCCGACAATGAAGAATCCCATGAAAAACATTAATATAATAATATAATCTTCCTCATGAGGATTGACTCCATAAATATTCAGATGGATCATCCCGATGACCACTCCCATTGGGCCATTTAAATAATAATATAATAAGGTGTTGACACTTGAAACTGTTAGGACCGAAATGGAAACCTCACAAGGATGTAAATCCCCCTGCGTTTTTATAGAGGTGGTACTCCTCTTTAGATTTTCTTGGGATTTCTATATATTCAAAATGTGGGACTTGAAAGAAGTTTGTCATAGTAATTCAAAGAAACAAAAATATTGTGAGAAGAAAGTTCCCTTTTTTTTTTCTTTTTTTTTTAAGTTCCTGAGAAAGGATCAAGAATCACACACTTCACACATTTAAAAAAAATACGAAAAAATTTCTCACATCCATCATAGTTTAAGATAAAGATTTATGATCACATAAAACAAAAAAGAAGATGATCCACATGCATAAGAGAACTTTAACAAAGTCGACACATGGGAAGCTTGAATAAATATAATGATAGATCAACCTCAAATACTTTATATTCTGAAAATAGGGTTACAAAGCACGGTCAAGATTGTTCCCAAAGTAGTTCTCCTGAAATTTCTAAAACATATATATAGTATGTTACATATTCTTTGAAATTTTAATTGTGTTTGTCTTAAAGACTGGGATTGGGGCTCCCGCAGACAATAAAGAAGATAAATACAAGAAATAATATTTTAGAAGGAAGACGGTGGGCGGTATAAGAACAACAAGACCTGGTAAGAAGAAAAGAGGAGTTATCAGTATTCGGTTAAACCTTTCTAGTGAAAGAGGTGGAATAATTGGATGAAGGACTTGATAAACAAAAAGAAGGATGTGATCAACATAAACTTACTATGGTGGTATCTCTCTCTTTACTTGTATTTTGATTTTCTTTTTATCATTTTCATCAACGGTTACAGGAACCGTTTCAACTGCTTATTTCCCTTCATTGGTCAGTTTATCAATAGATTTATTGAACCATTCTTAGATGTAACTTTTCATTGGTGCCACGTTGATTTCATGCCAGATTTTGATGTTGAAAATCTCACCCTCCAAGTCTCTCAGATCAAGGGAAATTCCATGTATTGCTTCTTCAATATCCTAATTTTTCACGGAGTAGTACACTAGCCAATTGTTTATGTCATCCTCATTATATTCAAGTATGCCATAGAAATTTTCAATGGACAACCCTTTAAAGATATCAACTTTCTCATCAAACTTGGGATCTTGGAATTCGTTAGTGCTTTCGGCTAAGTCTACCTCTGTGAGTATTTTGAATAGTTCCTCCCTCCTTTATATGGCTTGGTTGCACGTTTGAACAATGTTATTTAAGTTTTTTATCTTTTCTTTCCAGCATGTGTTCAACTGTTTAATCTGACTCGAAGATGGAAGATCCTCCTCTCTTCTCCTTAGCTTTGTCATGTTGGAAACTTTAACACCAAAGGGTACCATAGCATCGAGGTTAAAATATTATTCATTTTTTATCTCGGCTTGCAAATACTCATGAAAGGCATGCACCCTCGAGCCAAACTAAATTATTTTCTTTGAAATTTCCCAAGCTTATGTGATCAATGCCATTATTTTCTTGATATTATTCTCCACATAGATCCTGTATGATGTAAGTAATCTTGGGGATCCTTTTAATTTATAAGTGGGCATGGTGGGTCCAACAATTTTGAAAGGGATGGAAAGGAGTGGAAGAAGCACTAAGGTCTCTTCCAGTTCCTTAATCCTCTCCTTTAACTTTGTATTTTCCACTTCGATACCACCAATGGATTCATCCAATGCATATTCGGTTTCTCTATGGATTCTGGAAATCTGGGAAGGTTGCATATTTCTTAGGTTAAACTCTGAACGTGATTTCCATTTTTTATTCTTCACATCACTCTTCTCAATAATTAATTTCTTAGATTCTCTGTCAAAGACAGCGCTCTGAAATACAAATGACTCTTCTTCATCGAAGGTCTCATTCTCAATAATTTCCAATGATAGACTATGGTGGGACGTGCCTCCTTGATAGTAAAATATAAGATACAAAGAATCATATGGGAAATACTGGCAATATTTTCTTGGCCTGTCACTCTGGTGAATAACCAAGAAATTTCCCAAAAGGGGTTTTTGAACGAGTTGACCTGCAACCTGGTAATATCTTCAAGGATGGTCGCAGGATTCTCCAAGAACTTGGGAAAGAGGTTCAAGCCATTGTCATTCTTTTTTAGGAAATCCTTGCAATCCTCCCCTTTGAAAGTAAGTGTCATCTCGGGGAGCTTCAACATTTTATGGAACACTTGAGGTGAAAGAGAGGTGGGAGAATGGTCTTGATGTTGAATAATCCATTGACTTGGTATATATTTCTCAACACACCATGAAACCAGTTCCTTGTAGTCAAAAACCTCAGGAACACATCCTGCATGAGAAATTCTGGATGTCTAGATCACTTCCTTCTGAGCAAACGGGGATGAATAATAAGAATATGCTCTAGAACACTGAAATTTTTGGTCGGCTCGGGGAGCTTCAACATTTTACAGAACACTTGAGGTGAAAGAGAGGCGGGAGAATGGTCTTGAAGTTGAATAATCCGCTAACTTGGTATATATTTCTCAGCACACCAGGAAACCAGTTCCTTGTAGTCAAAAACCTCAGGAACACATCTTGCATGAGAAATTTCGGATGTCCAGATCACTTCCTTCTGAGCAGACCGGGATGAATAATAAGAATACGTTCTAGACCACTGAAAGTTTTGGTCCTCACGTCCAAAAATATTCAAAGTATCTCCGCAAAACTGTTGTTGAGCTGCTATTGCCATATGTTGATGAGATTGTTCTTTTAATCCAGATAATATTTGAAATGAGTGCTTGAGAGAGATAATATAATATTCATCAAATCGTGCTTTAATTTGGTTTAATAAGAAATATCCTCGATCCCTTCACGTATTAATGACAATATTTATGGAACCTGCGTGATGATTTATTAGCATTAAACCATACTAAATGCATATTGGGAAAAGCATGAAGGTGGCGGGGACAGACGAGAGCAATTAGGATTTGGGATTTTTGTGAACCTGCGAACCCACCATTGTGAAAGGTTGAAAATTGGATAATTGTTGTAACACAGTCGGTCGAAATCAATAAAGGAGAGATGAGATACTTAGGATCTTGGGGATTCCAATGTTCAAAATGTATATCGCGGATTGCTTGGGTGAAAAAGGTATATCACAGAACATGGGATATGAAATATTGAACACGGGAACCCACGATTGCATAAACGGATAAGTATAGGATAATGTGGTGGTTTGTCAGACTCATGATATGGGAGTATGGATGGAGATGAGGATTCACGAGTCCTCCAACCCATGAACCTGTCATTTTAGGGAAAATGACTAAGTATAGTAACTAGAAAGGGAGAATAGAAGGGAGAAAAGAAAAGAGGAATTCGGGTAACTATAGAAGAGGGAAAAGAAATGGAAAAAATAAATTGGGAAAATAGAAAAGGGGAGGGAAATTTCAAAAGAGGGAATTGATATCAACAACTGGCTCCAACTGTGGGATAATAACCCCGTGTGGGTTGTCAAGGATCCATAATCTTTATGACCAGGTGCTTCCATCCATTAGGCTATGGAGTCAAAGGTAAGAATATACAAACTGAAAAAATTAATTTATGTACAAGGAAAATGAAAAAGTTATTTAGGAGAAGAAACCTTTCAAATGTTGCCCATTGATAGGCAACATTAGTATTTTACCCTTTATGTCTTGGAGCATATAGGAATTTAAACCCAAGATTTTTTCGACGACATATGGTCTGATCTAGAGCGATTCGAACTTTGTATGAATTGACGGTTTCTCCTTAGCCTTGTTCCAAAGTAACACCAACTCTCCTTTCTAGAAATTCTTCACAGTTGTGCTCTGATCAAAATATATTTTGACATGCTGCTACCTTTGAGAGGTTTGATTCAAGGATTTTCTTCATTCTTATTCCAATTTTAACAATTGGTTAATCCTCCTTTGGATTGGTGAAATCTCTTCTATATCTTTGGTATTAGCCACAGAAGTCAATGCATTGAGCTTGAGGTTAATCATGATTTTGCTTATTTCCCATAAACCAATGTATAAGGGGACATCCCAATGTTGTCCTTTGGATTCGTTCTTCTTTCCCACAACGCATCAATCAGCTTCAGATGCCAATTCCTTTGGTTCTTGTCAATGGTTTTCTTCAGTATATGAACAAGTGTTTTATTTGTGAATTCAGTAAGGCCATTACCTTATAGATCGATGATTGACCCATGATAATTCCATATTTTCCACAAAACTCTGTAAACGTCTACTCGATGAAAATAGAACCATTATCTATGATAAATTTATCTGGGACACCAAATCTCTACAAAATATTATCTTTTAGGAACTTAATTAGCTCTTCAAAAACATCCTTATTTAATGCCACTGCTTCTGGCCATTTCGTGAAATAATTCGTATCCATGAGAATATACATATGTCCCTTGCTAAACTTGGGATTAATTGGCCTGACAACATCAAGCCCCCATTGGGAGAATGGTTGTTCTACAATTATGGGTTGTAAAGGCATCACGAATCTCTTCATTTTTCCTAAAAAATAATAGCATGATACACACTTCCTTATTGTGTCATATGAGTCTCTGAAAATTGATGGCCAATAGAATCCAACTCTTATTATCTTGTGGGTGGTGGCGATAGGTGAAAAGTTTCCACCGCATATTCCTTCATGGAATTCACTCATTAATTATTGGGCTTGATTTTCATCAATGCATATGAGTAGTGTACCATCATAATTCCTCCTGAACAGTATATCAGCGATCAACACATATTGATTTTCCTTCATCTTCAATTTTCTTTGCTCCTTGGGGTTCATGGTGACAAGAAATTTCTCGGATATAAAGTAGAATACAATGTCTCTGTACCATTCCGAATCAGCCAATGCTTCTCCTATTGAAATTGAAATCATTCCATCCACAGAATCACAATTCATGATGATCTTGCATAAACCTTGTCCTTTGATAGACTTTAAAGGTTTAATCTCGATATCATATTCTTGTATCTTTTCCAGCTAGTTATCCCATTTTCCTTCTCTCAATTGTTGATTCAAAAGCATCTTCACTAGCGATGAGGGAACATAGGCAATAACATGGGAGTTCAATATGTACGTCTGAAAATGAGCTACCTTTTTTACAAGAGCCAAGGATTGCTTTTCTAGTTCTGAATACCTCAACTCATAGTCATGTAGGGTTTTCCTCATGAAACTTATTGGGAGTTCTTCACCTTTGGTATTCTTTTGAGCAAGAACAGATGCAAGAACTATCTCTGTAGCAAATGAATAGATGATGAAATCTCTTTGAAAATCTGGACTAATGAGGATTGGATTTGTGGTGATTGTTCCTTTGATATTATTGATATCCTCTTGAGTATTTGTTGTCCATTCAAACCTATGCACCTTTTTTAGCAACAAATTGATCATTTTATGATACTTGCATAGTCAGGAAAAAACCTTCACAAAAAATTGATCTTGCCAAAAAATGATTGGATTCCCTTCTTGGATGTCGGGGGGTTGAGCTCATTTATTTCTTTAACACTTTTCAAATCTATGTAAATCCCTTCCCTGAACACAATGTGTCTCAACAGTTTTCCTTGAGTTACAGCGAACAAGCATTTCTTTGGATTTAGAGAGACACCATATAATCTACATCTTTAAAAAACTTTTCTCAAATGATGGATATGATCACCCCTAGTTTTTTAATGAACTTTCAAGTCATATTGATAGTCTGCCATAAATTTTCATATCAAACCGCTAAATGCATGATCCATGGCCCTCTGGAATGTGGCTCCAACATTCTTCAACCCAAAGGGAATTATAGCATATGCATATGTCTCCCAAGGTGTGATAAAATTCATCTTTTCCCTATCTTTCTCATCCACCAAGACTTGGTTATATCCATAAAAAACCATCCAACATGGACATACAGGTTTATCCAGTGACTTGATAGAGAAGGAACTCCATATTAGGTAAAGGAAAGTTATCCTTTATGATTGCTTTGTTAATATCTCTGAAGTCAACACACATCTAGATTTACCTAGTATTTTTTCTTACAATCACAGGATTTGAAATCCAGTCGAAGTGTCTAATGGGATAAATTGTTCCTTCCTTCTTCAATTTCTCCAATTCAATATTTACCAGAAGTTTCATTTTGGGATTCATCATCCTTATTTTTTTCTTTACAGGCTTTGCTTCTTCCCTCAAAGGAATGATATGTCAGAATATAGATTTATTGTAAGATTTCAAATCATCATAGGTCCAAGAGAACACATCAATGTATTCTTTGAACAATGCAACATATTGATCAACTTCCTTAGTGGTGCAATCAACTCCCAAGTTGACATATTTTGGGGAACTATCAGTTCCAATATTGACTTTTCTTGTCTCTTGCACTTTTCGAATTGAAACATCTTCAAGGAGATTCTTAGCATGATCATATTTCATAAAAAGAGATTCATATTGTATACAATATTTGGGGACAATAGACAAGTG
This sequence comes from Picea engelmannii, assembly GCA_009831015.1. Classification (NCBI taxonomy): domain Eukaryota; kingdom Viridiplantae; phylum Streptophyta; class Pinopsida; order Pinales; family Pinaceae; genus Picea; species Picea engelmannii. The sequence goes on along the minus strand of ML776705.1, from coordinate 2,236,753 downwards.
ATCGTCTTCATCATGATCATTTTTCAACAAACATTTTCCAGTTGTTCATCATTCTCCAATACTTGCAAATATTCAATGTTATCGAGAACGGATGGTTGGAAAGATCTTTCTACTTGGAAATACATTTTTATTTGGATATCCTCTCAGTTTGAAAATGAGCCCATGAAGGCTAATGAATCTGCCTTGTAATTCTTGTCCCTTGGAATGAAAGAAATGGTTAAGGAAATGAAAGATTCCATCAATTCGTTAACTCTTTTGAAGTATAACTTAAGTCTTTCCTTCTTCTTTTTTTTATAACTATGGGTAACTCGATTGATCACCAACTTTGAATCTCCAGTTACAATTAGATGTTCTATTTTCATTTCTTGTGCAAGGATAATCCCCTAAATCAAGGCTTCATACTCTACCTCGTTATTAGTGCATGAAAAAACCATTATAATCGCATGTGGATGCATAATCTTACTTGGAATAATAATAAAATTTCCAACTCCATTCCCAGATCTTGAACAAGCTCCATCGAATGCCATCCTCCAATAGCCTTCAAACCAACATTCTTGATTCTTCATTTCTTGCACTTGCTCTAGTATTTCACTATGTTCCATGTCCAGGATAGCATAGTTTTCAATCTTGGCATCTATATGATCTTCCATTAATCCATTATCCTTATTCTTGAAAGAGAAGGGTTTTCTGGGTTCACAGGGGACTTTAATCATTGCTCCTTCCTTGCCTAGTAGAATCATACAACTTCCATAATTAATTTATATCCCCTGATCATATATGTCCAATATCTTCCTAGCACAACTCCATATGTTGGAGGAAGTTCTACCACAACAATATTGAAAATTGTAATGATATGGGGGGTTGTCGTAATACAAGCATAAAATTCCTTGATTTCTCCATAAGCTGGAACCTTTCTAGAATCAATTACATATATACTTTCACCGATTTCATAATAATTGGTTCAACTCATGCCAAATGCCTCCATGACCACCAGTGGCATGATATTATTTTTCGCGCTAGTGTCAACTAAACAATTATGTAGTGCAACATCATGATTTTCAATAGAAATGTAAAAGGGAGGAATTTTACCTCTCTTCTTGGTAGATGACTAGCTCGGGATTTGTTTTGGATTGGTAACAACAACTTCTACTCTTTCATGTGGATCGTCCAACAATTTCAAAATGTTCTCTCTTTGTTGGGGAATCTTCACCACTTTCGTAAAGGGAAGGGTTATCCTTAATTTACTCAAACCCTCTACGACATTATATGTCATTTGAGTGGACTTTGACGTCATGTTTTTCCTTTTACTTCCAACACTATCCGTCACTTTCTCATTTTNTTTTGGTTATCTTTATCAAAAACAACTTTATTTTTGGTCTATTTACAAATCCTCTTGTCTAGCCAATGTTTTCTTGCGAGTTGGGATCATTGTCTCCCTCTTAAAATATATACATGGATGTCTCGCATCTGTCCATCTACACAGTTTCAGAGCTTTCATCAGGTGAGTAATAATTCTCTTGGTCAATTAATTGCTCGTCATACAAATCACCCAGAACAACCGCATTAGGAGTAGGTTGTCTTGGAACCCTTTGTATTTGTGGATTATCTGTGTTCTCAAACCTCACCCTATTTTCTTGGAGAGGGTTCCTTCTTTGCTATGGAATTGGAATTCTTGGATTTTCCATGTAATTATCTCCCCTTCTTAGTCTATTTATCTTGTTTTGCATTTGCTTGATATTTCTATTCCTCTATGCAATTTCGATTATTTTCTTAGTTTCATGTGTCACCACAAGGTCAACCTTTACATCAGGTATGGTTCCCTTGAAAAATCCTCCTCCCATTGTTTGGTTTTGAGTCGGTCGAGTATTGAATTCTTCGTTATTTCTTGAACTCGAAGCTCCTTGATTATCAATATTTAATCCTCCCAGCTTCCTTTGTACTCTTCCTAGTATAATGTCAGGGTCGACACCTATTTCAATCAAAATGTCTTCCATCTCAGTGGCTTTACTCATTGCCTCCGCCAAGGTATCCATTTGGGATGTTCTGATAGCATATTTCACATTCGAGGGAATTGCATTCTTATTACAACCAAGGATGACTGGGTCATTTGGTCTTTTATCTTTTGGAATCCCACTCAATGTTTTATTGAACCTGAGATTAAAATCTTGTATATCTCGTATCCTTTCATTCTTCCTCAAACCAATCTGGGTGAAATCGGTGAGAAGGGAATGATAAGAAATTGGAGGGGAGAACATAGTCAGGAACATAGCTTCTAGGTCATTAAATGAGTGAATTTATCTGCTAGGCAATGTTGTATACCATTCATACACTATTCCTGATAAGGTTTCCAGAAACAAACTTACCATGACATCGTCATACTCAACACGGTGAAAATCACAAACATTAAGAAATAAGTGCAAATGCCTCTTTGCATCGATTTATCCATCTTTGGAAAATTCCTTTAGGGTTCCCTTAGGTAGAACAGGGAAATCATGTTTCTCACCTATAAGATTTATACGGGAATCTCTTACCCTCCTTTGATTTTCAAATCCTCGATTTCCTTGATTTCTTGCAACATATCTTCCACCTCCTTGCCTCTCCTCATGATGCTCGTCTTAGGGTTGTTCCTTTCTTTCTGCCATGTCTAGAGATATTCTAGGGATAGGATTTTCAATTCTAAGAATAAAGAGTTACTTGATTTTACTTCTGGTAATGGATCCCTTGTATTCGTCCAGCTTCAATCTCGACCTTGCTCTTGTGATTCTCTAGATAGCCTTTGATTTCTTCGGTCTTGTTGCTCTTCTCTCCTCTATCTTCGGAGGATTTCTCCTTCTATTCTTGAATTAAGATCTGCCAGGACCTTTCTAAATATTCTTGGGTCTCGGTTGTTGTTATTACCAAATTTATAACTGATGTAAGATGCTTCGTTGATTTTTCAATCCAATTATTAAGCAAGGTTGATCAGCCTGGGAAAATGTTCATCACAATAATTCAAAGAAACATAAATATTGCGAGAATATAAAAAGGAAAATGTTTTTTTTAAAGAAAGTTCCTGAGAAAGGACCAGGAATCACACACTTCACACTTTTAAAAAAAATAAGAAAATTTCTCTCACATCCATCATAGTTTAAGATAAATATTTATGATCACATAAAACAAAAAAGAAGATGATCCACATGCATAAGAGAACTTTAATAGAGTCAACACATGGGAAGCTTGAATAAATATAATGATAGATCAACCTCAAATACTTTATATTCTGAAAATAGGGTTACAAAGCACGGTCAAGATTGTTCCCAAAGTAGTTCTCCTAAAATTTCTAAAACATATATATAGTATGTTACATATTCTTTGAAATTTTAATTGTGTTTGTCTTAAAGACTGGGATTGGGGCTCCCGCAGACAATAAAGAAGATAAATACAAGAAATAATCTTTTAGAAGGAAGATGGTGGGCGGTATAAGAACAAGACCTGGTAAGAAGAAAAAAGGAGTTATCGATCTTCGGTTAAACCTTTCTAGTGAAAGAGGTGGAATAACTAGATGAAGGACTTGATAAAGAAAAGGAAGGATGTGATCAGCATAAACTTACTATGATGTTCTCTCTCTCTTTACTTGCTTGTTGATGTCATTTTATCGTTTTCATCAACAATTAGAGGAACTATTTCAACTATTTATTGCCCTTCATTGGTCATTTTATCGATATCTTTCTTAAACCATTCTTCGATATAAGTTTTCATTGGTGCCACATTGATTTCATGTCGTATTTTGATGTTGAACAACTCACCCTCCAAGTCTCTCAAATCAAGGGAAATTCCATGTGATGCTTCTCCAATATCCTAATTTTTCACGAAGTAGTCCACTAGCCAATTGTCTATGTCATCCTCATTATATTCAAGTATGCCACTGAACTTTTCAATGGAAAACCCTTTAAAGATCTCAACTTTCTCATCAAATTGTTTCGTTGTTAGGCACAATAAGTTGAGAATCAACTTGGGATCTTGGACTTCGTTAGTGCTTCTAGCTAAGTCTAACTCTCTGATTCTTTTGAATAGTTCCTCCCTCATTGATATGGTTTGGTTGCACGTTTGAACAATGTTATTCACGTTTTTTATATTTTCTTTCCAGCATGCATTCAACTATTTAATCTGACTCAGAGAGGGAAGATCCTCCTCTCTTATCCTTATCTATGTCATGTTGGAAAATTTAACACCAAAGGTTACCATAGTATCAAGGTAAAAACCTTCTTCATTTTTTAGGTCGGCTTGCAAATACTCATGAAAGGCATGCACCCTCGAGCCAAAAGAAATCATGTTCTTTGAAATTTACCAAGCTTATTTGATCAATGCCATTCTTTTCTTGATATTATTCTCCACATAGCTCCTAGTTGATGTAAGTAAGCTTGAGGATCCTTTTAATTTATTAGTGGGCGTGGTGGGTCCAACAATTGCCAAAGGGTTGGCAAGGAGTGGATGAGGCATTAAGGTCTCTTCCAGTTCCTTAATCCTCTCCTTTATCTTTGTATTTTCCGCCTCGAGACCACCAATGGAGTCGTCCAATGCATCGTCGGTTTCTCAATGGATTCTGGAAATATGGGAAGGTCTCATATTTCTTAGGTTAATCTCTGAATGAGAATTCCCCTTTTTATTATTCAAATCTCTTCTCAATAATTAATTTCTTAGATTCGATGTTAAAGCCAATGCTTTGAAATACAAATGACTCTTCTTCATCGAAGGTATCATTATAAATAATTTCCAATGATGGATTCTGGTGGGTCGTGCCTCCTTGACAGTAAAATATAAGATATAAAGAATCATACGGGAAATACTGGCAGTATTTTCTTGGCCTGTCACTCTGGTGAATAACCAAGCAATTTCCCGAAAGGGGTTTTTGAATGAGTTGACCTGCAACCTGGTAATATCTTTAGGGATGGTCATGGAATTCTCCAAGAACTTAGCCAAGAGGTCCAGGTCGTTGCCATTCTTTTTCAGGAAATCTTTGCAATCCTCCCCTTTGAAAGTAAGTGTCATCTCGGGGAGCTTCAACATTTTACGGAACACTTGAGGTGAAAGAGAGGCAGGAGAATGGTCTTGAAGTTGAATAATCCACTAACTTGGTATATATTTCTAAGCACAATAGGAAACTAGTTCCTTGCAGTCAAAAACCTCAGGAACACAGCCTACACGAGCAATTATGGATGTCCATATCACTTCCTTCTGAGTAGACAGTGATGAATAGTAATAATATGCTCTAGAACACTTAAAGTTCTAGTCCTCACATCCAAAAATGTTCAAAGTATATCCACATAATTGTAGTTGAGATGTTGTTTCCATATGTTCATTGTTGACGAGAGCGTTCTTTTAATCCAGATAATATTTGAAATGAGCACTTGAGAGAGATAATATAATCTTCTGCAAATCATGCTTCAATGTGGTTTAATAAGAAATCTCCTTGAACCCTTCGCTTATTAATGACGATATTTATGGAACATGCGTGATGAGTTATTACAATTAAAACATACTAAATGAATATTGGTAAAAGTGCGAAGGTGGCATGGACAGACGAGAACAATTAGGATTTGGGATTTTTGTGAACCCACGAACCCATCATTGTGAAAGGTCAAAAATTGGCTAAGTGTTGTAACATGGCCATTCGGACTCAGTATAGGAGAGATGAGATACTTAGGAGCTCGGGGAGTCCGATGGTCAAAATGCAGATCGTAGATCTCTTAGGCGCAAAATGCATATCATGGAACATGGGATATGAAAGCTTTGGTCGGACTGATGATATGGGAGTATGAATGGAGATAAGAATCTGTGAGTCCTCCAACCCGCGAACTCATCACTTTCGGAAAAACAACTAAGTATAGTAACTAGAAAGGGAGAATAGAAGGGAGAAAAGAAAAGGGGAATTCGGGTAAATATAGAAGAGGGAAAAGAAATGGAAAAAAAAATGGGAAAATAGAAAATGGGAGGGAAATTTTCGGAAGAGGGAATTGATCTCAACATAAGGTTAGGTTCAATTTTCTTATAGATTATCCTTGGGGCACATAATAAAAATAAGGGGCGCATAATAAAAATAATGGGGGTTTGTCCTAATTGTTAATTTTTTATGGGAATTATCATGAATAAAATGGGAGGACCAATGGGGAGAGACTTGGGGAGAGGTATCACACGATATTACATTAAGATTTTGGTGAGTGAGGGTGAAAATAAAAAAATAAAAATTTAAATTAAAACTAAATCAAAAGAGGAAAAATAGAATGGGTATGTACAACTTAGGGTTTAGGGG
>ML776705.1:2178389-2230405 GCA_009831015.1 Picea engelmannii | reverse complement strand
TGTGTGTGTGTGTGTGTGTGTGTGTGTGTGTGTGTGTGTTTTACGTATACATGAGAAAAATAAGGATGTACATGTTACACCTTAGGTGTTATGCAAAAAAAAATCATTTAACTAATAGTTGTTCATGTAACACAAATAGTTTATCCATGTTAAAAAAAAATGCAACTACCCCAACTAAAAATAAATATCTAATGTGAATTAGTTTTCCCCTATATAAAAGAAAATATATAATATAACTTTAGGGGAAACCCATGGGAAAATACCATGTGGAAATAAACCATGTGGTTTTTCCAAAACCAAGAGTAAAATATAAATAAATAATTAAATTAAATAAAAAAATCAAATAAAATATATATATATATATATATTAAAAAATTAAAAAATACAAATACAAATTAGGAAATTAGGCCAAATTACATCAAAGTCAATGTTCTATGCCCCTAATGGTTCCATCGACCAAATTTTTTCTAGTCAGGGTTCCGCACATAGGGGCTAAAATTAGGAATAAGGCATCTAAAGTAAGTTTTGAGAATTCGGATGTCAAGGAGAGGATTTAGGTCATATGACAATCGGGAACACTACGAATCGGTTGTGATGAATGGGAAAAGATGACGCATTGTGTGACAAACCAACGTCACATTTAACAACAAATGGTAAAATGAGATTGATGCCAACCAAGTGTACAACACAGGTCAATCTAGTCAAGATGGACATCTCTGGGGAAAACCTACTAAGACCACAAGGAGTGGGAATGCAACCAAATCGAGGTAAATTTCCTTACAAAAAACCTCTATGAATGATACAAATGCGACATATATATACCATGCATCAAGCAACGAAATGACAAAGACTTACATCTGTGAAGCTCAATGAGACGGGCCTATGAGAAAAGGGCATTTGATAGCCTTGGGAGCTTTGGATCTCAGGGAAACTGCAAGCCACATTAATTTTGTTCCCAATAAGGGGAAGCCTAGGTAAAAATCAAGGTCAAGGTTGTTGATAAGGATCAAGATATTCCCCCACTTGCATCTCAAATCTAGAGTAGTCGCATGAAAGAAATCACCCTATGAACCTGTTCCTACAAAGTAGAAAAATGATATCAGTCATGCGATCAAAAGGTTACTTTCCAATACAGCATAAATATTATATCCCTACTTATAAATGAGCATTGGGTTCTTCAAAAATAATCATGGGTGGTTGTAGATAAGTGTATGGATATTGTATGTGCCAAGTCTCAACTCTAAAGAAGGATTAGTTATTTTATGATTCAGACTTAGAGTTTGAAATAGAAGAGTAAGATCCATGTGTGAAAGCATAAAGATGACGACATAAAACACTACATGCAATATAGGGGATGCATAATTTGAATTAGCCATTCATAAAAATCATCAATAACAGACTCATTCAAGACATGTAATAGAATATCAAACCCTACAGCCACATAGAATCATCAAGTGCTTCAGAATCTGCAAAATATCCAAAGATAACATGTCAATTCCATCATACAAATGTCAATGAAACATAACTGGTCAATAAGCATCATAAAGACATTTGAAATCATAAGATTGAAAGGAATAATCAACACCCATAAAAGACAATCATCAATCAATATTAAACCCCCAACTACCTCAAGGTAGGCAAATAAATAGCATTAGCCTCAAGTAGTAGAGGATTAAGCATTAGAATTCAAATTTCAGTAGCGGGGGGATATCCTTTTGCTTTTAAAAGAAAAATTAAAGGGGATTTGTTGTGGCCTCAACAATAAGGCAAGGCAAAGAAATCCAAGACAATACAAGGTAGGGAAAGGCAAGGTAAGGTTAGGCAAGCAAAGTAAATTCTAAGCAAGCAAGGCTAGGCTAGACATAGTTCCCTAACAACAAAAAGGAACCACAAAATACAAGAATATCATAACAACCATAAAATCAAGCCAAATTTTCAACCATTCATAAATATGAAATATGTGTTCAATTATTCCTTTTACACACCTATTCACATTCAAGTAGACCATCGAGATCACTTCTAATATTGGTGGTCTCCATTAACTTCTCGTGCTCAAAGTAAGGCAAGAAGTATCATACCTTTGATGAGTTATTACTTGGAATTGTTTGTAGTTGGAGATTTGTACCAACAACCAAGTTCATAAAGTGGCATACAGCTTCACTTGGTCTATAATATTGAAATACATAGCCACATTTCTTCCATGTTCTTTCATCCTATCTCAGATATTGTCCTTTAATAACCATCGACCCAATCAGAAATTCAATGCCTTCAGATTCTGTTACTAATCGCATAAGGATATGTTTTCCCTCTAAGAAATGTGCCAACCAATAGTCAGTTCCCCATTCATTACCTCATGGGGAAACCACTACGTATATGTGCCCTACTAAAAATGGATTGCCAACACATGAGTCCACTAAATGACCAAAGCATAAAAAATCGATGTTAGTTATTCAAAATTTAATAAAAGTTTTCATCGAACCTGGAAGTACAAGATTTAAGACATGATCATAATCTGTTGAAATATTTGATTGGTCCTCCTCCAAATAGGATAATTCCATAGTTATACTTTGACCAATAGGGAGAGATACAATATCCCATCTATCAACTTAGTATGTGGATTCACAATCATCACATTCATTACTACTACATGCACCATAGAAGTAAGAGATTTTTATCATCCATACTTCAACTATTGCATTTTCGGATGTTTGAACTGAATGGAATCCACGAGTGCCCTAGATTGTTTTGCATTCATACCATTGTGATCGATCTACATTGACCACCTCCCAAAAATATCTATGTACATGTCCTTTCTTGGGTAACTGGTCTTCGCAGGTTTTTATTCCCTCTCCCATTACTAATAACACCATTCAACAATGAATTTTTCATCTCGAATGAGGATAGTTGTGAACTTCATTTATTTCCTACGTAACTCTCTTTTGATACATGTTCCTTCCTCATCATGCTCCCCTTTCCCATGCCCAGAATCAAAATAGTTCAAAATATGTGGTACCTTTAGTTTTTTGTGTAACATAAACAACCATTGAAATACATGAGCAATATGTTTCAACTGGCTCCCACAACCACTGACCAAATCCAATGTTGATCCATATGTATGTTATTCTCCTTAAGGTGATTGTAAAACAATTGACAGCAATGTTATGTGTAGGCTAAGTCATGGCACCGATCATCTCTTATGTAGAAGTGATACTCCTTCAATGTAACTATGTTTTCTTCGTTACTATCCATCTCATGCCTAAATGTGATATGGACCATTATGTTGACCTACTCTGAATGATAATATTGGCTTTGAATCTCATTTTTTGGTTGAAGGGTGTAGTTCTTAGAAAACTCAACCACTAATAAAACAATACCAATGGGGAATTTATCTCTACATATTCTAAAATGCATGCCCTACCATTGATCCACATGAACATGTTTAACATATCGTCATGTATTTTCGACGAATTCCTTGATGAAGTCGCATACTCGTAGCTAGGAAGTCACCAATTGTATCTTTTTTCTTTCCTACCCTCTGTCAATATCATATGCAACATATTTAAGTATTTACAAGGAAACCTCCTTCCTCCCCAATTCATACTCATCGCTTACATGGATGCACTTTCTTAGTAATGTCATTACACTGCACATGGGGCATGTCCCATCTAAGAAAGATTTTTTATTAAATGTACAACCCCTCTAGCCTTATACACAAGATGGTGTGAATAAAGTCTCTAGATGATAATGGTGGAAATATAACTGAGCATTCATGCACAAGGGTGTTATGAAATACATGAAAAATGTGCATGTGTGTGTGTGTGTGTGTGTGTGTGTGTGTCATAATAATAACCTACTCAATGTGATATCTAAAACAACATGTGTTAGGAATTGTGTTTATTCAAACATACCAAGGCTTGCATTTATGGAAATATCTTTGGCCCAAGTTAAGTGCACTATGTATTGTCTTGAATATCTCATGCAATTATGTCTATGTAATTGCAAGCAAGTGTTTAATATGGGGTTCACGATCCCTAGATCCCCTTCTCAATTTTAGTACATTTTTTTTGTTGGAAGGAGGCCTATTGTTTTCATGCGAGAAAGATTGTACTAGTCCCTTAAATGCTCCAATTAAATTCATGTCACAACAAGGTAACCTACCAATGAAGGCCCACAAATCTATTGGACCACCTTTGACAAGGTTGTCTCGTCTATTAGAATAATTTCTAAGAGTTTTGATATTGCATTTCATGAGATGAGAGGTTTGTTGGAGAAAACAATGTTTTCTTGTGATGTTTATAACAATTTATTATGACAAGACATGTCAGGCTGCATTACAATATTTAGAACAAGATTTCTTACCAATTTTTTAAAAACCATTCACAATATTTCTAATAATATAATGACTTGTTTCTAAAATTTTAATTGTTTTAATACCTAAAATTATCCTAATAGTAGTCAAACTTCTAGATTTAAACAAATCCAAAAATAATTGACATTTAGCAGCATCAGATTTCCGTTCAAAATATTCTTTAATGATTTTATAAGAATGATAATGAATAGTTTGTTGAACAGGATAGCCTAATTGAGAGAGGGAGGGTGAATCAGTTATATAAAATTTCCTTCTTTTCTTTAAATAGATTACTTAATGAACACAGATTATGCCTTTTACTATATTTCTTGTTGCAAATCATTCAAATCAATTAACATGCACTCATATAAATAGACAATGACACGGAGATTTTCATGAGGAAACCCAAAAGGGAAAAACCTCTTCTTCTTATGAATGAAAGGAAAGCTCCAACTTCTCTATACATTCTTATTTTATTTGAGCTACAACCCAAATGAGGTTGCTATCTATGTTTCTTCATCACCTACTGAATGGAAGCTAGAACTCCTAGATGTACAAGCACCAACTTGTACAGGATACTTTTGCAGTCTCCCCTTGCTCCTTCCTACCACCCTGATAATACTGTTATGTCACTAAGAATCTGCAAACCAACTGATTGTCTTCTCTGTCAAATGATTAAGCATTTAAATCATTCTTTCATACACACCTTTGATCAAAGAAATCAATACCATCACTGTTATAACTAATCTTTATCATTCATACATACCTCTGAACCTTTTGCTTAAAGAACCTTTGGACATGAATACCTTCAGTCACTCAACCCCTATGTTTTCCATATCTGTCTACAGATTCATATCTGAATCTATTCTTTGATCAAACCCTCACAAAATAGGGCCTTCATCACATATCATCTGAGAATAAATAAATAGCTCTATCCTCTACATATTTTTCTTATTCAAGTTATTTAAGATCTATTCATTCATTTTGTTTATAAATTAAAACAATTGCACCTGTGAACATAATTTGTTACTTGAAAAGTCTCCTATGCATGAATCCTCTGGACCTCTTTAATTCATCAATCTGTGCATATGTCTTCTCTCCTTAATCTTTGCTCTGTCTTCATCATTTCTTCTCATTGTCTCTATATATTTTTATTTCTGTTCATGTTAATTTAGAGAGATAAAATGAATTTCTTCCTCTATTTCCAAGAGCAATAGCTCACATATCATCGTTTCAGCATTACAAATATATACACCTCCTTCTCTGTACATTCAGAGCGTACACTAGAACCCTCAGGATTCGAAGATTCAGTTACAATAACTGAATAACTACCTTACAGTGATTATTATTGGCCAAGGCATCAAGAAGAACAGTAGCCACATGATCAGTTTAAATATTTAACTAGCACTGTTTGATCAACATACGTTTGTTTTGACTTTTCAGTATAGAATAACCCTCAAGCGCTTCGACAAGACACTTTTGCTAAACCATAGGACCATACCACATAACTAAGTGTCTATCGAAAAAACGAAAAAGTGCTCTTGTTCAGTTGGGCTATGGATTGTGAATCATTGGATCCCATTGGGATTGATCAAAAAGATGTGGACCATTGATTACTTTTCCTTTTTAATACAGGTGTCGGGCCCGCATATTAAACCTCTAACCAACCAAAAATTTGGAAAAACTTTTATCCATTTGCATATGCACCAACTTTAAACCTCTGCCAAGTTCTCTGCTAAGTGTTGACTTCCCAATTTCATTTCATGCAATGCATCTATCCATTTTTTATTACACTATTGTTGTACTCACAGAGATGATGGCATAACTTTTGCCTATGTCTCTATTCCATCATAAACACACAAGAGACTCATACACAATTTGATTCATCTTTCACATAGGTAGACACCTTAGACACCTTCTCAATGATTTATTTAAGTTTGACATTAATGACAAAACCAAGCCCCGTGCAAACTGACCAACAAACTTCCCCTTTGGTATTGATGGAAAACTTAACAAAACCAAGCCCTGTGCAAACTGACCAGCAAACTCCCCCTTTGGCATTGATGGCAAACTTTAAATCTCTTCTTCCCCTTTTGACATCTATGGCAAAGGAATCAACCATACTCCCCCTGAGAAAAGAAAACCACATGTAAAGATGTATCATTTCAGCAGCAACTCCCCCTATCAAAATAGTCGATAAACCTATGCAGTCTGATAACCAATTTGTAAGAAAAAAAATTATTATTAAGCCCTACAATCTTTCAGAATGAAATGAAATTACATAGGGTAAACCCTCAATTGATCCCTGAGAATTTCAAATTACGTTTTAGGTAAAGGTTTAGTAAATACATCTGCAATCTGATCCTTTGTGCCAACATATTCCAGTTTAATAACATTAGACATAACCTGCTCTCTTAGAAAATGAAATTTGATGGGAATGTGCTTTGTTTTTGAATGCATAACAGGATTTTTAGAAATACTAATTGCACTGGTATTATCACAAAAGATAGGTATAGGTTCATCATAATGAATATGTATATCTTCCAGCATTTGTTTCATCCATATAACCTGAGTGCAACAATTTGCAGCTGCTATGTATTCTGCTTCAGCAGTAGACAGAGACACTGATGATTTATTTTTACTTGACCAGCTTACAAGACATCGTCCAAGAAAAAATGTTGCTCCACTAGTACTCTTCATGTCATCAACACAACCTGCCCAATCAACATCAGTGAAAGCATATAAATCAAGCTGATTACATGTAGGATACCACAAACCATACTCTGTTGTCCCCTTAAGATATCTGAAAATTCTTTTGACTGCAATTAGATGAGAAGTTTTTGGTGAAGCCTAAAACCTACCAACTTGACAAAATGAATGCATAATATCAGGTCTTGTAGTTGTAGCATAAAGAAGACTACCAATCATAGATCTATACAACATGTGTAATAGAAGTAGGCGAGGCACGCATGAAAGGAAGACCTGACGACACTAGGGTTAGGGTTTTTGTAATGCATTGTAATGGCTAGTAAGCCAAGGATATAAATAAGTAGTACTTAGAGTAGAAAGAGAGACAGCAGAGAGACCGGGAGAAGGGGACACAGACAGAGAGAGAGAGAGAGAGAGAGAGAGAGAGAGTTGTAAGAATTGTATGAGTCATTAAGCTAGTGAGCTAGGGAAGAAGTGAGTGACTCGATCCCGAGGGTTATATTGCAGGATCAGGATCCCGGTGCAATCTATTCAGCCTCGCAGGCATCGAGGAGCCTGTGGGAAATAGGGAGGACTAAGATTGTAACCACGTACGGCGTGATGTATTTATGAACTATAATAAAAGATTGAGAGCCAGATCTTTGTGGGCATAGCCCAGGAGGGGGTGAACCATGGTAACATTGTGTTGTGCGACTGAATGTATGCATATTCATGTCTGATTAATTTATGAATGTTAGATGAATGAAGTAACTTAGTAGATTTGGTATTCCACATACATGCATAGAATGAATGTTATAACTAGATGTTAGACTAAATGAATAAAGTTTACATCACTCAACCATAGATCTTGCTCAGTCTCAGGTCGCAAACACCTGAGTATTTCAGCCACCCATAGAGCTATCTTGAGTGAGACTGCATAGTACACTCTGTGTACTGCTTTTCCTTCTGGTTTACCAAAGGGGTCAATAGTTTCAAAGGGATTTTTTTTGGAAGCTCATTAAATCTGGACTAGGGTCAATCTGTGATGATAAATTAGAATCAGAATACCCCATAAATAATCTTCAAGACCAATAGAAGAGTATATCCAATCCAACAAATGGTTATGTTGTCGGTTGTTTGAAAAAAAATGGGACTGAGTAGGTGAGATTTGTGGAATACACGTCAAAAGAATGTCGAATCAAACAACGAGTCGTTGAGAGGATGAGAATCTAGAAGGGAATGTTGAGACCATGGAATCCAATGAAGGAAGAGATAGAGAGTTGGTTGAAGACAAAGGAGATAGAATTTGCGTAGAAAGATAACAAAAATCCGAAGTTAACACGGCACAAATATATGGACAAGTACATATTCAGTGACTTGCATGAAATCTTTTTATGTGATTTTCGGCATGTATTACAGGAGTGGATAAAAATATTGAAAGACAACCATATAAAAACTCGGATCAGATAGCTAGAGTGGAATCCTGAAGAGATCGCACAGATACAACAAGTTGATAATAAGTTTATGCATGCATTAGATTTTTGCTTAGACAACATTGTTACAAGATTTATCATAGAATTTTTGGTAGATACAGCGAAGTCGTATAGTGCAGCTGAGAAAGAGTTCTTGAAGGGACATCGAGGTAGGTACATAAAATCGTTATATACTTCCATTAAGATATTATTATATAACAAAGGTATAATGACGATGGAGTCAGACAGCGAAACTCCCCTGCGTGCATGGGGGAGGGGGGAAGCACTGACAGGAGAAGGAGAAATGGAAGGAGAAGAGGATAAATGAAATAAGGAAGAGGCCTTGGACCCAATTATAATGGATGAAGACCAAATCAAGCTAATCATGGAAACAACTGGAAAAACACTCAGTGGAGTACCCTACCAATATAAGGTGAACACCAAGAAGAGAGTCGTAGCCATGAGGGAAGGCTTGACAAGTGATGAAGAGGAGGTAGAGGATTCTGGGTTGTGGATAAGATTGAGGAAATTATGTGCACGACATATGAGAGGAATATGAGAGGTCTAAGAGTAGAAATAGAAGGCAACACTCTTATCCATATTAGTGTCAGTGTGTAACCCATAAACCCATGTGCGACTAATACACCAAGAAGAACACCACCATTTAGAAAACCGAATTTTGAGAGAAGGAAGTACATATACACAAGGAACAACAATTGGGGGAGCCAGCTCAGAAAGTGATAGTCAAGTATCTACACAGTGCTGAGGTAGTAGTTCAACATTCAGGATGGCAGTACATGATTCCACCATCAGGCTACCAGAATTCAAAGGGGAGGCGTCGGAGGACACAGAGAAGCACATGTTTATTTGTGAAAATATATGGGAAGCAAAACAAATCACAAATGATGATACTAAACTTGCAGAGTTAGCTATCACGCTAAGAGATCGTGCACTAGATCGGTACATGAGTTTAGTTATAAACAGTCTGTCAGGGACAACCAAGACGATTGGAGATATCAAGAAGTTGTTGATAAATGAGTTCCAGAATCCTAGTTTAGAGGATCAATACATGAATGAGATGATAGAGATTAGAGAGAAACCAGAAGAATATGTATGGGAGATTGACCAGAGATTCAAAGGATTGAAGGGAAAGATAAAATATGTCATGACAGATATGAAACATAGGCATATGTTCATCAATTCATTGCTACCACACTTGAAATACACGTTGCGACAACAGAAGTTTCAGACACATGAAGAGGCTCTACAGGAAACCCTACAACTAGAAGAGAACCAGTATCAGAAGACAAATCCAACCATGAAGGAGCTAAAGGAGGATCTGAAGAACTTAACATTCCATCTAAACCAGAACAAAGGTAAGGACAAAAGAGAAGTCATTTGGTGTACCACATGTAGGACAGAAAGACACCATAAGAACGAATGTCCAACATTCATGTAGTACATGGAAGAAGGAATGCCAAATCCACTGCTAATAGGAGGACTATGGTGTGATATCTGTAAGAAACAAGGTCATGATCCATACCACTGCCCAATGATGCATAAGTATCAAACAGTACTGAAGAGATCGTATTGCAAATTTTGCAAGTCAATAGGCCATGATGACAAAGATTGTAGAACCATGGACCTTATGAGAGAAAGAACATCAGATGCATATAGGGTGCAGGCAGAAATGATGATCGGGCAAGCTGCACCTTAGTTTAACCAAGTATCATCCACATACAACACTATGCAGCATCATTATAACATTGTGCAGAAACAATATAACACTATGTAGTTGTAGTATAATACCATGTAGTCATACTATAACCAGGCGCTTCAGTATAACGCATCGTGAGGGGATCGAGCTGGATATAGAGGTGGAGGAAGAGAAAGAGGAGGTTTTGGAAGAGGTAGAGGACCAATGGTATGCCACAATTGTCAACAACTAGGACACTATGCAAGAGAATGTCCACTTCCACCAGTGACCTGTATGTATTATGGCACATCAGATCATGACATGGAAGAATGTTCGGCGCTATTAAGGAAGATCCAGGGGAATAGGAATCAAAACAATCAGAATGTTCAGTGGATTTCAGCAAAAGAGAGGGATGAAGGAAGAAATATCAACATAGTTACATGGGGAGGAGCTAAAATAGGAAATGACACAGTAAGACAAGATCCATCACAGCATCAATGGGTGAAGAAGAATGTCGAACCAAGGAAGCAATTTGATGCACAGAATGAAAAGGAGACATTAAAGCAAGCTAGAAAATAATTCATGAAGCCATACATTGTGTCAACATCAACTGTGGAGCATAATAAGGAAGTACCAGCGTATGAGATGCCTCCACCATTGAACCACACTGAAGAAACACAGGCCCTGGGACAAGTAAGTACGATTAAGGGTTTTTTGAAATATTGTGTTAGACTACTAAATGATCCATCCTATGTTAAAGTATTACAAAATCTGCTAGAAATATGTATCATAGAGGCACAAGGAAAGCTAGAACATAAGATAGTTAATCATTTGCATACAAGAAGAAGAACAAACAAGGAATTCAGACTAAACGCCAACATTGGAGATTTCAACATGGGAGATATTATACTGGATTTAGGATCCGAAGTTAATGTATTACCTAAAAATACATGGAAATGTATGGGAGAACCCACATTGGGGTATTCACTTGTTTAGCTGAAATCAACACAAAGTTCTACCAATTGGAAGACTAAAAGGAGTGACAGTAGATCTGGATGGAGTGCGGACTAAATCCGACTCCGAAGTAATCGAGATAGTGGATGGCACAACACGTTATCTAGCATTTCTTGGATTGGATTGGGAGTTTTATAACTAGGCCATAATCAACTTAAAGATGTGGAAGATGACCTTCGACTCAGGAGAATATAGAGTCATTATGCCATTGGACCCATCAAAAGGGGAAAGGTTCATATAACCTACTTGCTTGGACCTGGAGGAAATTAACCAATTGTATAGAACAAATGCGTGAGATGAATATTATGTGAAACCAACTGCAGATGGGGTACTTAGTTGGTGAAGCATCACCTCATGTGCGTCAGACTCAGATATGGGCTTAGAAAATTGGAAGTAGAGGTTACATGAAGTCTCCACAAGAAGATGCGCAAGAATAGACTGTGTAGTAAGATGGGTAGGTACGGAGATAAGGGAACCTCCCAGCTTCCATGGGGTGAATGAATTAGAAGTATTCTTAACATGATACGAAGATGGAGTGTTAGAAAATTAGAGGCTCTTATCCCTGGATATAGTACTCAAGGCAACACCTGCAAGATGGTGGGGTTCACACAAAGAAATAGTTAAAAACTGGTACCAATGTAAGTGGTTACTACGCATTAGGTTTGGCGCAGAATAAGGAAGCAACCAGCTACAGAAATGTGATGGACAAGGGGTACCAGCAGAACACTTGGATAAGTGTAGAACACTATGGAAAATGACACCACCGGAAGATTGCCCTCATCATTTTGTTCACACTTTAGAAGGCATTCCAGGGAACTGGTATACAGACCAGGAACTATGTAGAGGAACTATGAGATGGACAGTATTACAACGGAACTTTATCATTTGAGCATGAGAACCCAAACATAGATGTATCACTTAAACAAATCAGAGGGGTGATATTCATTAAAGAACCAGAAGTTGAACTCATGACAGAACAACAACAACAAAACAGACCGACGGTAAAAGAACTATTTCCATGCTACCACGTGCAGGAAGAAGCACCAGATGAAGATGATCCACACAATATTCAGATTGAGGAAGGTGAAGGCAAGAGCTAAGTGGAAGGTCCACCTCTGGAATTAGAAGTAATTGTTGTGCCCATCAAGGTGAAGAAAGTCAACATTGGGATAGTTGAGAATCCCAAAATGGCCAACATTGGAGACTATTGGGATGAGAAAATAATAGAAAGTATAACAGAGTTACTGCGCAAGTACAATGACCTCTTCCCGACAACGTTCACTGTAATATACCAGAAATAAAATGTATGCAGAACTGAAATAAAATGCTAGTAATGGCAGAATAACAGCAATATAACCAAAACATTCACCACAATAACAATTAAATGATATAAGAATAACAACAGAAATAGCACTTTGAATCTGAAAGCAATGTTCATGGGCCTCTTCGAGGGGGAAACCTCCAGTTGAGTAGAGCTCTATTACAATAATATCCAAGATAGGGTTCTCATACCCTCGAATCCTATTTATACTAAAAAGAAGCATCTAGAGGAAGATCCTTCTAGAAGCAGAAGATTCTATTAGGTCTTCTTATATCTACCTTATTCTCTTTTATTGAAAGGCCTTATTAATATTGACCTTTATTACATCTGAATATATTGTTCTACCTATGTGCGGGTTAGGACCCTAACATGTTTTCCCCCTTAAAAACAACCTTGTCCTCAAGGCTTGAGATGAGGAAATTGTTGCAGAATGGTAGTTGGTTCCCAAGTGGCATCTGCTGGAGTTGTATCTTTCCACTATACTAGCACTTCCTTGATGGTTCTTTGACATAGGCAACGCTCACGCTAGTCCAAAACTGCTTCTCGCTATAGCCAAATGGATCCTTCTTCAGCTAACTCTGGAAGGTTGGTTTGAATTTGGCACTTAGCTCCAATCACCTTCTTTAAGCATGAAACATGAAAAACAGGATGTAGCTTCAAATTGCTGGGAAAAGCTAAATGATAGGCGACTTGTCCCACATGCTTGAGTACGGTATAATGACCATAAAATTTGGGTGCTAGCTTCTGAAAATGCTCGACCTTGAGGGAATTTTTCTTGTAAGGTTGCAGTCAAAGAAAAACCTAATCCCTTTCTGCAAATTGATGTTCAGAGCGACCTTGATCTGTTTGTTGCTTCATGTGATTATGTGCCATGACCAAATTCTCTTTGAGGGTACGGAGAATAGCCTCTCGAGTTGGAAGTGTTAGGTCAACCGCCTAGACCTTCAAGGCACCCGGTAAGTATGAGAGAACTGAAGGTGGCTTCTATCCATATACCACTTCAAAAGGATTCATTTGTGTAGTTGTATGGTATGACGTGTTGTACCACCATTCAGCTAGGGGTAACCATTGAGCCCACTGATTTTTCTTTTTCAAGGCAAAACACCTCAAATATGTTTCCAAACACTTGTTGACAACTTCCGTTTGGCCATCAGTCTGAGGATGATAAGTTGTGTTGAGATGCAATTCGGTGCCTTGTATCTTGAATATTTCTTGCCAAAAATTGCTTGTGAAAGTTGGGTGGCGATCAGAAACAATAGAGTGCGGCATGTCAGGAACGTTGAAGACCTGATCCATGAAGATTTGAGCCACCGTGGATGTTGTTAACGGGTGTTGAAGGGTGCAGAAATGAGCATACTTGGAAAGGCGATCAACAACCACCATGATGATGGATTTATTTCTTGATTTCGGTAAGCCAGTAATAAAATCCATAGAGATATCCTTCCAAATAGCAGGTGGAATTGGGAGCGATTGTAGTGTGCCCGGTGATTTGACTGTTTCTCCCTTGTTGCGTTGACACACATCACATTCAGCTACAAAATTACGAATGTCATGTTTCATACCATCCCATAAAAAGGAACGTTTGACCTTGTCATAGGTTTTGGTGAACCTGGAGTGCCCTATTATGGGTGTAGCATGAAGCTCAGAAAGTACTGTGGATTTAAGCTTTGATTGTTTACTTAAATACAAACAGCCTTTGTATCGAAGTTGCTCATGGAGCCAAGAGTACCCTGGGGAAGCTGGAGCCTTGGACTCCAATTGGTGGATCAACTGTGAACTTTTGGGATCTTGTAGTCATTCCTGGTGAACGGCTTGGAGCCAATCTGGTACAATGAATGAAAGAGAAAAAAGGGATCCTTCGTCTTCATATTTTCAGGAAAGTGCATCCGCAACCACATTTTCTTTTATTTTCTTATAAATGGTCTCATAATCATATCCAAAAAGTTTAGTCACCCATTTTTGTTGTTCTGGGGAAGAAATGTGTTGTTCTAGAAAATACTTGAGGCTTTGATGGTCTGTCTTAATTTGGAAATGTTGCCCCAATAGATAAGGATTCCACAAATCCACGGCATGGAGAATAGCCAACATTTCCTTTTCATATATGGATTTGCCCAGATTTCTTTCAGATATTTGCTTGCTGGTAAAGGCCAAAGGTCGACCCTCTTGCATAAGGACAGCACCAATTCCTTTCCTCGAGGCATCACATTCCAACACAAAGGTCTTTTTGAAATCAGGAAGGGAAAGGACTAGAGCGGTGCACATGGCCATCTTCAAGGTCTGAAAAGCTTGAGCAGCGGCTAGAGTCCAAGTGAAAGAGTTCTTTTTTAGGAGAGCAGTGAGAGGTGTTGCAATCTTCCCATAATTCTTAACAAACTTGCGATAATACCCTGTTAAGCCTAGAAATCCACCCAATCTCTAAAGAGTCTTTGGGTGAGGCTAGTCTTGCATAGCTTCAATCTTTTTAGGATCCACCCTGACGCCATCTTTTCCAACCATATGACCCAAGCATTCTACTTCTGAGGCGCCAAAAGCACATTTAGAGTGTTTCAGGAAAAGTTGGTGCTGAGAGAGTAGATGGAGAAATTGATCCACATGAGAAAGATGGTATGTCCAGGTTTTTCTATATATGAGGATATCATCAAAGAAAACTAAGACAAAATGGCAGAGAAAAGGATAGAAGACAAGGATTTGGAAGGTGGAGGGGGCAGTACACAAGCCAAAGGGCATGACCAAAAACTCATAGTGGCCCTCATGAGTTCTAAAGGTAGTCTTGGGAATGTCTGCCTCTTTCATACGTATCTGGTGGTAGCCCAAACAGAGATCCAGTTTAGTGAAGAATTGGGCACCACTCAATTCATACAGGAGGTCATCAATGACAGGAATGGGGAATTTGTCTTTGATGGTAAGTTTGTTGAGGGCACGGAAGTCAGGACACATTCACCAAGAACCTTCTTTCTTCGGGACCATGACCACGGGAGACGAGTAGGGGCTCGTACTAGGGCGAATAACGCCTGCATTAAGGAGTTCTTGGACCATTTTCTCAATTTCATTTTTTTGGGAAAAGGGGTGACGATACAGATGGATATTGGGAGGAAGGATTTCGGGTACAAGGGGAATGGAATGATCATGAACACCATGGGAAGGAGGGAGGCCTTGGGGAGTGGAAAATACCACTTGATGTTTAGAAAGGATGGCTTGGAGGTCTTGTGGTACCGAGGGTGTCTATGTTGCTTGTATGGCATGGAGTTGGGCAATAACACCAGAATGACCCTTTTTTAGTAGCTTTTCCATGTGATAGGAACTAATGATCTCAGGTGAATCGGCGATGATGCCTTGGAACTTATATTGGTGGCCCTCTTGGTCGAATTGCATGGTTAAGTCTTTAAAATCCATGAGAATGGGACCCAAAGTCCTTAATCAGTCTGCACCCAACACAATGTCACAACCTCCCATGTTAATAGAAAACATATGGGATTTCAGGTGGTAGTCCCCAATTTGGAGATGCACATTTTTACAATGCCCTCCACACTTCATGGAACCACCATTGACAATCATGATTTGGAAATTATTGACGGCATGGATGTAGCAATGAGTTTCTTGGGCAATGCGACGATGAATGAAATTATGGTTGTTGCCACTATCAACCAGAATGATGACCTTCTAATGCTTGATGTAACCGATTAGCTTAAGGGTTTGGGGAGCAGAGAAGCCAGTGAGAGCATTGAGGGAAATGATCAATTCTACTTCGGGAGGGTCTGAGGGAGGGGTTATGTTAGTGGATTTAGGTGACTCAGAAACAGAGGGAGTTTCTTCATCTTTTTCCGAAATCTCCTCAGAGATGGCCATAAAAAAAAAATTCTTTACACTTGTGGCCTGGGAAATACTTTTCATCATAGTTATAACAAAGGCCTTTGAGTTGGCGTTCAGCCATTTCAGCCTTGGTCAATTTTTGGATCTTTAGTGGAGCAGAGGGAGTAGTGGGATTTATTGGTTTAGGGCGAGGGATAAAGGAGGGTTTGTGGTTTTGAGAAGATACAACTTGTTGTGCTTCTTCAGCTCTTTTGGTAGCCTCCAACCAACTCCCAGGCCGAGCCATGAGGACATGGGCCCGAATTTCATCCTTGAGGTCGTTGATAAAACACTCTCAGAAAAAGGCATGAGACATGCCCTCTGTTCTAAAAGACAGACGCTCAAAGGAAGCTATAAAGTCTTCCACTATTCCTCATTGTTTCAGCTTTGTCAAATGGCCCAAATCATTGGTGTCAGTGTCAAAGAGTTCATAAAGCTCTGCCACAAAGTGTGTCCAAGCAATATACCCTTGACGAGAAATTTTTCTCCATTGCCATCGTTCTTGATCTAGATGGAGAACACCATACCGAAGTTTGGCCAAGTCATCTGTAATGCCCTATAAAGAGAAGTAATGTTCCATTTGGGTTACCCAACGAGTGGGGTCTGATCAATCAAATTTGGTCACATCCACCTGCAAAAGGCGTAGGTCACGTTGAAAGTGATGGTTCTGCAAGGTATGGGAATGAGAGGAATGGTCACCTTCAGTATGTGGAGGTGAGGAAGAGGAAGGGTTATGTGTAGGGATATGCAGTTTGGTGCAGAGTGCCGAAAAGACTGATTCAAGCTGGGTGGTGAGGTATTGTTTGATTTCCCCCATTGAGAATTGCATGGTTGTATTGATGGCAGCAACATTGGCACTGAGTTGTTTCACTTCTTGTTGGGTCTCAATGAGACCAGATTGCAAGGTGTTGAAGCAACCTTCCAAGTCTTGGCTACGAGTATGGGCCATGAGGATGAGGAAACTGAAAAGGGGCGGGCAGGGTAAAAAAATTTGGCCGAAAAAATGATATGGATGAATGTGATAAGGGCGAAGAGATGAATCCATTGGAATAGGTCTCAAATAATGGTGAAAAAAATTCCAGACTTTTTTTTTTTTCTATAGAGTTATACTCCAGTCTGAAGAATACTACAGAGAGGAAATGCCCAAATGCTTAACCAGAAAGAAATGTGTATTTACTTGGCAACCCGAACATAGTTGCGTGGAAATAGATCTTGTCTTTTTTAATTTGTTTATGTTTTTGTCCCCCAAGGGTTAGGTATTCAAGGGTTCTACAGACAAGGGTTTTCCCTGTGCTATAGCTCTCTAATATACATGCAGGGTCCAACAGTAGTACTCGGCCCAATATCTCAAGGCATTAACTAAGGAGGATAGACCGTACCCTTAGCCATACTACCCAGGTACTA
Organism: Picea engelmannii; assembly: GCA_009831015.1. NCBI lineage: Eukaryota > Viridiplantae > Streptophyta > Pinopsida > Pinales > Pinaceae > Picea > Picea engelmannii. The sequence goes on along the minus strand of ML776705.1, from coordinate 2,212,613 downwards.
GAGAGTATCTTCCCTAGTGTTGTTCTTGGTGACACTATAGCAGTCAGGTGGTCGATCGGTTTATCTAAAGAGGGCTTCAGGTAATCTAGGTCGATTCATACACAGGTGTTGTCTGAGCGCTACCACTCAAAGGAGTACCAACAGGGGTTACAAGGGTGGCAAATAGATGTGTGCTTAAGTACCACTTGTATTTCCTGCATGTATGAATCCCTCAACCGCGGGTTTATGCACGTAACGACAGATCTTTGTGGCTTAAAGACGCTAGAATAAGTCTCTACCCTGAAAAAAATTTAACCCACACTTTTTATCGAGGAAAGTGCTATGATACCACTTGTAATATACCAGATATAAAATGTACACAAAACTGAAATAAAATGCTAGTAATGGTAGAATAACATCAATATAACCAGAACATTCACCACAATAACACTGAAATGATATAAGAATAACAACAGATAGAGCACTTTGAATCTGAAAGAAATGTTCACGGGCCTCTTCGAGGGGGAAACCTCCAGTTGAGAAGAGCTCTATTACAATAATATCCAAGCTAGGGTTCGCATACCCTCGAATCCTATTTATACTAAAAAGAAGCATCTAGAGGAAGATCCTTCTAGAAGCGGAAGCTTCTATTTGGTCTTCTTACATCCACCTTATTCTATTTTATTGAAAGGCCTTATTAATATTGACCTTTATTACATCTGAATATATTTTTCTACCTATGTGTGGGTTAGGACCCTAAAATTCACAGAAATGAAAGGCATAGCATGAGAGCTAGGAGAAATGGAGATATCGCTCAAAGTTGAGGCAAGACCAATCAGAAAACGACCATACAGACTAAACCCCATATATAAGAAAAAAAGTCAAAGCTGAGATCGATAGGATGTTGGAGGCTAGAATCATAGAACCTATAGAGGAGTCTGAATGGGTAAGCCCGATGGTAGTTCAAGAGAAGAAATAAGGGGGGATAAGAATATGTGTCGACTTGAGGAATTTGAACGATGTGTGACTACATGACACGTTTCCTACTCCTTTCACAGATGAGGTGTTGGAGAATGTAGGAGGACAGGAAGCTTATTCATTCACTGACGGATTCTTAGGATACCATCAGATAAAGATAGAACCGGAAGATAGATACAAGACCACTTTTTCCACAGAATGGGGATCCTAGTAGTATATAGTCATGTCGTTTGGATTGAAGAATGCACCAACAATATTTTTTAGAGTTATCATAGTTGCATTCAAAGAATTCATCCATGAATTTCTAAAGGTATATCTGAACGATTGGACAGTCTATAGTCTGTTGAAATACCATGTAGGGGTATTGAGGTTGATGTTAGAAAGATGCAGGAAGTGTTAGATATCGTTAAATATCAAAAAGTGCATCTTCGAAACACCTTTTGGGATATTATTGGGCCATATAGTATGAAAGCAAGGCTTGCTAGTAGATCCTACCAAGATTGTCGTAATTGTTAACCTACCACCACCAAAAAGAGTTTTCCAATTGAGAGTGACATTGGGACACACAGGATACTACAGGAAGTTTATAAATGGATATATGCAGATCATTGCACCGATGGATAAATTGCTAAGAAAAGATAGTGAGTTTCAGTGGAATGAGGATTGTCAGCGTGGATTGGACACCCTAAAAGAGAAGATGGTAACTACACCAATACTGGTATTCCCAGATTGGGAAAATGCATTCCACGTCCATGTAGATGCATCAGCGATAGCATTTGGAGCTATTCTGACGCAGCCAGGAGCAAGAGAATTGGACCATCCTATAACATTTGCTAGCAGAAAACTGCCAAAATCGGAGCAGAGCTACAATACCACAGAGAGGGAAGGCTTAGATATGGTCTACGCATTTCATAAGTTCAAGAATTATTTATTGGGGAAACATTTCAAGATGTTCACATACCACTCAGCACTCAAATACCTTGTCAACAAGCCAGTGTTGGGGGGGAGAATTTGTAGATGGTTATTGTTGTTCCAGGAATTTGACTTTGAAGTGATAGTCAAACCAGGGAAGTTGAACGTAGGACCTGATCACTTTTCGAGGATCACTAATGGGGAGGAACCTATGAATCTAGAGGAAAAATTTCCTGACTTGCAACTATTCTCATTCTAGATAGTCGATTAATACTTCGCGGGCATCATACAATACTTGAGTACAAGGACTATGCCACAGGAATTCAACACTGTGTAGAAGAAAAACCTAGTAGTCAGGGTTGCAGACTATCAGTTGATTGCAGGACACTTATACAAAATGGGTGTAGATAGCATCTTGAGAAGATGTGTAATAGAACATGAAAGACCAAGGATTTTAGCAGAAGCCTGTAAGAGAATAGCAGGAGGACATTACGCAAGCAAAGCTACCGCGCAGAAGGTATTGCGCACAGGACTATGGTGGATGACTACTCACAAAGACTCAAAGGACTACTACCAGAAATGTAATGTATGACAGAGGGTTGGTAAACCGAATAGAAGGGACAATATGCCCATGAGACCACAAGTAACCTTGCAAGTATTCGATAAATGGGCAATAGATTTTGTGGGACCAACTAACCCACCAACAAAAAGGTCAGGAGCGAGGTACATTATCATTGTGACAGAATACTTAACAAGGTGGGTAGAAGCAGCACCAGTGAAATATTGCAGCACCGAGATAGTAGCACACTTCGTGTTTGAGCAAGTGATCACTAGATTTGGCTACCCAAGGATTTTGATAAGTAACCACGACACTCACTTCATCAACAACACTATTAGGTCTATGACTGAAGAGTTTGAATTTTATCATCAAAAGAGTACACCATATCATCCTTAAGCAAATGGAACAGTGGAAGCCTTTAACAAAATCTTCGAGAATGCACTCACAAAGATCTATAACATTAATAGGGATGATTGGGACTTGAATATACCAACAGTATTGTGGGCATATATGACCACTAGCAAAAAGTTGATAGGAAAGACACCATTCATATTGGTGTATGGACAAGAAGAAGTGGTGCCATTAGAATTTTTGGTACCTAGTCTGCATGTAGTAGCAATTACAAACATGACAGAATGAGCAGTACAGGAAAGGCTAAATCATTTGATGATCATGGAGGAAGATAGGATTCTAGAAAGGTTTCACCAAGAAGTACAAAAAGCAAGGGACAAAGCTTGGCATGACAGATGTATCAAGAGGAAAATTTTCAAGGAAGGAGACTTAGTCTTGGTGTATGACAGTAAATCTCTTCAGCAACTAGGAAAAATCATAATGCATTGGTTAGGACCATAAGAAGTAAAGACTATCACAGATGGGGGAGATGTACAGTTAAAGGATTTAGGAGGAACAAAACTCAGAGGGATGATCAATGGGAGTAGAATGAAGTTGTATAGGGACAGTTGACCTCCCAGCACGTAAAAAAAAAAAAACAGAGGGGTTACCGCGTCGAACATCGAAAGATAACAACAAAGGCATAGTGTGTCGAAAAGAGAATGAGCATGCGCACTCAGAAACACTAGCACGACGGAGAAAGGACCAACGATCACTAAAATGCAGAAACAACAGAAATGGTGGGTACGACAAATAAGCGCTAATGAACGGAACCTATCAAAATTGAATGACAAGAACAATTGATGGGATGCCCCATTAATCACGCAACCTAGCAACACCAAGGGAATTCAATGGAAAGTACACGGGAAGCGCCTATGCATTCAAAATGCAAGTTTGGTAACGTCTTCGAGAAGTTTCACCTGATTCCTATATAAGGGGAGCACACCAGGATCGGAAGGGTTATTTTGAAATTGAAAAAATAACAAAGTGATAGAGTATATGGAGCAGAGAGAGAGTTTTCAGAAGTTACAAAGCCAACTAAGCTCGACATAGAATACCCTTACCACCATGGAACTACCAAAACTAGGAGCGCCAAGTCATATCTGCAAACGACCTCAAAGCAATATCAGAGAACCTCAGCAGTCACAGGGAAGTGAACAAAAATCACCTCAGCCTCCAAAATTCATCAACGAGGATGAAATCCCATCGCCCAACATGGAACCAGGAAGCCCCACACCAATGGTGGAGGAAACCTGGCAGACAGCACCAGTGGGCATGGACATTGATATGCCGAAAATAGTACAGGGCCAGAAAGCTAAGGATGTAGGCAATCATTCTCACCCCGAAAACCCTAAATAATCCACGAGATTCAATGGGATGTTCCCAAACCAGGAAGAAACGGTCGCGCTAGAAAGGTCATTCACAACCACGCTGGAACAGTGACGGGAGGGCACAATGGAATATGTCACTGACCAAGTAGAGGAGTATACAAAAGAGAGAACAATGGATGATGGAAACTTGAGTCAACCACCACAACACAAGGGAAAACATCTAGTAGCAAGATCACCATGCAATCAGGCCACCACAACCAGAGTCTTGTCGCGCATTCCGGAAGGGGTGCATGTCGTGGGCAACTTGTTAGGCCATGTGGAGAAATTGTAGTACTTAGACCATGATGTGATGGACATGGAAAAGTTTCCAAAGTCTTCCAAGCAAGTTTACCTAGAAAATGTGCTTTTAGGACCCTTTGGTGAACCAATTAACCAACCAAGACAGTGGGCAGACGAACTGGAAAAAATCGGGATTCTAGGTTTGTTGGACATTCTGCACTTTGGAAGGGGTCGCGACGTAAACAATTGCGTTAAGAAGCTTATGGCAATCACCCACGGAGGATACCTGTGGCTAGAACAGCTCGTCTCGATAGACATGGATCTCATTGCATACATCATAGGGATACCAACACGGGGGGAGACACCCGCGCAGTTCCTTGATGACAAGATGAAGGAGAAGGCACTGGTCGAGGAAATGAAGAAGAAGTATGGTATAGAAAGAGGGTCGTGCAGAATCATAATTAAGCAGATTATTAATGTAGCCACAAGGAAGACCACAAAAATCATGGAGTGCAAGTTACTTAAGAAATTCCGCAAGGAGGAATTCCATGTCGGGGTCGTCGCAGTTGTAGCATAGTGTGCAGAGGGCACCACACTTAGTTGGGCCCTGTACTTGTTGAATCTGTTCCTAGAAGACTGCAAGGACGCGTAGGACCTGGGAACAGAATTTCACTATTCATGACTACTCATCTTGATCGCCTTGGTCGGATGGAAGGAGCCTAAGTATTCATTCTTTGTCGTGAGATCCAATCCTTTCCATGTAGTGCGATACCTATTGTCGGGGAGCACTTCAGAACCTAAGAACAAAAGGGTGAATGTAGGCATGTTTGAAGGATATTAAAATGACTTGTAGGAAAACATCACCAACACTTGGCGGATTACACTAGAGGTGGTCGCACAATATCAGGGCATATCCAACTTCAAAGAGACCAAGGATACAATGTGGATCCAAGCACATAAGGATCCCAACAACCAATGGCTACAACTGTGGTACTGCGTCAAGGAAGAGGACGTAGAAATGGCCATCAGGGATTGGAACGATGACTGGAGGATTCTAGTCCTGAATCAAGAGATGCCTGAAGATAAAGAGGTGGAAATGAGGTAGGAACAGACATCTGTAGGAGACAAAACAATGCCCAAGAAGCCAAGGACAGGCCAAAACCCAGTGCAACAGAAGAAAGGGGGTGTGTCCAAGAAAGGTACCCAGGCGGGGAAGAAGAACAACACGCAGGTGCCACAGGAACAGAAAAAATAGACTGAGACAATATAGGGAACCACATCAAGTGCTACTCAACATCAGCAAGGCAAGACCAAGAGGCTAGTCATACAAACGGGTGGTGCACGCAAGAAATCTAAGGCACATAAAATTCCACCAGAATACATGATCATGGAGGACGACGCAGACCTCGTGGCCCAGACGGTCCAATATCGAACAGTGGAAGATTTTGACAAAGCTCAGCACCAAAGGGATAGGATGCAGGATGATATGGAAGACATGAGGAATATCCTCGAGCAAATCATAGAAACACAGAGGGTCGGTAGAGGAATAGAATCAATCCCAGCAGCATCACAGATAAGAGCTGAGGCTGGATTGAGTGAGCAGGACAGGATCCAGATGATAGCATGGCCGATCTCGACATTTCATGTCACACCCATCATGTTGTGCATGGATGAAATTGTGGGTCAAACACCCTTGAAGGATTTCTCCCAAATACAGTTGGTAATGACATAGATACTAACCAAGGCCTTGTATTTAAACTACAAGTCAGCTTCGCACTGGAGGTACAGTCGTGCGAACGCACAGATGTATCATAATTGCAGCAAACAAAGGACAGTTGAGAAGAGTTGGAATTGGTGCTCGAGAAGGTCAAGCTCGAGACCAAAGATGAGAAATACCGTGCGAATAGGATTAAACAAGGATTGGTTGTAGCCTATGAGAAAATTTTGAAGAGCGTGCAGAAAGAAGATCTCACGATGACGTAGAAGATTGATCAGATTGTGCAGACAATAGATCAATACAGGCAGGAGATCAAGCACCTCTAGGAAAATCTAATACCTACCACTCCCCCAGAGGTGAAGGATCAAAGGAAGCAGGAAGCAACAACATAAATAGAGGAGATGGAGTGACAAGTCAGCGTAGCTGCCAACTTGTTTGATAAAGTAGCACAGCTATGGAAGAAGTTGGAGGAGGATCAACAGGTCCAGTAGTGGGACTAGGAAGAGGAGAGGATAAGCACAGCTATTCAAGACCTCAATCAAACGTAGAAGACAATGTCGATCACTGAGAGCATCAAACGAGCGCATGATATGAAGAAGCTACATGAAAAACTCATAGTCGTGCAAACATAGAAGAAGGAGCACCAAGATCAAATGGAACCACTTCAAGAGTGGGAAATGGAGGTCATTGCACAGGCGAAAGACGCAAAGAAGAACATGGCACAAACTCAAGCAAAGTGCGCAGAGATTATCAGCAACGAGATTGCAGTGCACATATTGGACGCACTCAGGGAGAAGACCGCACAGGCTCAAATGCAAGGAAAGGAACTCACGGAGAAGTTCCAAGCTCTCGCGGGAGAGATTGAAGAAGCACATAAGGTTTAGGTGGCTCGAGACGAGCCACATGTTAGTGTTGGGGGCGTGTTGGATGCAGCCCTAGTCAGGAAGAAAGGTTATTTTTGTAGGAGAAGCATGCAAGAAGTAAAAGATAGCTGGAAGGAAAAGCAGCATGTGTAAGATAAGTAGGCAAGGCATGCATGCAAGGAATATGTAATGATGCTAGGGTTAGGGTTTTTTAATGCATTGTAATGGCTGGTAAGCCAAGGATATAAATAAGTGGTACTTAGAGGAGAAAGAGAGACGATAGAGAGACCGAGAGAAGAGGACACAGACAGGCAAAGAGAGAGAGAGTTGTAAGAACTGTATGAGTCATTAAGTTGATGAGATAGGGAAGAACTGAGTGACTCGATCCCAAGGGTTAGATCACAAGCTGAGGAGCCTGGTGTGATCTAGTCAGCCTTGCAAGGATCGAGGAGCATGTGGGAAAGAGGGAGGACTAAGATTGTAACCACGTGTTGCGTGATGTATTTCTGAACTATAATAAAATCTTGAGAGCCAGATCTTTGTGGATGTAGCCTAGGAGGGGGTGAACCACGGTAACATTGTGCTGTGCAACTGAGTGTATGTGTATTCATGTCTAATTAATTGATGAGTGTTAGATGAATGAAGTAACTTAGTATATCTGGTATTCCACATGCATGCATAGAATGAATGTTATAACTAGATGTTAGACTGAATAAATAATGTTTGCAGTGCTCAACCATAGATATCGCTCAATCTCGGGTTGCAAACACCTGAGTATTGCATCCACCCATAGAGTTATCTCGGGTGATACTGCGCAGTACACTCTGTGTAGTGCATTTCCTTTTGGTTTACTGGAGGGGTTGATAGTTTTAAAGGGATTTTGTTGGGAAGCTCATTAAATCTAAACCAGGGTCAATCTGTGATGGTAAATTAGAATCAGAATACCCCATAAAGAATCCCCAAGACCAATAGAAGAGTAGATCCAAGCCAACAATGACTATATTATGAAAAATCTGTCACAATTTCATCCTTAACTAGGCTCTATACTTTTAGTTACAGCCCACAGAAGTTTTGACTATTTTACATTTTTGGTCATGTATGCTACAGGTGGCTTCTTTCTCCTTCTGCACATTTTTACATACCTATATTCCAAATATGGTTCCGTGGTTGCAATATATGGTTCAATATATTTCCATAAGCTTTTTATGGGCCCCAAACCGACTCTTGGGCTAGGATTTATGCCCTCTAAAGGAAAATTGGTACTAAATTTTACCCTTGATTGTTTTGGTAGTAACTCCCTCATACAAGCTCCATTTGGCGAACAATTTAGCTTGTTGTAAATATCTCTCTAAGCTCTATCATTTTAGAAGCATAAACTATGTGTCCTGGAAGGACCAGGACACACAGTTTCATACAAATTTTATTTTCTAAGAACATTGTTTAGGACCTCAAAAATGCCCTACAAGATGTAGACCTTCAAAAACTGGAAATTTTCATGGAACAATTCAGTAATTTACTATTGTAACAGTCTTTAGATCCAAACTGTTGATCTCAAAATCAATATTAATCACAATCATTGATCTTATGGGCCTTGCCAAGTTGTATCTAGACCTATGTAGGCATGTCGAAACTTCTTCTTTGGATCCTCCCCATTGGAAAACTTCAATTCTTAGCTATGTGAATTCCCCAAAAATCGTAATCAGAAGCATTGTCGGACTCCCTCTGAAATCCTAGTCCAAAACACTCTTGGACTGCCTCTAAAATCCTAATCTAAAACACTGTCAGACTCCCTCTGAAAACCTTCCTTGAGACCTCTTAAAATTCTTCTCTAAAAGAACATCTCTGACAGCCCCTTCCACAGACTTGTACAAAACCACTACATGGCATTCTCTGATTCTCCCACTCTTGATGGCATGTCCTCTGACATGGCATTCTGACATGATAGATTATGTGGCATTCTCCTCCATCCTTGGACCTTCCAAGGAAACCAGCTCATCCAATAGATCGGATGGTCAAACATCGTGTCGATCAATGGTCGTGATCATCTCAAGCCCCAAATCTATGCATTGGTTACATCAATCGGATTGACTCCCTCGGAAAGTGAATTTACCTTTCCCCAAGACTTTCGAACAAGTCTTTTCAATTCTACTATTCTGAGAAATCCAATGGCTATGAGAATTTTCTATCAATGGCCAAGATCATTTCAATCTTATGCCATCGAACTCCCTTCTTCAAACTCGACCTTATGCTCGAATTCAGACCTTCCAAAACCATCCTTCTAAGAAGTCTACGATTGAGAATGGATCTGACTAGTCTGAAAGCTCTTGTTATTCTAAGATTGTGTCATTGAGCTCCTCCCTTTAGACTCAACCCCACACCTGACTCTAAAGTATTTTTGAACCTTCTTCCCGAACGAACCCTCTATGACTGAATCTCAACTGTTAATTCTCCAGGTCGAATTAATCTGGGTCGTCAATTTCTAAACTTCACCACCGTCATGAAACTTACAAGATTTCGACCCTCTAGGCCAAAATTGACTCTGCAACCTGCAACTCAACGCCATGAATTACCTTCTTCGACTAATCTGAAGAACTGACAATCGAAAATTTTCTCATAATTTGGGGATTTCACTTATATTCACCATTTCCCCCCAAATCCATCACAAGACGAAATCTGCAACCACGAATCTGCTCAATTCATGCTAGCTCCTGGCCCATACAAGCTCAGTGTTGAACCTTGAGCTTTGATACCATTCTATAACGTTGCCCATCTTAACTAGGGAACATTTCCACGCAGAAACTCATTAAATCAATAAGATTTACTGCTAATTAATTTCTTGTAGCTTACCAGCTACATATTACATACAGATTTAACCATTTTATTAATGCCTCAATTCTAAAATCATCTAACATCATATATTAAACTTGAATGCAATTGTTCAAGCAAACAACGAACATACAACATTCATATAAAGCATTTACATAACAGAATAACATAAGAACGAAATAGAAAACACTTATCTGTTAGTAATTAACCAATTGGTTGCATACGAAGGATGAACCTCCCAGCCATGGGCGATGTTATTCATTTCCTCTCAACAATAGTCCACCCCCATTGTATGTCCACTCTCCAACACACAGCAACCCCCAACTCGGATTCTACTCCTATAGCAGTTACATTCCTCTGGCTCTCTCTTTTCCCACAACCTTCACTATCCAAGGAATGTAACCCCTTCACTACTCATAGTCCCTCGGGTTGTACCATTCAATTATCAAGGCCCTTAGTGCACTCGACTAGACAGAAATATTAGCTACGGACCCTTAGGAAATCTCGATTTCCCAAGGAGTTTTCACAGCAACCCTCACAAGGCTCTTGAGTCATTTCCTCAAAAGGAAAAATCACTACAAGCTTGTAGCCCGTTTTTACAGGAACATAGGCCTCTTTCTCAACATAAAACACAGCCAAACAATGGCTACCTTCAAGTACATCATGGTTGGTCTTCTTCGCAGCTCTATGCTCTTCCTTTGTTGCCCAAAAACTACATGTAAAAACTATCCTCCATCCAAAAACGTGACTATATAAAAACTGCCCCCTTGGCCATACGAATTTCCTCTCTTTGTTTTCTTGATTGACTTGACTTCAACTCTTCCCAAGCTGATTGTACTCATGCCCATGCTCTCCAATAACTCTGGGATGTGAATCCTCACACCCACCCTCTTACAAGAGTTAAATGATTGGCTTTCAGCACACTCCACATCAAATTAGAAGATTATATAAAATGATAATAAATTTGGAATGTTGGATGGATTAATACCCATGACAAATTCCCCCATTGGACCCCTCTCTCTCTTGTGGAATCATAGCCCCCCATCTATTTCATCCCTCTCATATCGCAACCAACAATCACTACTTTTGTTAATCATTTCAATGTTCATAATATACAATTTGGCCCCCGACCGCCTCTTTGCCCCAATCATATCGGCTCAACAACCTAATTCACATTTATACAATTTCATTACAATTTGTGGGGATCGAAACCGAGGATGTTACAATTAGCTTGACCAATTGTCACCAATGTTTCTAGGCACTTGTCTAGTTTCATGCCAGGAAGTGCCTGGTAATACACCCAGGTGGAGCGTGCCACTGTATATTGATGTTTCTTTGGAATGTGTGTTTGTGTGTGTGCACATGAGCATGTGGTGCAATTGGAAAGCAATAGGACTTTCCCCTTTTCCATATTGTTCCAAATCTCATTATGGAACTTGTTCCAACCAGAAAGAGGGGGATCTTTAAGCCTATTTGAGAACACATGTGAGGCGCATGTAAAGTTCGTATACCGCCTTGATTTATAACTATGGGACACAAGTTTGACTTGGAATATGTCCCATAGTTGACCAAATGTGACCTTGCAATAGACATTTAAGCCCCAAGGGTTAGCTCAAGTGGTACGAGTTGTCATGCCATAGCCATAATGGCCAAGGAGGACATGTGTTCATATTCTCCTATGCCCCTTAGGTTTAAGCATACATGTCCATCAATAGAATTTACCTTGAGCACCATTCTTGGAATTTGAGGAACATGTTATAGGGTTTTCTCAAGTAATTTTTCAATGGTGTGTGTGTGTGGTGGGGGGGTGGGGGGGAGTTTGCATGTGCATGCATACATACACATGTACGCATTTGCTAGTCGTGAGGGTTAGCTCAAGCGATTGGACTTGTCATGCCAAAGTTGTTTGGCTAAGGAGGTCACTAGGTAGAATCCCTTTGAGTCTGTCAGGGTCATGAAATGTGAAGAAGCACCTAGAAGGTTTCCTCGATGAAATATTTAAGTTATTAAGTGAACAAACTCAACCCCTTTTTGACAAAAAAAATTCACCAAATCCTATAGAAATTTTGGGGGAAGTTATAGCTCTACCCAATAAATTTTGGGGGAAGTTATAGTGCATAAAGTTAAAGTGTAATGGAATTCAGACATAGCACCGATATTTCCACTTTATTAATAAATATATTGTTCATATTATGCAATGAGATGCCTTCAACATCTAATCTATGTGTAACTTGTACTACAAATCAGTAAAATAATAATAATAAAATATAAATGAAAAAAATTAATAAATCAATATAAATACATCTTAGCTATAAAATAATAATAAAAAATAAAAATAAAAAATAAACCAATATAAATACATCTTCACTCAATCTCTTAAAATGTAAATTACAACCTCAATTAGTTTGTATTATAAATGTACCCACACTAAATATGAAACACTAAAATTGTAGAGACTACAATGTCTTCATGGATGGAAAACATGTATTGACTTCTTTGTCACTTATGTTTGTCTAAGAAATGTGAAGTAGAAAGAAATGTTCTATCTCGGCTCCTAGGTTCGACTTGCTGGACCTGTAGGATGCTTAAAATCTGGCTGAAGAAAGTTCGAAACGAAAATTTGGAGAAATTTGTACAAATTGTTTGATGCTCAGCTCTATTTATAATGCGTTGTTTGTGTCAGTTTTATACATGCCAGGATGTAACCTAATGCAGAGGCCAATTTTAAATAACAGACAAATTTGTCATAAATACACGTGAAATTTTAAGTAACAGACAAATTTGTCATAATACACTTGAAATTTTGATATTTTATAAGATTTTAAACTGAAATCTGTTACATCAAGATTGTAAACATAAATATGTCAAAATTTAACAAGGTTTAATCTAATGCCTAAAACAATGTGCTAGCCACCCCATGAGGCAGTTAATGCTCTGTTGCGAATGGTTCTACAATTGTCATGTAGGGTGGAGTATACCTAGTTGGATATGAAGCAATTGAGGTATACTTCAGTGTTCAGCCCAAGTGGTAGTTAATGCTCTGTGGTTGGTGATTATTGATTGATCTCGTGATAAGTGTAGGTGATTATTGATTGATCTCGTGATAAGTGTAGGTGGGTAATATCCATCTTGTTATGTAGTATTGAATGTTTTCACTAATGTATTATAGATTTGAAAGTCTAGTCTGATCTGATTGTCAGTATAGATCTGATCTGAAATGATTTCAAATGCAACGACGTATAATCCAATAGCCAAAACGTTCAATAATACTACATAGCAGGCTGGATATTGCTTACTAGAGAACGTTCACTTATTCAAAGCATTGAAGTAACAAATTCAAAGTTTGAAACTTGAGTGGTTATTGATCACGTGTAAGCTTTCATGTACATTTGAAGTAACAGATTCAGAGTAGGAAACTTGAGTGGTTATTGATCACCTAAAAAGTGAAAGCTTTCAGGTACACATAATTAAAGCATTGAAGTAACAGATTCACAGTAAGAAACTTGAACTTGTCATTTCAAATATTAAACTGGATTTTCTGCTTAAAATTTGTAATGTCATGTCTTACTTATATTCGTCTATTACAATTCAACCAGAGATATGAAAGAGATTTGTATCTAAATCACAATTGTTTCTTAGCATTTTTCCGACCCCATCCTCTGGTCTATCTCTCACATTGACGTGATCAATTATTGTTCACACGACTGTCTGGGAATTCACCTACTTTCACGTGATTTTCCTGGCGTTTTCCATGCATGTCTTCTGCTACGTTGCAACGCAGTGAATTGAATATTTTGAATTTAGTGTACGTTGAGATGCCTTGATGCCACGCCCACCTGAGATGTCTCCAGCAACCCAGACCTGTTCATGTATCATACATTCCACCGTCGAGGCTTTACTCTAATGTAGACAACCTCGTGAGGATTTAAACTTTGGTCAGAAATATATAGCCGGAGTGAGCTAATTTGGGAGCAATCTTCCCTTCAGAGTTATTTTTCTGGTACATTTTCAGGCATTGCGGTTTTAAATTTCTGACCAATTTAGATGTTTGATCTATTTTTTAAGCATCTGGGTTGGTTTAAAATGCGGCAAAACCCCTGGGGTAAGGTTTTGAAATGTATGGAACTTTGATCCATGCCAAACTCAAGCTACCTCTGAAAATTTGGCCAGATTCAGGGCCATTTGTTTCCATGAAAAGAAAGAAGAGTGTCCCCAAGTTAGTTTACTCCATATACAGCCTGCTACATAGCATTGAATATTGTGGTAGGTGGTATATACATTGTGGGATCACCGTGGTATATACGCTAGGATATATCTAACGGTGTATAGTAGGTGGTATATACATCATCGAATCACCTTCTGAGTCTGATGAGCATGCGTTGTCACTTCGCCAGCTTAGGTTCCCATCTGTTGTAGGATTAATGTAATCCTGATGTCTTGCGGTCAATTTCTATATATTCTCTAAATCATATGCATGGTCCTCTTCTCTGATGGGCTCTATGTATCTAGGACCTTCATCAGGATCCAAAGGTGTGATGACCCTAAGACCATCAACTTCAAACGTCATTCTTCTTTTCTTCAAATCAACAACAGTAGAATTGTTGAAAGCCCAATCAATGCCTAACATCGTGGGATAAGGACATCTCTGATCGACTATCTCAATCGCCTCGAAGTCCACAAATGTTCTGAACCCATTGATGTCCACAGGGACATGTTCCAGTCTTCCGAATGGGCTCACAGCCTATTGATTGGACATCCTACGCCTAATGGGGGAATATATCAACTTAGGTTTTCCCATCAGTGCCCAGGTCTGCTTTGTCATGACATTGACCTCCGACCCTAAGTCAAGGACCGCATATTCTATATCATACTCTCCAATTTGAGAATTCAGGTGTAGTTCCTTATTTGTCCTTCTCTTTTTGGATAATTGATATACTGCTTTGTTCAGTAGAGGATCTATCTTTCCTAGCTCATACTACTTGATCAAGTTTTGTATCTCTTGTACAGCACTCTCATCCTTTATCAAATTAATGCAAGTGCATAAAAATTCCATGATCCTACTTACCTCTTTTCCTTCTCTGGGAAAAGCAGACTGATCAAATGTTAGAGGCATTCCATATTCTCTTACTTTTGGTCGAGCCTTTGATGAAGAACCCTGATCTCTCCTGAATTATTTTCTTGCTTCCTCAAATGTCTATTTCTCTTTCTTTGGATCAAACTCTTGTGTCTTCTCTGCATCTTTTCTAACTCTCGATTGTTCTGTAGTCTTCCCTAGAGTCATTTTGTCTTCTCCTATAGCAGCTCCTCCTCTAGTGATAACAACGAATCTGGGATTCACTCTGTGAGGTTCTGTTGTGATTAGTTGTACTTGTTGGTTTCCTCCTCGTCTTCCTGAATTTTGGCTAACAGCGCAGGACAATCTTCTATGACATGTTCAAATGAGTTGCAGTAGTTGCAAGTGGTTGGACTTGTCGTGCCAAAGTTGTTTGGCTAAGGAGGTCACTAGGTAGAATCCCTTTGAGTCTGTCAGGGTCATGAAATGTGAAGAAGTACCTAGAAGGTTTCCTCGATGAAAGATTTAAGTTATTAAGTGAACAAACTCAACCCCTTTTTGACAAAAAAAATTCACCAAATCCTATAGAAATTTTGGGGGAAGTTATAGTGCATAAAGTTAAAGTGTAATGGAATTCAGACATAGCACCGAGATTTCCACTTTATTAATAAATATATTGTTCATATTATGCAATGAGATGCCTTCTACATCCAATCTATGTGTAACTTGTACTACAAATCAGTAAAATAATAATAATAAAATATAAATGAAAAAATTAATAAATCAATATAAATACATCTTATCTATAAAATCAGTCTGAGTAGGTCTAATGGTTAAGAACATGTGTTTCCTCTTAAGAGGTCACAGGTTCAAATTGATAACCTAATTCAGAGGCCAATTTTAAATAACAGACAAATTTGTCATAAATACATTAAGCTTTCATGTACATTTGAAGTAACAGATTCAGAGTAGGAAACTTGAGTGGTTATTGATCACCTAAAAAGTGTAAGCTTTCAGGTACACATAATTAAAGCATTGAAGTAACAGATTCACAGTAAGAAACTTGAACTTGTCATTTCAAATATTAAACTGGATTTTCTGCTTAAAATTCGTAATGTCATGTCTTACTTATATTCGTCTATTACAATTCAACCAGAGATATGAAAGAGATTTGTATCTAAATCACAATTGTTTCTTAGCATTTTTCCGACCCCATCCTCTGGTCTATCTCTCACATTGACGTGATCAATTATTGTTCACACGACTGTCTGGGAATTCACCTACTTTCACGTGATTTTCCTGACGTTTTCCATGCATGCCTGCTGCTACATTGCAACGCAGTGAATTGAATATTTTGAATTTAGTGAATTGAATTGAATATTTTGAGATGCCTTGATGCCACGCCCACCTGGGCCCACCTGAGATGTCTCCAGCAACCCAGACCTGTTCATGTATCATACATTCCACCATCGAGGCTTTACTCTAATGCAGACAACCTCGTGAGGGTTTAAACTTTGGTCAGAAATATATAGTCGGAGTGGGCTAACTTGGGAGCAATCTTTCCTCCCGAGTTACTTTTCCGGTACATTTTCAGGCAGTGCGGTTTTAAATTTCCAACCAATTTAGATATTTGATCCATTTTTTAAGCACTTGGGTTGGTTTAAAATGGGGCAAAACCCCTGGGGTAAGGTTTTGAAATGTATGGAACTTTGATCCATACCAAACTCAAGCTACCTCTGAAAATTTGGCCAGATTCAGGGCCATTTGTTTCCCTGAAAAGAAGGAAGATTGCCCCCAAGTTAGTTTACTCCATATACAGCCTGCTACGTAGCATTGAATATTGTGGTAGGTGGTATATACACTGTGGGCTCACCTTGGTATATATGCTAGGATATATCTGACGGTGTATAGTAGGTGGTATATACATCATCGAATCACCTTCTGAGTTTGATGAGCATGCGTTGTCACTTCGCCAGCTTAGGTTCCCATCTGTTGTAGGATTAATGTAATCCTGATGTCTTGCGGTCAATTTCTATATATTCTCTAAATCATATGTGCGGTCCTCTTCTTTGATGGGCTCTGTGTATCTGGGACCTTCATCAGGATCCAAAGGTGTGATGAACCTAAGACCATCAACTTCAAATGTCATTCTTCTTTTCTTCAAATCAACAACAGTAGAATTGTTGAAAGCCCAATCAATTCCTAACAGCATGGGGTAAGGACATCTCTCATCGACTATCTCAATCACCTCGAAGTCCACAAATGCTCTGACCCCATTGATGTCCACAGGGACATGTTCCAGTCTTCTGAATGGGCTCATAGCCTGTTGATTGGCCATCCTAAGGCTGATGGGGGGATATATCAACTTAGGTTTTCCCATCAGTGCCCAGGTCTGCTTTGTCATGACATTGACCTCTGACCCTAAGTTGAGGACCACCTATTCTATATCATACTCTCCAATTTGAGAATTCAGGTGTAGTTCCTTATTTGTCATTCTCTTTTTGGATAGTTGATATACTACTTTATTCAGTAGAGGATCTATCTTTCCTAGATCATATTGCCTGATCAAGTTTTGTATCTCTTGTACAACACTCCCATCCTTTATCAAATTAATGCAAGTGCATAAAAATTCCAAGATCCTACTTACCTCTTTTCCTTCTCTGGTAAAAGCAGACTGATCAAATCTTAGAGGCATTCCATATTATCTTACTTCTAGTCGAACCTTTGATGAAGAAGCTTGATCTCTCCTAAATTATTTTCTTGCTTCCTCAAATGTCTATTTCCCTTTCTTTGGATCAAACTCTTGTGTCTTCTCTGCATCTTTTCTAACTCTTGATTGTTTTGTAGTCTTCCCTGGAGTCATTTTGTCTTCTCCTATAGCATCTCCTCCTCTAGTGATAACAACGAATCTGGGATTCACTCTGCGAGGTTCTGTTGTGATTAGTTGTACTTGTTGGTTTCCTCCTCGTCTTCCTGAATTTTGGCTAACAACGCAGAACAATCTTCTATGACATGTTCAAATGAGTTGCAGTAATTGCAAGTGGTACAAGGGTTCTGACAGTCCCTTGCCAAATGTCCTAGTTGTGTGCAGTTATAACAAATGATCTGGCCTCGACCTCAACCCATACCTCTTGTCTGTCCTCTTCCTTTGAATCCACCACGAAGTTTGAAGTTTCCTCTTCCTAGGGAATTATACTACGTAGTGTTCCCTTCTTATTGTACTTCATCTTGAATTTTGTATATGTCCCTTGACCTTTCATGCATGAGGTCATAGGCCCTACAATCCCTATCATCATGCCCTACTGACTTACAAAACGTGCAATACCGATTTGTGGGTGTCTGAACATATTTTTTCATGTAATAGCATTCACCAAAGTGATGCCTATTTCTACATACCTAGCACCACGGTAAGGTAACTTGCTTCAAATGGCTCCGAGCTCCAGATGCCAAGTACTCGTGAAATAGGGGACAGTGCTCCTAGTCATGGTCGTCTGATTTGCATCTAATGCACCAAATATCTTCTCTTTTATCTTTTCCCTTATCTTTCTTCATATCTTCGACCTACAGAGACAAGCTAGTTAACTTACTTAAAATTTGACTCATATATGAATTGGATTCTCCCATAGGGGTTGATTCTATCTTCATGGCAATCTCCAATGCCTCAGCCTATGAAGCAATATTATGTTGCATCAAAGGGACTCTGATGTGTGGTAAAAGGGAAGTAATGAACCATTCCTTGTTCTGCTCGTCTAGGATCTCGAAATTCAGTCGGCCCGTTAGGGTTTTAAACCTCTGATCAAACTCCCAAACAGGTTCAGCTACTCTTTGCTTGATTTCTTTCAACTCTGTAATGCATTGTGACTCTGAATTGGGTTTCTTGAATTCTGCAACCAACGAATTATTTATCTCATTTAGTGGTTTAGGTTGTGTAGTTCCTTAGACAAGCTTCATGTACCATCTCAATGTGCGGTCTCTCAGGGTAGTACTAAACTTAACTTGTTTAACAGCTTCATCAGTGACATTCTTAATACTCCATACAACTTCACATAGAAACCAGTGTTGATCAGGATCTTCATATCCATCTCCCCTAAAGGTGGGTAACCTCATCTCATCTGCCATAGATCTTCCTAGGTTTCCTGATTGAGTGTGTGTTGAACCATTTCTACCAGTGTTATGAGTGCTCTAATAACTTAGGTTACTTTGGTTGCTTAGTGTTGTTGAAACAACAAGAGGAGTAATAGTACTTATTTCAACAGTCTGCGCAGTTCCTGAATTTTTTGTCTCTTCTCGGCGAGGTTCTTCAGTCTTTTCTTCTCTTGGCCCAACAGACCCTGAATGTTCCTCGTTCAGTATTTCTTCCTCTTCTCCACTATAAAACCCTTCTTCCTGTAGAAGAGGTTCGTGATATTGCTCAAACAAGTTCGCCAAAACAACTTCCCTGAAGGTCCTTCCACTGCGCGTATGTCCAACCTTTGTGTCGTTTTCATTGTATGAATTCTTGAACATTAGCTTTTCAATCTGAACCACTACTGTATCTTCAAGATGTTCTTCTCATGCAATACCATCTTGATCTTCAACTTCAGAAATTGTAAAAAATTTCCTCTAGGTCCCTCAAAGAAATATCTTTCTTCTTGGCTATATGACTCTAGTATGTCAATAGAAAACTCAGTGATATACCCTCCGATGGTACTATCAAACCAGTGATCTACTACTCTTGACATAGTGTTATCAACTCTCTTAACCTTCTTGATCAGTGTCGACGTCCAAACCACAGGTGGCCTAGATTTGATCTTAAACTGGGTATCTGCTAACCTAGATAACCACTCATATAGCTCCTTATGAATCCCTTCAAAGAAAATATCATGTATATCAATAAAGATATACCTTCCCAACCAGTCCTCGGTGATAAGCTTAGGGTTCTTGTTCTAAGCTTCTGCAAAGTCCTTTTCTTTTTCTTCTATCCATTTTTGAATCTTTGTATTCGATGGAAACCACCTTGACATTCCCTCAAGAAGATCCCAGTCCTAGAAACGGAACCATTTGTTGGCACAGGGGCAGACCCAGGGTTTAGCTCTAATGTCACACCAACAAGCCCTAACTACTGGCCCTTTAGGCAACACCTATGAAGCAGATGCAGTCTCACTCGAAGTAGCTATAAGGGGTTGCAGTACACAGATGTCTACAACCAGAGGAAAGGTAAAGTGGATCCAATACAACAACAACATAGCATCTAGATATCAGTTACCATCTTAGACCTACTTCTCATATTTATATGTTAGATCTAACACAATAATGTAACAACCATATATCAAATGGCTAAAGAACACAACATCAATCACACACAACAACAAGTTGTACGTGGTTCACCCTCTCCCTAGGGCTACGTCCATAGAACTATGATTTATAATATATTAAGTGAAAGAATACAGTCCTATCTGCACTCTTAGCTAGCAGATATTCTTTCTTTCTCCCTTCCCTGTGCACCCAGCTATAGGGTTGATCTTCGCACCCAGCTGAAGATCTTACAATACAAAATTCTCTCTCAGCACAATACATCCCTCTCAGTAATAAAAACAATCACTCATCATCGCATCATAGACCCCATATCAGGTCCTCTTGACCTTTATTTAAACATTACAATATCTCACCGACCACCTTAGGCCGAAACCTAAGTGCCAAAACCCTAGGTGTCTAAAACCCTAGTTCAACTTGACCCACATTTTCAGGGCTTCGCCATCATGTCTTTCCTTATTTCTCTCGCAGTGCTCTCGAAGCATATACTAGTGGAATTTTCCTCTTGTTGAGTGTCCATGATCTGTCTTCCTTAATAATCTGTCGTCCTCGATCTCCTCATATAACGACTTGCTTTCTCTTACTTCGATCCATCTCTTCTTCTCTTCTGCTCACTTCGACCCAGTATCAGTCACTGGTCTTCCGCGCAGTTTGCATTTCATCTTTTCTGCCTTAATATTCACTTTCTTCCATAATCAAGGGCCAACATCTCCCATCCAGAGGTGTGGAGAGGGAGGTTTTGTAGCAGGGGTAGCTACCATAGATCTCGATACTATTGAGCAGAATCTGGAGGGACTAACTATGAATGTCCCTAATGCCACAGTGGATGAGCTTCCTAGGCACTATCAACGCCACACAATGGGTGTATCTGTATCTACCGATCGACTTATTCGTAAAGTAGCACGGGCGGTTGTTTGTCACAATGAGAAACATCCTTGATGCTTTTCATATATGAAGCTACGAGTTTCACATTTTTTATATTTTGGTCCTCAGACAAACACTTTTTGCAAACTTTTATCGTTATAAATATAAAGTTCATACCGGCTTACTTGTTTTTGTAAAAAGTGTGATTGTATTTAGAAATGTCTCAAATGTCTATCTAACACATAATTAGTCAATGCATTTGTCAACGTATTTATAGATCTAGGAATGTGTTGATTTTCGATGTAATCAAAATGTCTTTCCAAGAGGCGAATTCGTAAATATACCCATAAAAAAGTAAGACTTCGGATGGAATAAATGTTACTCAACTGTAGTACTACTAACTATGAATCAAGTCATACAATAAGATGACGGATTCCAAGTGAAACAAAGTCAGTTAACAACTCGATAACTGCATTGTATTATGTGATATTATTAGTTGCACGACCAAGGAAAACACCATGTAGACTAATCAATTCATCCGTAGGTGCATAGATTTCCCAAGCAGCAGACACTAAGTTATGAGTATTGTGACTAGCACCATAATTGAAGCCTATAGTGAAGACACTGACATCTGGAAACCAAGAACAATGCAAGGTAAGCAAATGAAATGCGGAACCAAAGAACGAAAAAACACGCAAGAGTATGATACACTAAAAATACACAGCACTCATGCAAAAATGATTTAAGCATAGTACTTCTTCAAGTAAAGCCCATTTTTGGGTTCACTTAAAGGAATTCCATCATAATCTACCAGCTCATAAGCCCCTTTATCCAACACTCGATTCACAATGTAAGGGCCCCATCACATGGGCTCGAATTTACCGGCCCCTAGTAAGCCACGATCTTGTTTGTAAAAGAGAACTAGATCACCCTCAGAAAATACACATGATTTGACATGTTTGTCATATTGAGCTTTGACACGCTTTTTCTGAGTTTCAATGACTAAGGTAGAATCATGGCGGGATCGTCTAATGCATCAAATACAAAAGGCGTTCCTCTTCAACTGAGGTGTTAGGGAGAAGTTCAACAACTAGTTTCAAAGATGAGATTTCACATTTATTCTACAAAATTGCTTCAATGCCATATACTAATTGGAAAGGTTTGAACCCCGTGGAAGACTTAATGGATCTCCAATAGGCCCATAATTCCAAGAAGAGCATCGTGTGCCAACTTGACTTGTGAATTCCTACCATCCGTCGAAGCATAGTAGTGAGGACTTTGTTGATTGTTTCAACCTGGACAATGGCCTATGGATAATAAGGAGTTGAGTTTTCATGTCGAATACCCAACTTCTCGGTAAGTTCAGACATCATGAAATTGTGAAAATGACTACCATGATTAGTGATGATGGCTTTAGGGACACAAAATATAGTAATTATATGATTGAATATGAATAATGTTGCAGTATTTCTGGTATTATCAAATGTAAGCATCGCCTCGTCCCACTTAGTGAAATAATCCACGGCTACGATAATGTATCCATGCCCCCTAGTCGAGTGAGGGTTACATGTCATGAAGTCAATGCCCCATTTAGCGAATGGACCAATGGAAACAGGGTGAAGAGGAGCAGGGTGAGATTGTATCTTATTGTTGTAAGTTTGACAATCGTGGCATTTCTGGATGGCAGTTGTTACACGTTATTTTAGTCACCCTGGTGATGTTTCTACAGCATGTGTTTAGGCTTCCAAAAGAACCCTTCATCATGAGAAAAGTGACTAGCTCCCTCTTCTACAAAACTTGTTTCTAGAAGGTCGTTGTAGGCCATCCATAAGATACAGTGCGGAAATGCCTAATCCCTGCAGGTTGTCATGAAACTAGCTTGCGACGTTTCCACAGGCTGCACTATAACCAAGGTGCAGCGGCGTTGAAAGACTGAGAAAAGGTTGAAGTTCATGAAAGTTCTAGAAGGGATCTTCTAGAATATGAGGTGGCATATGTATGGTTGGGATCCTACTCGCTTATCTGATTTGGTGGGATCATTCTAATATTTTTAACCATCTCTCTTTCTCCTATATAATGATGGATTTCTCATGGAAAAGTTTAAGCAAGATCAAGCAAGGAATTAATGAAACAATAGGCTGAGAATTGTGTGAGGGATTCTATTTCAATTGATGCTTGAGGTCTTCATTGGTCCATCAAGTTATTGTGTATATTCTTCATGCAAGTTTGGAGAAAGTGTGTGTGTTGGATCAAAGGGCCACCGAAAGGGAACCTTGCAACATCAAAGTTGTTTGGTTGTATCTTCCACTTTTACGTAATATAATACAGTGGCATGTTTATTTCCCATAAAATCATTCTCATTTTATTACATGACTCCTTGATCACATGTGTAATTTTTCATTGAATATACTATTGTTGCTTTCACTTTGGTTGGTTTGTGTTTCATTGGAGATCTAATATCACAAGAGCACCGGAGCAGAGCAAGGACAACAAAGACATAAGGAAGCGATATTTGAAGGTATGTCATGCATATCTTGTTTGATAGTAAATTAAATTGTTAAATCTTAGGGAAAGAGTCATGTCATGTCTTGTTTTGTTCTAGATCCAAGTGGATCTAGGGAGATCAGTTTATGTCTTCATTTACCGATTTATCCAATAAAAAAATTGGTGACCATATTGGGGATACGACTTGTTTTGGTTTTTTTTTGTCCATTTTCCTTTAGCCTGCCTCCTTTCATTTTAAACCAGTCTTTGATTCTGTGGGGGATCCATCCAGACTCTCTGGATCTAAAAGTTCATTTAGACTCTTTGCCTTTTTCCCAACTTTTTTGTTTTTACAAAGATAGCCGCATTGTATTCCATATGCAGTTTGTGTTGTCCCTGGATCGTCGCACCCTACATGTTTAGGCCAGTGTGGAATCTTCGCACCCTACCCATATCTAGCCTACGGAAACATCAAATTGTCGCATTGTACCTTACTGCTGAGTTGTGACGTCTCCTGTAGAATTTTTGGATTAGGTATCTTTGTCTTCTAAGACCCAGTTTTTCTTTGATCACTTGGGAAGAACTTTTAGTGCCAGCATCTGACTGTTTTCTGAGTGTAAAACTTGTTGTTGATTGGTTTTTCAGGGATTGAAAACCCATCTTCATCCTTTTACAAGTTTTTACTTCTTACGTTTTCTCAACAAGGACATAATCTCTGGATTTAAATCTGAGTGCTTGATTGATAAAAGTCATTGATTTTATTTAAGGTTTTGGATTGTTTTACATTTTCTAGATTGCTTGTTGATTGGAAAATTATTTTCATTTTCATTTAGCCAAACACTTTCTTATCATCTTCATTTTTATATTCATTGAAAGTTTGATTTTGGTATTTGTTGAGTGTATCTATTTTCTTTGATTACTTTTTCTTTCTTCATTATATCCCTAACTTGGTTTTGGAAAGGAAGAATTAAAGTCCTTTATTCTTTTTAAGTAATCATTCATAAGAAAAAAAATTGCATTCAAAAAAATTTTTTACAAGAGAACAAATTGGGAAATTTCATTGCTTATGATTGTTTGAAATTGTGTTCATTTAAGAAAAAGAAATTACATTTTGTAGCTTTCATGTTCCCGAAAAATACTTTCTCCCTATTGTAATTAGAGTTCATTGAACTGAAACATTGCAGCATTCATCTCTTTTTTCATATTATTGGGTGAAGGTCTCACACAACATCAGTTTCATCTCCATCTCCCTCTTGCATAAACGACAACCTCTAAAATACTGCGTAATTTTAAAATTTATTAGTAATTTTTTGTTGGCCCTTGACCAAGTTTTGGGAGATTCTTGGTCATGTTGACCTATTTTGGACTTCGACAGCCTGTCGAAGGAGAAGCGCAATATGAAGCGGAGATCACGGGATCTCGACCCCTTTTTGGGTCCTTTTCAGGTTTTTGGGAATATGTAACGGGAATGGGATGTCAGCCCATGGGTTTAGCCATGTTTAGGCCTATTTTGTAATATATAAATAGATGCTTAGGCTAGAAACAAGTGGTGGTGCATCTATGTGGTGTATGAAAGATGGCTCAGTGCTAAGTGCAAGTATGGTTTGTAGACACTCTATGTATACTAGGAGAGACTTGCAGAGCTAGGTGCTAGTTATTATAACAGGTTGTGAAGTGATTTGTGTTGTAATGCAAGGAAGGAGGATCTAGCGAGGTGCACAGATCTCCTGTCCTAGGCGAAGTAGGGTTTTGAGGCTATGTGATTGTAATTAATTAAATGAAGACAATAAAGAAGAAGAGTTGGTGTACGTAGCCCCAGGGTGGGGGTGAACCACTTAAACACTATGTTGTTCCACTTTGTGCTTGTCTTGATGTGTTTATAGCTTCTCTTGCTAAGTGCTTTGATATAGATAGATAGATCTGCTTATGCTTAGTGCTAATGATATGTAAAGAATGTTATATATGATCTATATGAATATGCTTAGTGATTGATCTGCTAGATATGATCTATTTACCTATGCTAAGTGATTAAATACATTAGATCAGTGTGAATGCTTCGAAGCTCTGTTTTATCAGCGAAGTAGATATTGATTGCATATTGAGGAACTGATGGTGCTAAGTGCTCTATTAAATATCATAATCACATATTTGTGTCCCAGCTAAGGTTGCAGACACCTGAATCTCACAACCACCCCTACCTCTACCTCGGGTGAGACTTCATCTCCTTCGTAGGTGTTTCCGAAAGGGCCGGTAGTTAGGGTTTTTTTTGTGTGTTGTGATAATGTTTAACCCTAGGTCTGACCCTATGCCAACACTTTTATTTTCTAGAAACTCTTTTACACCAACATTAGCCAAGCTAGCGCTTTGGAATAGGTTGTGAGGCACACTCTCCAAAGCATAAAACACACTGTAGCATATTGTGACAGGGAGTGTTCAAATCCACTTGCAACATTTTGTCCTGGGAAGCCCTTCTCACACAAGGGTCAAACCTGAGGTCACATTAAGGCTGGAAGAGTTACTCACCCTACTTTGTTGGTCTTGGTGTAGAGATTGCATGTATTATGAGGGTCACTTGAAGGTATACCCACAATTATGAGTGGAAGCCTTTTGAGTTGATTTTGGGCTAGATATCATACCCTTGCGCGTGGATCGGACTGTCGATTGTTTTCCCAGGCATCACTGTTGTTCTTGGTAACCTTAGTAGCCTATCTTCAAGATGACTTGATTCCTTCTTGTTGTGCAGCTCCTTGTTTGCCATGTGTCTTTCAGGAGCATATGGTTGTCTTCATGATGCCAGTTGATGTTTCAACAATCTTCTCCATCATCAGCTATCCAAAAATTTGTTATCTTAGCCCTCCTGAATCCCTGGTGTCTGTTGGTAGCTTCTTTAGGTAGCAGTCTAAGTAGCGTACTTCACAACTAGACAAATAGAAAAGGTAGTGCATTTAGGTAGCGCCATTGTGCTGCATATGTGTGAAAAAAAATTCTCTCTGTGAAATATTAGGTAGCGCCTTTAGGTAGTGCCACTGTGTTGCGTCTATGTGCATACTCTTTTGTCTATGAAATATTAGGTAGCGCCTGTAGGTAGCGCCACTGTGTTGCGTTTGTGTGCAGAATCTGTTCTCTTCCAGATATTAGGTAGCTCCACATATGTTGCGTATGTGTGCAAACTTTAGGTAGCACTGTCCAAAAACGTAGTGCCTCCAATATTGAACATGTGCAGAGCAAGTAGTGGCCTTTCATAATGTCAAACCCATTATAATTAGGTGACTTGGCAATACTATAGGTAGTGCATTTTACCACTGAGGGAGTTAGCACTTCGCAAAGGCCCAAAAATCCGATAGTTAAACGCTTAGAAGCATGTATAGATGGCAGAGGTAATATTTGAAAAATAGTTTACCCTCTCAAAAAGGAAGCATCCTCAAAAATGGGACTCACCTTTCATCAGCTATTTTGTTACCCTGACACTTAACCTCACACTCTTTCTTGTAGAAGGAGGATCTTCATTTGGCACAGCATGCTTCTTCCTCTTAGCAATGACTAGCTTTTTTAGTGGGGTTGTGCTCTCCTTGATTGTTGATGTCTATTTCTCAATGGCAACTTCAACCAATACCTGTAAGTTTCTTTGAGCTACTTCATCTCAAAAATGTTGCAATTATGCCTTGAGTTTCTTGTTCTGGGATTGGAAACCTTTATTTTGCCTATAAAGGTTTTGGAGCTTCTTATGAAGGGGTTGGGCCTTCCTTTCTGCCAACCTTGCCAGGTCAAGGGTATGTGTGTATCCATCCATGAGCTCTTTCATCTGAGCCATGTGAATCATATCTTTTTCTTTAAGATGATTTATCTCCTTCCTAGCATCCCTAAGCTGCCTGATCAATCTTTTGAATGTCCAACTGTTAGGTGGAGCAGTGACATGCACAGTCTCAATAGGTTTTTTCTCGGTCTCCTCTTCCATATGCATAGGAATTGCCTTGTCAACTTCATCGCGATTCTTGGTGGCCTTGTTTTTATATTTCTTCTTTTTCTCAAGGGTTTCCTCTTTTCTTTCCACAGGATTTCCAATGTCTTTACCCTTCTTCTTCTGTACTGGGATCTCAGGTAGAGATTGTTCTTCAACAACTCCCTTAGGAATTGATGATCTTGTGAAAGGTCTTCTGACCTTGGTATTGATTGTTGGAGGGGAAGAGGGGAAGTGTAGCTTCTTCCCTTTCTTGGATGTAGTTTTGGTAGAAGAAGGAACCTCTTCTAACCCTGGTGGAGGAGGTGGTGAAAAATCTCTTTGTGGGGAAGGACAAGCTTCCTCTTCAGCTCCTATGACCTGCTTGCTAACCTATTAAACTTGAACAGGGGCTCTACTCTTTCTATTCCTACTGGTCTCTTCTTTAACAGCACTGTGGGTGATAATGGACTTGCATTATGTGATTTAGGAGTAGATGCTAGATCCAACTTGAAATGAGAAGTAACAACAAAATGCTCCCATGAAATCTCTTTCTTACCCAATTCCTCGGAGACTAGCATTCTGATAAATCCTAAGTGGAAAAGGCTAGAATCCACATCCTTAGATTTGGATTGAATCCTGTCAGACATTTTACCTATGCTTCTTAACAAAAAAAAGGGGATATTCATTTCAAATTTACCAGTAAAATGAAGCAAAAACCTTATATGGTACTGGTACAATGTGTTAAATCTCCCTTCACATGTAAAATATCTCTAGATGATCTTCAAAATTCTATCAAATTGTTCAATCAATTGACCCCTTGGCACACCTTTAGACAAATCATGGGCTTGATGTTCAAGTTTTAAAATATCTTTGGCATAGGCTGAACTCAAAGACATGGATTTGAACCACTTTTCACCTGTAATGGGAATTCTTGTTGCAACTGAGATAGAGGCTTCAGTAACCTCAAATTCCAAATCCCCAACCTTAGTTCTCATGCCATCAAAATGTAATGAAAATTGTTTTGTTACCTCTGGATGGCCTCTCTGCATATTCTGGCAGAAAGAGAGGCATCCCACTCTTTGAAAGACCTCTCTTGCCATGGGCTCTGTATCAAAAAGATGCATGTCCACAGGTTCTTTCCTAACCACCTTGCCACCTTTGTGTGTTTTCCTCGATTGAGGAGTCTCCATGGATTAGAATGAGAACTTTTAAAGGCTTATGGGATAGTAATAACCAGGAAGACTTAAAATCGAGCTTCAAATTTACAAGGATGACCTTTTAAGACTAGTTGGTGCTAGTAAGCCAATCTTGACTGTGGGAATTACACCCTTAGATTTGTATAGGTATTTGAGAGTGTAGATAGTGAGGGGGTAATCTGTAATTGGCCCTTTACAACTGAGTAAAAACTCTTAACTCCAAAATGAAAGGAAGAGGGGGAGACATAGAGGGGTTTAAGCAGCACCTCTGGGTAGCGCGATGTGTATGCAGAGGATAGGCTATTTGGGTGTTTGCAACTTCAATGGCTATGGAAAAAAGAAGTAATCAGACCTAGATACAGGAAATGGCGTTCACAGGTCTGAAAAAGAGAGGAGACAAGGCTATCATGCAAAGACGAGTCCCTTACAACTGTGCAAGCTCGATAAAGCTAAACCTGAGCGCTAATTTTTTTTGAAAAATAATATGTAGAGGAGGAGACACGGGATACCTATGGAGAAGACATCTGTTTGAATATTCAGTGAAATCTCAGGATGAAGTTGCGAACATTTTTTCCCTTGAATCTACCTCAGCATCAAATTTGGTCGCATCGTTGTCGCCTGGTCAGAACTATGAGTTTGAGTAGCGCAACATTCATGAATTTTCAAATCAAAAACCGTTATCAAGGCTCGTAAATGGGAGATATTTGTGGTATCTTTAACCAATTGTTGGCACTAAAAACAAGGAACATGACATCATGCTTGGTAATCATAACTTGTGGTGGAAATAATGATGAACGAGTAAGGCGCTACGAAACCGCCTAATAAGTGAGCAGGGCTCCAGTTTTAAAAAATGATTGGACAGGTAAGCAAGGACAACAAGTCATGCCCACGAGGTCATGAGTAAGGAGAATGGTGTGTCACATCAGTCTGGTCATGGGAGGGGAGGGATCGATCCTAAATGACAAATCATGAAGGGGTCCAAAACTTAAGTCATGAGATAAAGGTTCTAAGTCCAAAAATCAAATTGAGGATCAAACATGAGCTATGACTCAAAAGTTTATTTATCTAAAGGGACCTAACAAACATAAATTCAAAGGAATGAAAATTAAAAAATTTAAAATCTAAGGCTTAAAAAAGGATAAAAACAAACTAAAAGACCCAAGGCAATTTAGTGTGATAACACTCACCACAGATAAGGCAAGGATAACGAGGTTTAAACTTGTCTTTATCTTCAGCAGGCTGCGTTTTTGGTTTCTCAGATTGTTGATTATTATTTTTTTCATCCTTACCCTTACCCTTCCCTTTCTTTTTATTTTGATTTTTACCAGTAGGTGTAGATTGAACCGAATTAACTTCAGAGGTTTTATCAGGGGAAGGAGTTGGATTAGGATTATTTTGTACATTAGAGGTATTAGACTTGGGATTGGAATGACTGGCATGTTTAGACTGAGTCTTGACATGAAAAGTTCCAATCACGCCATCAGCAGCATGAGAAGCTATTGGAGGTGTTGAAATAGGATTCGTAGATGGACGAGGAGCATTAGGGATCAAGTCATATAGTGTGTCTTTGTGAATAAACGAGATTCAAATATTGATCATGAATAATCGCCTTCTCTTCAGTGATGACACCACCCATGGCAACATCATGGGCTATGGGACCAATGAGTGATTTGGTAAACCACTCGGCCAATAGTTGATCAGGAATGGGACTTTGATTAAGCATATCCTCCTCCTCCACTCATGAATATGATCAAAAATGTGAGTAGAAGAGGATTGTTTAAATGAACTCAAAATTTCAGTTCATGTCTCATATCGTATTGGCAATTGGTAATGCATTAAGAACACCATGGATAAGGTATTAAATTCATTAAAGAATCCTCATGGTAATTCAATATACCATTTGTTTTCCAAACCCGTAAGAGTTCATTGGAAAATACGTAATCTTATAGAGTCATCCATCAATGAGTTGGATGAACACCAAAGATGGAATGTCATGACGTGATTATTTGGGTCCTCTCCTGATCGATCATCAAATTTAGGAATGTCTAAAGGAAATTTAGTAGGAATGACAGGCCAATAAGGAGAATTTAAAATAGGATCATTCAAAATCCTAGATAAATCCGGTAAATCCAAAGTAGCAAGAAATGGCAATTGTATTTTCACTTGATGAAACTGATAGTTTTGAGGAGGTAGTCCCGTAGGTATACTAGTAGGACCATAAGTAGTTTGTAGATAGTTAGAAAGTCCTGTCAAATTCGGTGTTGGAGTCAAATAGCCAACAGGAGTTGGTTGATTAAGTAAGCTTCCTTGGAAAGGAGCATTAGACTGAAAATTTTGACCCCGAGTAGGATTCATAGAACCTGGATACAGTTTCCCGAGATTAGGGGGTACAAAACAATTAACTTGCAGATGTTTCCCCCCATAGGGTTGTTGATTCCCTTGGAAAGGAAGATTCTAAGTCTGAGATTGTAATCCATGTGTACT
Organism: Picea engelmannii; assembly: GCA_009831015.1. NCBI lineage: Eukaryota > Viridiplantae > Streptophyta > Pinopsida > Pinales > Pinaceae > Picea > Picea engelmannii. The sequence continues at coordinate 2,181,466 of ML776705.1, read as the reverse complement.
TTGTCCATAAACTGGGTTATGGCCTCCAAATTGAGGTTTCCCCCCAATTTGAGGTTGACCTCCAACAGGAATTTGAAAACCAGAAGTGACAAAATGACTTGTACCTCCAACTTGATTGGAGCTACTAGGGCCAGGATGATTAGATCCTCTAGGTGAAGGTGGAGGAGTAATGTGAGGCCCTCTGGAGAGAACCTGGGTAGGTGTAGGAACAAAATGACTAGCATCATTATACCCAGGAGGAACAAAAATATTAGACCCTCTGGATGGATTCTAGGTAGATTAGCAATGGAAGTATTCAAAGCATTATACCTAGGTGGAATTGATGGACTTTATCTAAGCTAAAGCGGTGTTCCAATAGGAGATTGAGTGATAACCGTATTTCCGATAGAAACAGGCGTAACTTGTGGGACCATGGTAGAGTTAGCGAGATGGAGAGGAAGAATCGAGTGAGAACCAACCAATAATTGGTCTGAAACTGTGACAACATCATTGGTCGTGCCAGTAAAATGATCTAGAGGTATTGTATAAGATGTGGAAGTCACAGGCATATGTGATTCCAAAGGTTGATTAGAAACCCTCGAGCGTAAATGACTAATTCCTAGTTTTTCAAAAATATCTTGTCCCAAAGAAGTTCTTCAAAGAGAACGACTAGAACCAGGAGAGCTAGGATCAAAATTTCCAGCAGTGTGAACTGGAGTTCTAAATGACTCGCTTTGAAAAAATGGATCGTCTACACAGATTTTGTGTGAGGTCCAGTAGGTATTCCAATATAATCTTCATCAAAAATGTCTCTCGATGAATTTATCCAGAGAAAATGTGGATCTTGTACAACACTCAATAACATATTTATGGGAAGTATTGACTCCTCCAATGGAGTAGAACTTCCAATATCAGAGGCTACATCGTTATTGATTGCTCCTTCAGGAGAACCCTCTGGTGAGTTAGGAAGAAAAGGAACGTAATATTCCGGAGGTAGCCCTTTCATCCTACGTGAATGGAGAGGGTCGATGTTAGCCACACCAAATAAAGAATGAAATAAATCTATGGCCAACTAGAGAAACAAATAGCACTCACTAATAAAATCTAGAAATCAAACACACAAACAAACCTTCTTATTTCGAAGTCACTAGTTGGTGATGAAATCCAATGTCACGAAATCAAGACAAGAAGGGGCTGGAATAAAGCAGGTGGAAATTTTACGTTGACGACCTGCTTAACGGACTTACACCATGATGCAAGCCCCCACACATAATCATGAGTATACCCTCCAAGGAGCCCGAGTGAGTTTGGCCAACGTCGAGTCTAGTTACCGTGAAAAATTTCCCCTCCATAGTCAGCTCGTGTAAAGACCCTAAAGATATAGGCCACTAAGGTTACCAATTACGACAATGATGCCTGGGGAAACAGTCGACAGTCTGATCCACGTGCAAAGGCAGGGTATCTAAGCCCGAAATCAACTCGAGAAGGTCCCCACAGAATTTTCGTCTTAAGTGACCCCCAATAATACGCGCAATCTCTACACTAAGACCAACAAAGCATGGTGAGTAACTTTGTCAGTCTTAATGCGACCTCATGATTGACCCTTTTGTTAGAAGGGCTTCCCATGACAAAATGTAGCAAGTGGATTTGAACTCTCCCTATCACAAGATACTATTGTGTGTTTTGATGCTTTGGAGAGTGTTCCTTACAACCTATTCCAAAGCGCTATCCTAACTAATGTTGGTGTAGAGAAGTTATAGAATATAAAAGTTGCTAATAAATTTTAAAAGGGAAATGGAAATGAAATTGATGATGTATGTGACCTTGACCCAATAAAATGCAAGAAGAGATGATTATTCAATATTTGAATTCGATGAACTCTGATTACAGTAGGGATAAGGTATCTCTTTTTGCAATACAAAATCTAAGAAACAGAATTTCTCAATTTTTGAATGAAGAAGATTCCAAATAATCAAAAACTACAAAATTTTCCAATTTCTCTCTTTTACATATATTTGAATGTAACAATTTGCTTGTAAAGATTACTAAAAAGAAGAAATACTTCATTTTTTTCTTTCTCAAATCAGATCAAAGATGTAATTAAGAAAGGAAAGCATAATCTAAGAAAACTAGCACATTCTCAACACTATTCCCAAGTCAAACTCACAATGTAGACAAAAATAAAATGATAAGAAAACTTTTTGTCAAACACAAACAAAAATTGTCTCTCAATCAACTAACAATCCAGAAAGTAAAAACAATCCAAAACTCCAAATAAATCAAGGACTCCTTGTCAAACAAGCACTCGGAATTAAGATCTCGAGATTATATCCTTGTGACAAAAAACCAAAAACAAAAACTTGCAAAGTTTACAAAGAAGACTTTCAAATTACAAAAATCAATCAAATGTAGGCTTCAAAGTTATAAATCAATCATTCACTAGTGTTAGAATTTCACCCCAGGCAGTAGAAGCAAAATTGGGTAGAGAAAAGAAAAAGGCTATCACCCAACAATTCCTACAGGAATCGTCGCAGGTTGCAGTGGAGCACAGTGCGACGATCTAGGGTAGTCGCATGATGCCAATAGGGTATAGTACAATGTTGTCACACTGGTCTGCACTAGTATAGTGCGACGTTAGAGGAACATCGCAGGCTATCAATAGGGTATAGTGCGGCGATCTCTGAAAATAGAGAAAAATGGGGAAAAGGACAAAACTTCTCACTGAACTTTCAAACCCAAAGAGTCAAAATGGATCACCCACAGACTCAAAGAATGACATTAGCCAAAATAAGGAAGGCTAAAAGCAAATAAGAAGCAAAAAAACAAAAAAGGTCATATCCCCAGTATGGTCGCCAATTTTGTTATTAGACTAATCGGTAAGTGCAGACACAAATAGATCTCCCTAACTTCCACAGGAAACTAGAACAAAACAGGACAGAATACATACTTCACCTTAAACTTAATTGTCATATAAACTAGTTTAGTGAGGTACAACAGACATACCTTTTAAACGATGCTTGATCCTCGCTATTGTCATCCTTGTAGCTCCTTCCTTTATTTTTCAAAATGGTAAGTCTGTCTAAGAAATACAAACCAAC